>NTHP01000019.1:3053693-3092678 GCA_003416845.1 Oplegnathus fasciatus | reverse complement strand
TCACAGATGCCACATGGTAGATGTTTCTGCAGCTCATCAAGACAAGTGTCAAGTGTTGGGGTTGGAAAACTTACCAACTGAGAAGGAGGAGTCTAAGACTAGAATTACGCTTTCTTTGTCAGAGCAAAATGTTTCATATTGCTGCTTCAATGAAGATATATTTATTTAGACTGGAGACCCTCTATCTACGTCTTGTCTGATTTTCTTTAGTTGCCACATGGTAGCAGAACTTTCTAAATGAACATGAAAATAAAGATTTAAAGATATGATCTTTGGATGAACACATTAGATTCTAAACCATCTCTCTCTGAAAATCAAAGTGACGGCTCTCCATCCTGGATGCGATCTCTTCTCAGACATTCCTAAAGCGCCACATGCAGGACTATAGTAGGTGTATTTCTGCATGAAGAGCCTGCAGTCGCTGACAGTAATAGCTTCGCAGAGCTGAGTCTATCTCGGTGTGTATGGACAGAGTGATTTAGCCTAACCATGATCATTTTATCACCAGGCCAATTATGTGGTAATGAGGAGCTACATCATAGATAACCACACACCAGTAACTCGGATAGCACGTGAACATGTCTATGTGCACGCACACACACGCAGACACAACCACACACACGCAGGCAATAGCTGTGAATTGGTGGATACTGAAGCATGGACATTACCATGGCATGATGAATGACTATTTTCCCCTTTCTCAGCATTGCAATATGTTTTAATACAGTGTTGCACTGCACCTTTTCCTGCCCCTGCAGCCTTATGAGGAATCTCTTTTTCTTTATTAAAAACCATTAATTATACTCGACACATCTAATGGGTATGAATGATTTGTGAGGGAAATATTACAATTGCGGCCTTATTAATAATTATTGAAAAAGAGGAATAAGGAGTCAGCTAATCTATTGTGGTAAAAACAAATTATTTTTTAAAATAGACTTTAGTGGCTTATTTCACACTAGCAAACACAGGTCCAAGCTTTATGTCTGAATTATAGGTGAATTCACAGTGTCCACAAGGGACATTGCAAAGCCTGTACTGTATATTATAGGTGTTATTGCTCCACTTTATTCAGACTGCTACTCTGAATGTTTGCCGAAAGTAATTTAAAGATGCCTCGAGATGCACTGAAGGCCTGCAAAGTAGTGAAATTGAAATGAGTGACAGTTTATACCTCAAGCACAAATATTTGTCGGAACACAAATAGCTTGAGTACAATTTTAGCCACGAGTAAAGTGATAATCAAAAGGTTAGTAACTTACTAAGTCACAGGTTACAATAGTGCTCTCAGTTAACACAGCTTCCTTTACTTTTATTGCATAACATTGCGGGAATATGTGCAAAAAGGACTGAAAAGTAAAGAGGCTCAACTACGCAGTCATATATCACCAGACGAAACAAATCAAATGAGAGTTGAATAATGATTCCCGAGGATTTTGAGATATGCAATAAGCCTAAATTCTGTCAATATAGAGGTAAAACTTCATTCAGATACACGCAGTCTGAAGTGATTAATTGTGTTTTGGTTTTATTAGATTTACAATGTAGCTCTTGTCTGATTACTGTAGACTCAAACTGATAGTCATCATTTTGAAATATGGGCGAGAGTTACATATCACAAAGTGTATGTCCAACTTTTCTGGCACTAAGGAATTGGAAATAGTTTTTGTGTGCAGTGATTCTTTGTGTTGATGTTGTGTCGGAGAAGAAAGACAAGTGGAGAACTAAATGTATTTCTGAAGCATATGAATCTGAACTAAGGCATATTTTTCCTGTGGGATAATACTGTATAGTCTTCATCAAATCAATGCAGATGGCAAAGGCAATTAAGTTTTTGTGTGGGGTTTTTTCTAATTTGCGATTTGCCGATGGCAAGTTTTTTATCGCACAGTGGCACAACTTCAGCACAGTGAGGGCTGCGTAAGGGAAGGAAATACTAGAAGTGAGAAAGACAAAAAGAAAAACAAGACAAAGAGTCTACGGCCATGCTAGTGGCTCTGTGAGGCTGCACTTGTGCACAGTGGTGCTTTGAGCTAAATGCTAACACCAGCATGCATGCATGTTTACCATGTCCGCCATCGTAGTTTACTGTAGCATGTTTGCATGCTAACATTTGCTAATAAGTACAAGTACAGTTGAGGCTGATGGGAATGTCATTCATTTTGCATTCAGCAGAAACTAAAGTACTGGACAAATGGAAATCTTGACTCAATAATGGTGCTAGAGAAGAAGTCAGCAGATCACCAAAGTTATTTATTTATTTATTTAGCTCTATTTATTTATTTAATGTATTTGTATAGGGACCACTATACTGTATAGCATGAACCAATGCCACATACCACAGCATTTATAGCCTAAGCTATAAATCCCTAGATGGGCCTTTAAAATACATAAAACTCAACAATAATATACATACAACACAAACAACTCACAAACATTGATACAATAGGAAAACCATAAAGCATAATGACGAGCACCAGATCATTCATGACTACATGACTGATTCTTTTTTAAAAACTTATTCATCCTAATGTGGAACAGGAATGTT
This sequence comes from Oplegnathus fasciatus, assembly GCA_003416845.1. NCBI lineage: Eukaryota > Metazoa > Chordata > Actinopteri > Centrarchiformes > Oplegnathidae > Oplegnathus > Oplegnathus fasciatus. Next base: position 3,090,130 of record NTHP01000019.1, on the reverse strand, counting down.
TGTACCAAATTTTGTGGCAGTCCATCCAATAGTTGTGGGGATAAACATCAACTCACGGTGATGCTAGAGGAAAGGTCAGGGATAACCAAAGTCATTAGGATTCATCCTCTGGAAACCACGAACACCTGTACACAATTTTGTGCCAATCCAGCCAATCAATGTTGAGACATTTCATTAAAGATCACAGGATAAGTGAAAACTTTAACTAGCTGGTGGTGCTACATGAAGAGTCATTGCCAGAGTCATAAAGATTCGTCCTCTTGACACCATGAATATCTGTCTTAAATCTCATGGCAATCCATGTGGTAGTTGTTGAGACATTTCACTAAAAATCACACTTCAACCTCATGGTGGAGCTAGAAGAGAAATCAAGAGATGCCAAAAGTCAGTGGGATTCATCCTCTGGGGATCATGAATGTCAGCAATTCATCTGACGGTTGTTGAGATATTTCAGTCTGGACCAAAGTGGTGGACCGATAAAATACAAAATTAAGAAAGAAGTTGAAGTGGAAGTGGGACAGTAAAAGGTGGTTGTGATGTTATTTTGATCGTTCGCTGCTGGCATCCCCAACACACATATGAGTTCATGCACTGACCAAACCCTCAGCACACACACACACACACACACACACACACACACACACAACACATGCAAGCACAGCCAGCTCCTTATCAATGCACTCCAGAGGATTTGATGGCTTTCAGATCCCGCCCCTCTTATTATGGTCATCTTCAGAGCACATTCACAGTGAGACGATTGAACGGAGTGAATCTGCTTCCAGCATCATTCAGAAAATTCATAGAGGCCCTCAACAGGGAAATGAGATGGATGATTTTTTTTCTCCTTTTTTATGTATCCATGGAACACTTCACAGTAATATGCTCTCACTCTATTTTACCTTCCCTCGGTATTTGGCTTCAACTCGGAGACTAAGGCCCCTTTTTCCATTTGGAAAGCTGGCGTCTGGAGATAAAGACACTGAAAACAAAAAAAAGGAGAAGATAGGATGCTGAAAATGATTCTGACTGACTAGAGTGACTCTGGATCCACTGGGTGACCTTTGTCTGTGTTGGTGAGTCCCATTTTCTTGGGATTACAAGCTCTCTTAAACACAATGCAGTTAAGAAAGAACAGGACAAAAACAAAAAGAACCGAGGCGATTCAAATTGCACACATGCCCCGCAACAATCTCATTCTTTATTCCGCCTTGCTCCCCAGTTCGATCCTCCATTGCCCTTTGCCCTGTGTGTTTCAATTGCGGAGAAAAGGGAGAAAGACGTGATTACAGGAATCTTTGCACACTTGCTATTGCCCGACAGAATTGAGTTTCAGCTCGCAGTACCAAGCTGTGAACAGTTGTTTACACACAGACGAGAGAGGAGGAGGTTGGTGCCATCTGGCCTCACTGAGAAACAAACCCAGAGAATGGCTATCACATGTAGACGCTCCTTATGCCCTCCTTCCCATCGTACATGATGTGGAGACCTAACAGTTCAGTGAAACATGGGGTTATTTTTTCTCCTTTGATTACAGCCTGGGAAAGCCAGGGTTTCTGTTTTTTTTCCTGTGCCCCTTTCAGTCATTGTTAGAGAAAGTCATTATTATTTGTTGCAATTGCATTCACCCCATTCCCTGTGGCAAGGACAGCGACAGACAAAGTGCTGCGATTACCTGGGGTTTATCATTCAATATCTTGGGAATTTGGATGATTCAGCCTGTAAGAAATGTTACCACTGAACCAACCAATGAACATAGTTGCTGTTTATTTTTTTCACTGTGCCAAAAATTCTTTTAATTTTGTAGCTTCAGTCATTCATGAGGGTGTGTGTCACCTTTTATCAAATCTCATGTGGAAAGAAACCTCTCAGGTTTCCGGATGTTGTGGAACAGTGCTTTTATTGTGACGGAGGCCACAGTTTGCAGCTGACCTTCTGTCCAAACATGAATGTCTCCAAAACCTTGTTAAAAAAAACTTGTTAAGCAGTTATTTGTGTGCGCAAAAAAAAGCTGAGAACGGAATGATGGCCTTGAGTGTGTGAATAAACAGTCGCTAGCTAGTGAAAAGATGTGACTGACACACTGACTTTGGTGTCAATGCGATCACACAAGGGCAAGCCCCATATGCACACAAACACGCACACACACTCGCACATAAACTGTGGACTGTGATGAAGATGAAGGAGAGGGTAAGAACTGGAAGCCAAATCCACCCTTGGGGCACAATAACTCACCGGTAAGCTGCCACAGCAAGTCGCAAGATTAGGTCTGAATCATATTTTTTTCCACTACCATCATTTTTCCCCTGCCATGATTAGCATGATGTTGGAACCAACTGCAGCCTTGCACTTATCCCCTTTCTCGCTGCCAATCTGAAGGAAGCGCGAGAGAAAGAGAAAAGTAGCGAGTGAGCACCGAAGAAAGGAAGAAAAGGTAGTGAGAGGGAGAAAGTCTAAAGCAAATGAATGAAGCAGTGACTTCCTAATGATAGGGCCACTTTATGTGATTGAAAGGAGGAAAGAAAAACTGATAGCAACATTTCCACGAATTGAGCCACTGAAAGATATGGGAACTTTGTGTCTGCACTTTGCTTCCTACCAATGTGCCAATCAAAGTCATGCCATTGTGTTTTATGTGGACGGCTGCGCTTATCTAAGACTTGACATCAGAAGGAATAGTAGAGTTGAATACATTTACAATTTTAACAACAAAGCAAGCTTCTGGACAGAAAATAAGATCTAATGAACAGTGAAACTGTAATATCAAGAATCTTTTATTCCCAAAGTTGAAGACTAATCCATAGCTTCTTAGTAACTGTAATGTCTCTAACATATGGACTTTTAAACCTGTCAAAAACCTATTCTTTACTTTACTTTAGTCTTTATACTTTTATACCTTTATACTTGTAAGCTTAATTTTCTTTTAAGTTTTGTACATTTAGATTTCTTCCCGGAAACTTTGTTTTAAGCATTCAAATCCTAGCTTGCAACCTTAATTTTACAAGCTGTGAGGCAAGAAATCCATGTTTTTACACACTGACAGGTTTGACAGTTTGTAACAGCGCTTTTAATGAGAAAAAAACCAACGCTGTCTAATTCTGTCATTCATGTTTAAGACAAAAGGGCAAAATGGTGCCTTGAATGAGATTGAGAGTTCCTTTAAGTTTAAGTTCTGTTAAGGGTTCGGAAATTTAGAGCCCCCTCCAATCCTTGAATTATGTACGTAATTGAGGCTCAAGTTAAAGTTGGGCAGAAAACAAAGTATGAAAAATGCAGACTCTTCAAGAGGCAGGCAGTTATTTTGGTAGACTGAATGTTCAGCAATCAAATACATAGCAAGATATCACCGAACCAAAGTTTTCTTTCATATTGTATAGCAGAAGCTGAATGGCGTCAATTTCATTATGCGGCATCATTCAAATGCAGCCAATCACTTGTCAGCTTTGTAAGTTTATGTTATATTCCAACCAGAAGTTATTGACCTAAGTATTTAGAATTTGATAGAACATTCTTTAATAAACTCATATTCAGCAAGAAACACAAACAAAAAGCTAAGTCAGGATTTTCTATAAATCTATTTATCTTTGCTGCAGCATAATGTACCCCTTTGGAGCTGCTTTCTACAAGAATGTAATATTCTGTCTTGTCCTCTCCTTTCCTCTGCTGATGGTTTTTAAAGTCTAATTTCAGCTTAAAAGTTGCAGTGTGTAATGTTTCCCATTGAAATTAATGATGTACATCACAATGTCCAAACTGAGTTAGCTGGAATGGAAAGAGTGAGTTTCATTGCTCAAGATTGTCTTGAGTTATTGTTATGTGCTCCTTTCAACTCTAATGAGTGCACTCTAAACAACACTACAACAGCATGTAGTCGGACTGGTGGGAGGCTGGCAACCAGAGTGTCAGTGTCTTATGAGAGCAGATGGACCACAGTGCCCCAGTAACTCATCAGACCAAATGTGACTCATGACTTCTGCCTTTTAACTTGTGGCATCTGCTTCAAAGTCTGAACTACTCAAAGTTCAGCAGGCTGTGAACACAAAGGTCCCACCACAGTGTCTGACCCAGGAAGTTAAACATTTATTTTTCAAGATGGAACTGGATCTGAGTAGTTTACACATTATGTCAGACCAAATGGCTGCTAGACAAGGCAGAAGGTTTTATTCTGATTCAAATTTTGTATTTGTATTTTAAATGAATAGACAGACATTTGGAAATACACTCATTCGCTTTCTTGCCTAGAGTTAGATGAAAAGACTGACTGACAAATCTAGCTGCTTTTTGGGCAGATCTTAACTCCTCTCCCTTGAAGAGAGTCGCCAATATTTCTCAGCAAATGTGCTCTCATGTGACTGTGGCTCTCTGGCCTGACTGTATTCAGTGAGTAGAGAGGGGCAGCAGCACATTCAGTCGACTACATCAGCCAGGCAAAACGTGAATGAGCTGTGAATGTACCTAATGACCGATCACTAATCCCCAGTGTTTGTCTGGGGAACTCGTCCTCCTTTGGTTTTGTTCTAAATGACTTAACATGACTATTTAAAGCTTGGGTAGGTAATGTCTTTTAGAAGCATTTTTTTGTTTTATTTGTTGAAATTATCTTTACATCCAGACAGCAATCAATAATTCAAGTGCTCTGACAGAAAAAGGAAAAAAGTCCAGTGTCTGTGCCTGTCACAGGACTGTAATAAGCCCGTCCAATCATTTCATTCAGACCGAATGAAATGACTGGACGGGCGGCCTGCCTGTCCAGCTATGCATCTGACTACCTGCACGCACTGCGCATGCCCGTCGTCTTCCACACAGCTAGGCAGCTAAAGCTAGCGAAGTAGTCGCACAAGAATGTCAGAGAAAGAAAAGAAGGGCAGAAGTAGAAAAGGCAGCGACCAAAAGAGGTTGGATAAAGCAAGAGGTCAAACCAGAGTCTACATCTTATGGATTTTCAACGATGGCGAGAAGAACTGAGGGAGTTGAAGGGCTGAAAAGTGACGCTGTGAGTACTAATAATAACCATGTTGGTTGTTTACGTTCATTACGTTGTTCGGTGTTTTCAAACATGTGAATGAGACATAAGGTAGTTGGACACGGTTAGCGATGGCAACGATGCGCTGCGCTCCTCTCCCCATCGCTCTCTCGTGGACTCGTCCTCCAGCAGTAGTCAGGCGGTGCACGTTCGTGTGTTTTGAGGGGAGTGGCTTTGGGGGGAGGCCTGACGGGGGGAGGGCGGTCGTATACTTTCAAAATCTAGCTTACTCTTGCTGGTTTCTTCAACATTACCAACCCTAGCTTTAAGTTAAAACATTTTCTCAGTTTACAAGAGTGAGTTCATCCCAGCGTCTTCCTATTCATGATATTTCAGTTCCCCAGTCTGTACCACAACCTTAAAAGTTTTCGAAGTTAGAGATAGATTTAGACACACGGTGATGAGATGATAGCAGCTTGAAAAAAAATAATAGCCAATGATAAAGCTAGTTACTGTGAGTTTAGTTTGACTTTTTTTCTACTTTTGCATATACAGTATGTGAATGGTTATGTTATGATTGCGACTTTTCGAGCAGGTCTTAACTACTTTCCACTGAAAATAGCTTGGGTCCATCCAAAGGACACAATTCCACCTACAGCACAAAGCTCGCTAATTAACACATTTTATCTTGTTTGTTTAATTCGTACAAAAAACAAATGTACAAATGACACATTGTGATCTGCCAGGCTAGCTGTTTCCCCTGTTTTCAGTCCTTATGCTAAGCTAAGCTAACCGGCTCCTGGCTTTAGCTTCATATTGGCCATACAGCTGTGAGAGTGTCCTGTAACTCTCAGCAAGACACTGAATAAGCGCGTAAAAGTGAAAATCATGATATCAGAGGCTGGGCCGAGCCTTTTTTCAAGATTATCAATAATTGCATGGAAGGTGTTTGTGAGGCATGTTTCCTGTGCAGATCCACGGGGAGCCTTGAGGATTTTAAAAGCACTGCCTTAGTACCACTCACGGTAATGGCTACACCTGCCAGTGTGTGACTTTGGCAACAGGATAATACTCTTTTACTTAGTCCTGCTTATAGTCTTTTTTCCCCTCATTCAAGTATATAGACAAGGCAGCTCAGCTGCGCAGTGCTCTGGCAAGCATAAATGCTCTCCAGAGTGCAATGTAATGGTTGTACCTTGTCTACCTTCATCAAGGGGGATGTTACATAGCTTCTCAAACTGAACTACTTTAATTAATGCAGTGGGAACTTTTGGGGATGGGGAAGATTTTAAAATGCTTAATAATTCAAGGAGCACAAGCTGTAGCATGTTCTGGTTTTCTTCAGATAGTCTGTCTGGCCTTGGATTAAATATTCACTCAGATATCATGCAGGCTGTAGAGGAGGACTTTTTTTTTTTGTTACCTCAGCTAAGCGTACTGTTTGACCAATGCGTGTGTGTGTTTGTGTGTCAGTCATGGCCGATGCCCCCCTCCTCTCTCAGGTTCTACACGGACCAGAAGAAGTGTGTACTGTAATGAGATAATTATCTTCTGTTATCCAGTCTGAGTTGCTCTCTGGTTCTCTGCCAAGAGAAATTAGAAGGGAAAAAAGGCCTGGTGAATATCTCACACATTTAATCTAATTGGTGTCACTTTTCTCCCTCCATTATGGTACTTTAATAGCCCTATCTGTCTCCATGTGGCTTGGCGGTGTTTAGGGTCAGTGGTCAGGGCCTAATCTTTCTGCTCAGATCACATTAACACACCGCAGATCCTCAACAATGAGATAAACAAAAGCTCTTTTAAATAACAAGAGCTACAACAACATTGTATCACTTTAACTTGCATCATTAAAAAGTAACAATAGGCCTCTTATCTATGACTTTACTTTTAGTTTCGACACAAGCTCGGAGCAGATGGGTGTCTTTTTTAATGCGGCAGAGAAACACTTGATGTTCTCTCAGAGTCCTCTTCGAGAGGGAACTCTAGGAGATCTGAAAACTGAAATGCTGGCGAGGCCACGATGGTCGAGACGAGCCCTTTGAACGCTTCAGTGCAGCTTTGCCACTGAAATGAAGCTAGGCTGTCTGACACCAATCTGGGATTTTCTTAAGAGGCTATTAGTGCCTCCCCACCAGCAAAAAAGAACTTACCATTATTTCTCCTGCAATCTTTGGTGAGGAGAGCTTACAGGCCCCAGGCAGTGTTTGAATTGGGGCTGCATCAGCACTCCCTTGCTCCGAAATCTATTATGCACTCTAATCCCTCCAACCTCCAGCCCCAACACATGTCTTTGAGTCATGAGTAGACTAGGCGTCCGTCCCAAGCCAGCATTTAGACTCTCCTCTCTTTCTCTCTCCGACTCTCTCTCTCTCAGGATGGAGGATTTCCACCAAGTGCCTATTCTCTGTGTCAGTTCAACGTGTAATACAGGATCATCAGTCAGCTGTGAGACGGCCAGAAGGCTTCACTGTAAAAGGATTTAGGTACTCCGAAGTGCCAGAGGAAGTGTCCCTGTAGGCTTGGTAGGAGGAGGCAGACAGTATTGATTGGCTGACAAGCAGAGGCGGAGAGGAGATTTGCAGTGATGTCACACAGGAAGTCATCTGTGGGTCATGTTCGTCAACGTTGTCCAAGCTCAACAGGCGCAGTTACAAGTAAGGAAGAGAGGCCACTTTGAATTTTCTTTGTAAATCATTGGGAGGAGAAAAAGAAATATCAGTGTACTCCAATCGAATAAACAAAGGCACAGATATACATATTTAATGGCATGCATAATTGATCGTTTTCGCTCGCAGGGAGTCCTTTGCAGTATACGCTGAGCACTGAAGACATAAAAATAAAACATGAAGTGGGAAAGTCATTAAAACAGTTTTAGAGAAGTAGTGAGCAGAGTGGTACTGACTCTCACTTGAGTTGCCTGTGCTCCCAGCTTCCTCCAGTGTTGGCACAGGTGCCAGTGGCTAATTGGTCAGTGATTAATCACATCCACTGTGAACTGCATGACCAATTAAGGGAGCCAGGGCCACTCTGCTCAGTAAGTGCGAGTGTGGTTCACTCCCCGGGTCCATCAAGGAAAAGTCTCAGACCACAAAAAACATCAGGTAGAGTTATGTCAGACTGTGGCTCGTTCTGTTGTAGAAAACAGTGCTTGTGACCCGAGAAGGAGCAGAGTGAGAGCAGACGACGGCAGGCTTGCTCAGATGGAACAGTCCCGTTAGTGCCACGCTGCAGTAGGACAGAAAATCATGTCATACTCTGAGGATTTTAAACAATGTCAAACACTCGCTTTGGTTGAACATAAAGTATTCACACACAGGCAAACCAATGGGCAGCCATTTGAGGATTAATTAGTTAAGGACCTGGACATGAATAATAGACTATATTTCCTAAAGGTCATTAATTTAAAAGTAATTTCAGTATATCACAACTTGGATCTTATTTTTGTAGTTTTGGCCATCAATGCAGTCTGTTCCAAGGTTGCTAAGAAGAAGTTTGACCAAGCAAGAAACACAAGGTTAGACTATCAGACTGGTTGTAAAGAAACCTCAAAGTTTGCTAAACTCGTTTGGAAGAGAAAATGAAGGTTTCTCTTCAAACCTGCGATAAGTTTTTGGCCACTTGGGGGCAGCAGAAACAAGTTGTGAACACAACATTGACATATTATCACCTTTTAAGTTGATATGGTGAACTTGGTGAACAAGTTGTACGTGTTAATATTTTGGGTGCATTCACCTTATCATAATAAACAAAAATTCTGAAAATAAAACCCAAGTTGTGATGAACCTTTATGCTTTAAAGATATTGTTTGATATTTTGGGAAATACACGTATAGACTTTCTTGCCGAGAGTTAAACAAGATGATCTATACCACTCTAATATGAAGCTAAAGTAAGGAGGCTATTAGCTTAGCTTACCATAAAGACTTGAGGGAGGGGGAAACAGCTAGCATGACCCTGTCTAAAGTTAAAAAAAATCACCTACTGTACCAGCACCTCTAAAGCTCGCTAATTAACACATTACAACTTGTTAGTTTAACCGTACAAAAACTGAAATGTAACAACGACAAGCTGTGTGATTATAGCCTGACTTCTGGGGTCTTGTTGTCACCTTAAGTTTGCCAGATAACCAGCAGAGACTGCAGGAAGTCACTGCATCCAGCCGCTGTACGCCAATTAATAGCTACGCTACTTAACTCCCAGTGAAACCACAACTTGTTCTTTTACATTTCTATTTGCGTACAGATGAAACAAACTACATACAACGTGTTCATTAGTGAGCTTTAGAGGTGCTGGTAGCCATAGTTATTTCCCCATGCTTCCAGTCCTCATGTTAATAGCTGCTTGGCTCTAGTTTACTTAACAGACAAATATGAGATCTGATATCGACCTCCTCATGCAGTTCTTGGCAGGAAACTGAATAAGTATATTTTCCCAAAATGCCAAACTATTCCTTTAAGATAAAGCAGAAATAGACTGGGTGCGGAGAGTGTGTGTGTGTTTTGCTTATTTTTTCTACTACCCCTGTAGTGCATTGGGTGCCAGGCGGCTGCAGATTGAGCGGCTGTGGTGCCGCTGCCTCTGTGGCCAGTTAAAGCAAGGTGGAGGTGATTCATCAAGTGCTCCGTGGGGCCATCTGTGGAACAGACTGACAAATGTCTCCCTCCTTTGTCATAAGGACACACGTCTCACAAAGCTGGCGATTAATGCCCCTTTTACAACACATTTATTTGTCACCCAGGTATTTATCCCTGCAGTGTCTTGCACTGTATTACCATGGCTGACAAGACCAGGAGCCATTTGCAGGCCGTCCTCCAAGGAGGGCAGTCCGTGAGGGACTGTCCTGGACGATTCCTGCAGAATTTTGATGGACTCTCCTTGCTGCTGCTGCTGCCACCCCGCCCCCCCTCGCTCTCCGGCGTGGGAGGGGGAAACATCAGAGATGGAGATGAAAATGTTGCCCAAAGACTTCATTCACATTCAGGCATTCATGCATTTAACAAAAGCAAGGAGGGGGAGGGGAGGACGAAGAGGAAAGAGAAAAAGGTGGAGAGGGTGAAACCTGTTGTTTAAACATTCACTCTCTGACTTGATCACGTGTGGTGAAATCAGAGTGTAGAACAAAACGCTGATGGTGCCCTTGCCCTGACAAAGGAGAGGGGGAGCTCGGCGTGTCAGTGATGAAATCCTTCTTGTTTGCCCTGCATTATGAACAGGTTGTAGTCAGGATAAGCCGCTGTGGGAGCACACACCCTTGTGGATCTGATTGCTTTGTTGTCAATCTATCCATCTCGTCACAACGGCGGTGATTGCTCCAAATACCATTTGGTAAATATGACGGAGGTGCCATTAGACAAGGTCAGGGCCACTAAGCTTGTTATCTCATCACATGGGTGTAGTGTTTTCAGTGTCGAGCGCACTGGTCCCTGGCCCCTTCACCTACTAAAGGAACAATAACAATTTATTTTCAAGATGGAGATGTTTTGTCTTAATCATTACACCCTCAAAGAGAGAAAATTACACAGGAAACATTGTTTATTGAACCATTAGTTGTTTTTTGGGCTGTTTATTCGTTGTATTTTTTTTGTAAAGGAGTGCAAATACTTTACCTCTGTAAATGTCACCCTGGCAGTTTTGATATCATTACCGTTTTGCCTCCATCTGCAAAACAGACCATCCTGCTGCTTCTGTTTTGTGAGAGATGCAGAAAAAAAGACGTGCACAAAAAGAACAGAGTATAAGACAGGTGCCTGTGTGTATGTGTGTGTGTGTGTGTGTGTGTGTGTGTGTGTGTGTGTGCTTGAGCAACAAAGGAAATGAGACAGGGCGGAGGATAGAGAGAAACTAAAATACACACTCCAAAGGATGTCAAGCCTTCCTCACTTTCACAGACTCTCTTTCCTTGTGTGTATTCAGGGAGGGTGACACACACACACACACACACACACACACACAGATGAGGGTGAAAGCGAAGCTCAAACTCACACTCCAAAGGACATGCCCTCTGGAGCTGAATGTGCACACACCAATACAGAGTCACTTGTTGGTAATGAGGGACTCAAATCAGAATCAATTATGAATGTTCCATCAGGAGGCTTTGGGGCCATATCAAGGGAGCCAGGTATTAGACAGTAATGAGAAATGGAACACAGAGAAGTATGGCCCTGCAGGCTCTGATGTCTCCAGGCAGCATGTGATTCAGTGGTTTAAATACATTTGCATTCATTCAGTTCGCAAGAAGGCCATATTTTATTAAAGCGAAATGCCTTCCTTCATGTGCCTCTAACAATCATGCTGGTAGACAAAGCCTTTGATTCTTGGTTAGATGAAAACCGCCTCTTTTATGACCAATGTGGACTGGCACAATTGTACCGCACGTTAGCTGTGTGTGTGTGTGTGTGTGTGTGTGTGTGTGTGTGTGTGTGTAAAAGAAGAAAGAGAGAAGAGAGTGAGTTAGTTCTGGCTGTACTGATCCCAGCCAGTCAACTTGTGCTCCGCTGGCCAGAGCCTCGTTTGCTCCAGCCTGATGATTGATTCTTGTTTGGGGCCATGCCTATGGGCCTTATTAAATCAAAATGTAAACTCACTCTTATAACAAATTGCAGGGAAAATGCCAGTAGCCAGCTCCCCCTTAGGGGTGGACCTGGATTACTCTGACAAGTTAAGAACCCAATGAGCTTTCCAGAGCTCTCCTCACCTGCTCACACAGCTTGGATATTTCCTCTCAATCCCACAGAAATTGAGAATTTCTTCCTCTCTCCCTATTTGTCTGTCTTTATAATGACTTATATTGTGTGTTCACCACTGAAATGGATCATTCCTTTACATCCAAATTAGATGAATTGATCTTTCTATCAAGTATTGTCTGTGTAGCCTGATATACTGTAGTTTATTCCTCTGTACCTTAAAGCTAAACTGTTGTCTTAACACAATTAAAAACACATTAACAAGCCACACTTTCATCACGATGAACATGAGCGCTGTAGTTTTTTGTGAGTCAATCCTACATACAGTCCTCACTAACGCACCAAATGTGTATTATTGGACGAAAACAACCAGGTGTTAAAAAAACTGCAAGGGGCTGCGTTGGTGGGGGGCGGGTGTTGTTTCAAGCACCAGTGACACATGAAATACAATTGAGTTTGAGTAACAGATCCATTAGTTTGAAGGCACATCAGGTGCTGAAAAACTGCATAGAGGTTTATAATACAATGAGACAGGATTTTACATCTCGTGGAAAGTCATCACAGTAAAAATAATTTTATTTTTCATTGCAAGAATCACCAGGATACATGCATTTGATTGGCCAACGCAGCGTCTTGCCAGATGGCGTTGCAGTGCATCATGGCAAAAGTTGCCAGGTTCTGCGGTCTCGTCCAACAACGCAGATTTTTTTTGCGGAAGCACTCCAGCGACAGCGCAGTCTTATCATGTAGTGATGTTGTCTGCCTGAATAAAGCTTTAAAAGATACCACTCTCATATCTGTCCGTTAAATATGTTTATTATATTACATATATACAACCAGCAACCGGTTAGCTTAGCTTAACATAAAGACTGGAAATAGGGGGAAACAGCTAGTCTGGCTCTGTCCAAAGGTCACAAAATCTGCCAACCAGCACCTCTAAAGCTCACTAATTAAAGCATTATATCTCTTTGTTTAATCTGTAGAAAAATCAAAATGTAAAAATATGGTTGAAAATTTCTTAGCCAGGCGCAGTGACTTCCTGGATTCTTGTCCTGACCATAAGGTTGCCAGGCACCCAGCACAGACTCCAGGAAGTCACTGCACCCTGCCAAGAAAAAAAAGCAAATAAGCCTTTTCCCCAAATACGTTTTATCTTTATTCCTTTAATCTATGGCTAAAAATAGTCCCCGATAATTGCACTATTTAATCCTGTTCGAGTAAAGTTTGCTAAAGACTACAGTGCCCAGATGTTTTAGGAAATTACTATGTGTTAGGAAGCACCTTGAGTAGGAATGAGTGCTACAGAAATGGTTTGGACGCTGGAAAGTATTGAGGAACAGACTTACACATTGTTGGTTTTGGTCTTTTCATATATTTTGTTAACAAAAATCAAAATATAGAATAATGCCAGACTTGTTCTTTAAATAGTGATGTAATGTGGCATTGCATTATGCTACTGTAGATAAAAAATATCCAGTTACATTTGTTAGAGTGCACACACACGCACACACACACACGGGCTGTCACCATCTCTCACTGAGCATAGCAGGGTTCTGAAAGGGCAACTTGGCTGGCCATCTGGCCCGCATATCAGCAGAGGTTATTGTGTCGACATCATCATTACTGAACACATTGCTGTTTAGCAAAGGTTATCCAGAATCTGCACAATTATCTGTTGCAACACATGTAAAAAAAAAAATAAAAAAAAAACCAAGGCAATGAAATGGAGATATCACTGTAAGACAGTATCCAGTTATCGTGACAAACGTGTGGATATTTTAATAATACAGTAATGAAGATGAATCCTATTTTAATGTGTACAGTATTATACAAAAGCTGCAAGTGGTGTAATAATATCAGCATTCTGTTTAATCCACCTTATTTTTAAGTTATATATTTGTTATATTTTATTCCAGTTTTTAACAAATGGACTGGACTTTCTTGTGTATGATTTATTTTTAAACCATCCATATCATTTAATTCACTGAAATAAAACACAAACACGCAACATTCAAAGTAGCTTTTCCAATAGGCAACACTAAATTAACATTTATCCTGTCAACTTAATCTCTATTTGCATCATCACACCAAACTGAATTCAAACTGATTTTGTCCCTAATGTCCATGCTTTCCAAGCTGTTCCCCAGTCCATACTTTCTAATGTGGACACTGACGCAACTACAGATTTGTAAATGGTTCTGTGTTGAGATCCATGATTAATGATGATTAATGGAAGAAGCCAGATATACTGTACTTGCTGAGGGGGAAAAACCCTTTTTAACACCAATCTAATTTCATTTCTCCAACACAAGCCTGGAATAATCGTTTGGTTGCTACTCTCATTTTCAAACTGTCAAAACAACCGCAAACATGTTTGAGCTAATCAGAACATTTACATGATGAGCGAAGATGTTGCTGAAGCTGTTATACACACACACACTTTACAGTGCACACAAGTCTTTACCAGGCTCCATCCCTGTCTGTCTTCTCACATTACACATCATCAGAAATGAAAACCTTCAGGCTGAAACAAGTAAGGGATGATGAGAAAAGAAGAAGCAGAGAGAGATTCTTTGAGTTGTGTTTGATATTCACACTCGGAGGCAGAGCTAAATGTGATTCCTCATTAGACAGCAGCCAAGGCTCTTTCCAGGTACAGGCATGCACTGTTGAGCTGTAGCCACTTAACACCTGATTAAAACATGGAAACACTCCCTGTGGTGTTATGGGATCTGTGATAAAGCTACTCCCCCATAATAGCATTAACCATGTTGAAGTGCAAAGTAAAATGTCTCCTGTCTTTGCTATGTTGCTTAATTATTTTATATGAACCAGCTGGGCCTCCTTTGCCATATATTTAATTTCAGATTGGTGTAATTACAATTCATCCATAGAAGAGCTTTTGTTTCCTTTTTAAGTCTCGGTTTGAATAGATTTGAAGTTAGATCAAACGCTCAAGGTCTCACCGACGAACAGAAATACCTGAATGTTGGAACATCCAGCAGGCAAGGCAACATTTCACCCAAATTTTAATAAGTTAGGTAGCTAAGTCTGCTAACAGGAGCATCGTGTGGAACAGTGTGCTCGTCGCCTGTGATCAGCTCATTGCAGAAAGACTCACACGAGTGATTACCAGCACTGTAAGAGGTCACTCCCCTTCAGGCCTTACTGAGACAACAAAAGTCCTTCTGGCCCTCAAAGTCTGTCAGACCACATTTGGTCATACTGAATAACACCACCACCAGGGAAAATTGGCAATTTCTCAAATGGCAATGTGTCAGGTACCATTTCATCTGCAGTTGCAAGTCTTGTAGGTATTGTTTGACATGTAGCACTTTTCTATAATACAGTTTATGTTATGTCTGTCAAATCATTTGCCCCATGGGTTTGGACTCTACTATTGGTCCCTTGGGGGCTTGTTAAATATTTTGTTTGCCTTTTGTTTCTGGTATCTGGTAACACTCAGTTCCAGTCCTGAGGATAAAATTTGGTCAATTTTGGTCCTTATAAGTGTTGATTGTGAAAATCACCACCAAACATGTCAATAGTGTCTTGGAAGGCATTTCTAACATGCCTGCCAAATTTTGTGCAATTTGGACCAAGTGCATAACTGTGGTGACATTTCCAAAAAATTCAAAGGCAATATTTGAAATGGTTTTAAGTCCAATTAACACTGTTGTTTTTTCTTTTTTTTTCAATCGTCAATATGCACCATACTTGCCACATGATGCCAGGCCAACAAAACAGCCAGCCAAGTATTTCTATATTTGCAGTCGTCTGTAACGGTCCAAAACTGTGGCCGTCAATCACTTTAACTTTCAAAATATTTATCAGTGCTACAAATGGCCCCTCACAGCCTTACACCCTTTTTTTTGCTGCTTGCTGTTAAATTCAATAAACGATTTCACATGCCCTTATACCAGTATTCCCAGTGGATAGGGATTCTATCAGCAATCTTTTTTTTTTACAAAAGGCCTCTTTTAGTGATCACTGCCCCACTCCTTCCACCTTAAAATACCATCACACTGTTAGATATCACTCTGTGACGGTCAACCTTATTTACTTATCTTTGATTTTGAGAATTCCTACTTTTACCAAAATGCCTTTTGACTCTTAACCCCACTTAAAAGTATGATTGTGATCATAAGTCTGAATCTTTGGATAAAATTCGGACCTTCAGTACATATTCTCAAATGACATGATGTCAAATGCGTATGTTTGTCTGCTTACTTAACATGACTTAATACTACCACAGTTTCATTTTTATATGCACTTACATTTGCATGATAAGCTTTTACATCGATGAATATACCAATACATAAAGCTTTTGAAATCGCAATTAAAAGTTTGTGGTGTAGCCAAACAAACATTTACTGCAGATGACCATGTTTTCCCACCTTGGTAGCCTGAATGCACGGAGGTCGATAATGATGTGCATCCTGCTTCTGACTTCCCACGTCTGTATTTTTGAATCTGTTGCACCCAGCTGTTGGTTACATGTGTTTGTGCAGTCAGCGTGAGAGTTCTTACAGTTGAGAAAGTCTCAGGCCGTTCTAAATACACTGCATATCTCGTGGCTACATTTCACTCTGGTCAACTGAGGCTTTCACTGTAGAGACTGATCTCTGACACTTCTGCAATAGATTTCTCCCCGTGTGACTGTTGAACATTGGTGTAGACATAGAGGAAGAAAGAAGTTGTGTTTCCTCAGTTAATGACGCCAATGTTGATGACACCAGTGATGGTTTAGTTGAAAATCGTTCTTATGATAAACTATATTTGTCCAAGTATATACAGCGATAACATAAGTATAACATACTACAATTATTTTCGAGTATCAAGTAACAACAGAACCAAATGCAAGTGCGGATATCACTTTCTAGTGCATATGTTTTCTATGCTCAAGTAGTTGTACTTCATCATGCCTACAAGGATCTTAATTGGACACACACTTACCCAGACCTAAACCCTGACCTTATCCATGTGTTTGTTTATCTGATCAGTGACCCGTTCTGTTCCTTCAGTGCTTTGAGAGGGAAATAACCACAGAATGGTGATTACAAATTCTGACTAAGCAATCTCAGACCAGCTGTTCTAGGAGACAGCTCCACCTACAGCCACCCTAGTAACAGTAAGTGGATAAATTGGTTTACTGCAACTGGCAGGAAGTGAAGTCTACTGAGTTATCTAACTATAAAAGCAAGAAATCTAACTTTCTTTCTGTCTTTCGGTCTGTCTGTCCTTCAATAATCTTGGCATCCAGTTCGACCCAAGGAAGTGCAGTGTCGAGTGTGAAGTTGTTTGGAAGAGCGGTTCTCGAGAAAGCTGCAAGCAGCCAGCAATACCAGAGACCAAGCAATCTGCCCGTTCCGAACAGGCACGTTTTGAGCGGGCACTGCACTAGTAGGAAACAAACCATCACCACCAGGGATTCATAATTATAACAGACCTCACAACTTCCCTGTTCCTTGTTAACCACCAAAACTCTTAAAGGCACTGAAAGCCAATTTTCTCAATCAGCTTCTCATTGTGAACAAAGGGGTTCTGTGTGAACACAAAATTTTCTGCCAATGTTACAACAGTTTAGGTAATTTCACAATTTCACATTTCTGTACTTGAGTTTTTGACCTTGATTTTCTCAGTGGTCTGTAGTGGGTTGGGCTCAATTGAACAAAGGTGATATCATGTATCAGTTTCGCAACATTTGAATCAAAATGTGTCAACAGTTGCAGGGTTCTTTACTTATGTTGCTAGGCCACTGCCAATGAAATCTGATCAAGCCACACCCACACAGTCTTGATAAAAAAAATTAGCTGAGTTTTGGAGTGTTAAGTTCTCAATAAATATTGATAAATAACTATTATATAATTAGTAGTGTGGTTCCATTATTAGAGTCACGATGGATGGTTTTAATCAGAATCGATAAATCAGAATGCCTACATTACCCACAATGCAACTCAAATGCAGACAGTTCAGTCAGAGATTCGGATGTAGCAGCTAATGTAGCCTCGAGCCACAAGCCTCAAGCAGAGTTGAGGAGTGGGCTACAGAGGTCTGTTCACATCACTTCTGTCTAACTCCACACCCACAGATTCATTTTCAAACTTGTAGTCATCAGACTCAAGTGACATCACTTGAGGCAATTTATCAGACTTTGCGCAGCTCCCTCTGGAGCCACAAAAGGCTTTGTACAACCTTTTTTCACATATGTAGTAGTACTCCCCAACATGTGTAAACTGGGTTAAATTAGTTTCCCTGTAAGCACAGGATATGTGTAGATCAACTAGATCCTATCCTACCCTCATTGGACTATGGACCTCACACACTCTGCCAATCTGTTCGACTACCTTTGCAGGACAGATGTAACTGTGGCACAAACAGTGAAGTAATAACAGCAACAGAATACAAAACATGTCAAATCAAATACAAAACTCGCACAGCACACAAATACTACAAAAGAAAATATCTTTATTAAATTATTAAATTATTAAATTCGTGCACATCTGCAGTATAGTCAGTCTGTCCAGTATGTTCATTTCTTATGTTCTGTACGGACGTGATTTATGTCAGATAGTGAAGTTGAGAAAAAGTTCCCTTCTTATACCGCCTTTATCCTTTAATTAGAGACCGGTGTGGTGATAAAAATTTGATTTAAATTCAACTTCCTGTCTTTTATTAGGAACACAAAGAAACTTGGAACACGAGGCAGATGGAAGTGGCTTATGTCTCCTTGGTAGCACACTGAGATGAAACCAGGATGGCAGCCAAAAACAAACACACACAGACACACGCACACAGACACTCGCGCACAAAATACATCTGCACGCACACACACACACACACACACATGCGCGCACAAACACAGTCAATATTTCACCCCTTGCATCTGCCAATTACGAACTAGATTCGTTTGTGAAGAAAACATACACAAGTCTAAACTTAGCAGCGTTCCATACACATACTGTGAGTCAGTAGTGCAAAACACAACGGCGGAGGACCCCCCAGGTGAAATCCCAGAATATCGACTGGATGATTCAACTCTTTAGAGTCGTTAGGCTTTCTCTTTTTTTCCACATCTTTTGTAAACACCCAGTGAAAAACCTTCACTCAGATATCCTCCCTTTCTCAGTTGAAATAATCCTCTCTATGACAGCTCATATTCATTGTGCATGGATGATAACAGTGCAGAGTCCATTGAGAAAACCTCAGTGTCTGATTCCCATCTAGCAAACAGCTTGAGGGTGGCATGGCCTCGAGGCTTCCCTCTGTCCCTCTGTCCGGGTTTGGAGACAGTCTTTTGATCTGCGGAGGAAGCCTACCCCATGCTAAGAAAAACTCATGCTACGCTAGGTGTACATTCCTTTCATGCTGGACCAGAGGGAAATTTGATAAGCACTGAATTGTGAGTCTCTGTGCGACCCTGATGTGCTCACTATCCGTGTCAGACACTTCCCTGAGCCTTGTTTTCTACACCTTTAAGAATGCAGTACATTAGATGAAAAACTTTGGGCAGGAAATACAATGTTTGAGCTGCCATGCCCTCTCCACTGCCTCAAAGCTGTTTGCTACCTTTGTTCTTTCCCATCTGCAATGAAACACCCAGCAGTTCAAACTTTGCTGAATTCTTGTTTATATTAGAGGCTGCAATATCTTACCCCACTCTGAGAATACATTTGCAAGAAATAATCCAATCACGTTCCATTTCCGTGGTACATTTTATTGTTATCTTTTGTTTCCTTGTATACAAAACCCATTAATTTCATTTTTTCCCCCCCTTCCAAGATGATGTCTGGCTTTATTAAAATTATTTTTATGAAAATCAGCTGGGAAAGAGGGACAGAGGCACTGCCGAAACAGCTTATAAATATGGCAATGTGCTCGCTGTGATCTTAAAGTTGCACAGTTAGAGGATGTGGTAAAGAGAGACAGTGACAGTGAATGCAGTGTGTCACGAAGACAGAGAGGGAGAGAGAATAATGAAGGGCTAAAGGAGCGCAACATAGCGGAGGGGAGAGGGAGTCCAGACAAACTGCTTTCATTAATTCCATTTGTTTCTGTAAAAGGGTGTGATTGTGTGACCTTTGCAGGATCCAACCCAGCTCCATCATTTTTACTCATTATGCAAGAGCCGATAAGATCCAGGGTGACACCTGTCTCCTCAGGGAGCGATTAAACAATAAATGAATCCTCTGAAACTTTGTAAACTTACTATCTGTGTCTTGGTAAGTGAAGAGTAGAAATAAAGCGCAGGATGGGGGAAAAAGAAGGCTGAAAAGCTAATAAGACTTGAGGGCATTTCAAGAACCCATAAAAGCTGCCATTAGCCTCAATAGTCTGAGCCTCAATTAAGGCAAAAGCAGTCCTGTTTGGCAAAAAAAAGATTTTATTCAGCATTAACCTAGACTACAATCCTGCTGTTTTTAGTAAGGAGTCACTGTTGGACATATCATTAAGAAAAGGATTTACTGAAACTCAACAGAGCGTAACAGTCCACTCTTTTAACGAAGCCACTAAGATCTGTTTCCTTGATTGACAGGTCTTAGGACCAATAGGACTTGGTAAATAGGAGCAAAGTATGTCTGAGAAAAAGTTACCATGCATACATGTTATATCCCTTTCAAGTCTGAATGGTGCTATGCCTCTTTAAAGATATTTTTCAGCTCACTTCATTAATTCAAGCACGACAGTTAATTAGGCAATAGATTTTTATATTAGAGACTTTCATGCTGCTGCAGCATGATGCACAAATATTCTGCTATCACTGGTGAATTTTAATCAGCCACAATGCAGCTGTTTTAATACAATTGGCAAAGTGGAAGGCTAGATGGTATATAGCATATGCAATGTTCACAGAACCCTTACGTCAAACCGTATGGACCTCCACATACAGACTTTCCCAATGGGAATATAATGGAAGACGTGGCCAATGAGATGGAAGGTGTCAGTATAGCAGCCTCTACCGAGTGGGACCACATGATGTGTGTACGGAGTCACTGTATTCCCACTGCTTGCAGTTAGACGTGGCTAATTATGTGATATGAGAACATTTTCAGTAAAATAAGTCAATCTTGGGGTGCCCCTGTGGCTAAGGGGTTCAGACCATGAACCACAACATCCCCGGTTCAAGTCTGGCTGGGGACCTTTGCTGCATCTCTCCCATCTCTCTACTGGCTCCATCTAATAAAATGCCTAAAAAATATTGTTTTTTAAGAAGTTAGTCTTAGCTGAGATCTTTGACCTGAATCACTAATCACATATTATAGAAGCAAGTGTCATTCTCAGCTTGTAATTTATATATTATGACCTATGTTTAATGGCATATGCCAAGTTATTTTAGAGAATTTAACCATCAGTTGATGTCAACCTGAGAAAGCAAATTTAGACTATAAGGCCTGATAGTTTTGCATTATTCTGCTCATTTCTCTATTTAAGCTCTTTTTGTTGTCTATATATGCTTTCATGCTTTCTTGCAGAGACTTAAATGAAAAGATCATATCTGTCCGCTAAATATGAAGCTAGTAGACCAGATTAGCTTAAAGGAATCGGAAACGGGGGTACAACTAGCTTGGCTCTGTCCAAAGGTAACAAAATCCTCACGTGTAAAAACATCAATTTGTGGTTTTAAGCGGGGTTGCTAACCAACATGTAACTCTGCATAAAATTTTGTTTTTTGTATGTATAGTCTTTTTGTAGATAAAAAAACAAGATCATCAACAAGAACATGTTAATTAGTGAGCTTTAGAGATGCTGGTAGGTGCATTATTTTACCTCCGGTCTTCCGGCCTTTGTGCTAAGCTAGGCTAACCACCTGCCAACTCTGGCTTAAAATTCAGCGTACAGGCATGAGAGCGGAGTCTAACTCTCGACAAGAGCAGAAATAAGCATATTTACCAAAATATCCCGAGTCTTTCCAGCTCTTTGTTGCAGAACACTTTACTCCAATCGATTTCCCATGAACTTGGTCTTTGTCTCTCTGAGCTGTCGCTCTGAATTAAAACTGAGGAGAGGAAGCCATGTTCCTCACACTTACAAACGGCCCTGAGGGACTCCCACCCTGTGAGGGGCATTGGAGGCCATGCCACGGCCCTCCTCCAGGCGTCTGGGCACCAGCTTGAAATACATTAACTTTCACATTACAGCCTAATAAGGGAGAGCAGCGGCGGCTTCTGCACCCTGCCAGTATCTTTCATGTGCCCAATTACTGACAGATCCCCAAAATCATATTCACCTTTTACCACCTTTAATTAGTTCTTTATCACTACTGCTTTCCCCGGATGTCGACTCCGAGCCCAATATACTCCTGTCAGCACGCTGTGAGACGACTGCATTAATCAGAAGCTGATATCCCCCAAAGATGCATAAGCATTTACATTCTGTCTCACACACTGGATTCCAGGGGTTTCTGTCACCGTGGGTTATCTGCACTCAGCACTGTCATCATGGGCAAAAGTGTAGTAGATACTGTGGAGTTGAACAGAATAAAGAAACAGACAACAGTGAGAGAACAAGCACTGAACAGCAGAAGATCTCAATGTCAATAAAAGTCAGTGAAAGGTTTTTTTTTGGTGTGCAAAAGATTACTGTCAGAGGCATTGTGTTTCCTGAAATGGTCTTGTAAAGCAAAATTATCGTCATATTTACCCTGCTATGGTTTCCTCTTTCTTCAGTCGGCATTTGCAAGATTTAACATGTAAGATTAACAAAATATTTACAAGAAAGATGATTTATAATACCCCACCTTTGAATTGTTTACAGCACATCGCTTAACATCCCTGCAGAGCATGTTTATTAGTGAGAATCCTGACAGCCGATATGGATTTAAAGGGAGGGGGAACCTGAACATGTGATAGGTCTGACATGTTTTTAATTCCACATTAACGTCTTCCTGGTGGAGCCAAACAGGCTTGCCATTAGACATTCATTATATTGATCGCGCAGCAGCGTCGAGTCTCATAGGAAAATGAGGTTTCTCTCCTTTTTGTCTGTCAGCTAATTATTGAAAACAAGATTTGCTTCTGATTAAGGGAGCAGATCGTTGTCGCTGCAGACACATTGACATGCACAAAACACCTGAGGTTAGTTGAGGGTGGTGGGTGGATATGGTTGGGGCAAGGTCTTTCCTCCTTAAGCCTATTAAAGAAACAGATGCCAGATTTTACAAGGTTTGCTGTAACAAGATGGATTAAATAGCACCATATGTCTGGATTACTTTTTCTCCCATTTTAGGCGCTGGATTCGTGCAAACATTTATGTAACATTATGGCTTGCATTTCCAGTTCTAACCCACTGACAAAGAGGTTATCTTTGCTTTCTGGGCTTGTTTTTGGTGAGTAAGAATTGCTGACGCTTTTACCAACGCTACCCTTTTTCTCACTGTATACGGCACGCAAAACAAACACCACGATCCTTTCATGTTTGGTGCAAAGATTGTGCTTTCAAAATGATCCACTGAAAACCTTACAACTCTTGTTAATGAGTGCATGTTGGTTTTGGTGTTCTAATATCAGCCTCGCCTCCATTCCTTTGACCTGTCCAAATGTAAATGTCATTCCTCTCCATCAACTCCGCTCACCAGAGATAAACAAGTGACCTTTTCCAACTCCTATACCTGTAATCAGTTGTGTCGAGTGTCAAAATAAAAGAGGAGGGGGTAAAAGAAAAGAAGAGAGGAGAACGATCTTGTTGCTTTGCTAACCGGTCCCCCTTTAAAAGAGTAACTACCTTCAAAAAATGAAAAATTAAAGATTACTTGACATCAAGGGTCAACAGTGTTTCAGGTTCATAACCAGAGAACAATTTGTGGATATATCATGAAGAACATTAGCTCTCTATGGACTTGTCTGTATACTCTTATGACGAATGGCTATGTGCAATATCATAACACTGTCCATACAAAGGTTTCCCCATCTCATATCAGCCCAAGCTGTATATGATAAATCAGTAATAGAGGGATTTGATGCTAGCTTGCCCTGCGGAGCTTGTCTTCCCCTTTGACCCAACGCCATAAACGGCGTCCCATCCCAGGAGGAGGAAAGTAATTGCTCATTTTGTAGATACAGCACCTTGTGACCAAGTCAGTACTTAATTATTTACATGTCTTCCTGGTGGGCCTTTCCTATGAATCGCACAGCGATATTGAAATATGGAGGGAGAGGTTGAAAAACTCCCCTCTCTTCCCCTCTGAGATGCCTTTGAAAATGCACAGAATTGATTTTCTTTTTCATTTTTTAAGACAAAAAGAGTGAGTACAGTGTATCTGACTAGAATGCATATTTTCGTTGCATGCTGTAGAGAGCAGCAGGGTGATTGTGCTGTGATGTAGCGAGGGTGTAGGCCGTAGCCGCAGGTAGAATGCCAGAATGCACAATGTGGAGCTGTGGAGTAATTGATCTGCATTGCTGTCTATTCTCGGTTCCACTGCAATATTTCTGGATCACGCACTGTTGTACAAACCCTTGATCAACATGCTGAATCATTACATGTAATTCTCCAGCTGAGTCATAAATCACATTGGGATGGAAGGAGGAGGTTATGTTTTTTTTTTCTTTTGTTTCTCTGCGCTACATTTTTAAATCTGACTCCTCGCTGTCGTCATTTCTCCCCTCATTGTTATTCAAGTGCATCCTTATAAAAGAAAAGGTGGAAAAACATTGGCTGCCTAAGTCAGGCTTTTGACTTGCTACACATAACTTATTTTGGAAGCGGAAAAAATAGATTCTGGGTACAATATAGTTGCAGACATCCCCACCCAACCCAAAAAAGAGAAAATCAATAAAACTGATAATAAATTGTGTAGGCGTGCTTTGTCTTTCTTTGCCTTTCTGTGCACGGGTGAGGCATCCTGGCACAGCAACCGCACTCTTAGATGGCCTTGTGGGAATATGAATAATGTATTTTTCATTTACATTCACCCTCATCCTACAGTATGTTAGGGGCATTAAGAGATGGTGGGATGTACAAACACAGAGGTTAGAAATGAGACGATTCCAGAAGGACTGTATGAAAATGCAGCGCATCTGTTGTTTGTATCAGGCTATTTTCTTCTTCTTCTGGCATTAATTCAATCTGCGTGAAGGTGGGGATGATTCCTAATGTAAGCAAATGTTCTCATGCGGTGCCATTCAGGCGGCTAACGAGCGAGGCAATGCAAGGTAGAGAGAGGAGGTGAGTATATGAGAGACAATCCTCTCAGTGTTTATCAAAGTGGTCTAATCAGGTCAGTTACTCATCTCTGACGTCACCTAATCTCACACTTGTGCGTCCCTACCGCAGACTGATGACACTTTATGAGCCATTCCTCACTGATAATATTTACCCGGGTGCATTGTTAAATGCATTATGTCATCCGGAATATTAAATCACATACGGCTCCATCATAAACTAAGTTTGTACCCCAATGTCAGGGGGGATAGAATTCAAAACAAAGTCTAAATTGCAGGGTGAATGTCTGTGTGGATGAATACGATGGAACAGATAAGGAAACTGAGACTAAGCCAGATGTTGTATTCCTGGGTGTGTCTTTGGAGTCTCGCCTCAGTTTTTCCTGGTTGCTGAGCTAAGCTGTTTGAGCAAAGCATCGTGGGAACTGTCACCTCCGCTGAGCAGCAGATGAAATTAGGTGGTCATCACGTCGACGGGAGGCAAAACTGAACCAGAATTTGCCCTAAACACTAAAAACTTTTGTTCTCATGAACAAAAACGCCTTGAATAATCATGTGCAATAAACGCTTCATTTTCTTGTGAAATTAAGATGGGGTTTTTTTTCTCCCCCCTCACCTTTTTTTGTGCAGCCTTGGCAGAATCTTTCTAAACTGAATTATGTAGCAATTTGCTGTGTCTTTGATGTGATAAATTTGAAGCCCTACTGAAATGTACACAGACTAGAGGGTCTGTGAGGAACCATCAATGCTGTTGTGCTGTATGAGTGTAGCTCCCCCTCCTTCCCTCCTGAAAACAGAAAGATGAGACTGTAGCTGTTGGGCTTTTCTGCAAAAAAGTGCTTCGTTCAGAGTCCGGGGGCTTCCTGATCGGGGCCGATTATACCGCTGTGGCTACAAAAATGATGACTATTCAGGAGTAGAGAAGGATGCTGACTGGTAGTAACCTCAGGAAAAGGACAGTGAAATGAAGGCTGGGAAGCTGTGTGTGTGTGTGCTGTGAGGGGGGCGTCAGATTCATTATAATGAGAGGCTAAAATTAAGAACATTTATCCGGGATGATGTTTCCTTCGTGAAACATGAAATGCAAGTTACACGTGTCCCTACTCAGATATAACTCTGTACTTGCAATCCCTTTCTGTTTTTTTAGCTTTGTGAAAAGATTGCAAGGATGGAGGTCTGTTGTTGTTTTTTTCTCTCTTTCATTCGGTCTGAAAAAATGCACAAGGTTCTGTGGTGTTTGTGGATCAATAGTGTTGCTCCATCGGTGAGTTCCTTGGTATGGGTGACACAGCTTCGCAGTTATTTGGAATTGAATTAGGGGGGTTGGGGAGGGAGGCAGAGATGATGAAGAGTATCAATCATTCTGTCTCTTGTGTGAAGTTATTTGTGGGTCGACAGAATCGGCAATAATGAAAGTTCACTTGTTCACCACTGAGGGTTTGTGGGTAAATTTACTTCCCCCATGACACCAGACCTGGAACAAAGGGAGCGAACCCTCAGCAGAGGAAGCAATGTCAATACAATCTGAGTGACTCTTTACAAGTGTTTGTCCTCACAGTGTTTGTTATGACATAGGCCTCAGGGGTTTCACAATGCCACATTGCTCGGCCCAAACACAGATTGCCATGTCCGTTCAGTTTTTATCACCCCTATTAACAGAATCATAGCTGCTGTTATGAGTTTTTCCTCATACCTAACTGATGTCTGGCACTGTACCTACAGTACTGTATCGCCCTTTTTTCATGACTTGTCCACGATTGCTTTCACTATCCAAACACAAAAATAAAAAGCACAATTACCTTTTTCTCTTCCCCGTCCACTTCCCCTTTATTCTGCAGGAGAGTGATCACCCCATGCCTCCAGAAAAGATTTGATAACATTACTGTGGAACTGCCCTCTCCGCTGTCTCAGTATTAGAGCGCGTGGTTGCGATGGAGAATAGTTTAAGTGAGATTGATTGAACCCAGCTGGTCTAGATTCCTAGTGTGTCAGAGTCATTTATGCAGGGATTGGCTCATAACCTGTCAATCAGATGGATGGATGGACAAGGCGGTGTGGCAGAGGGTGGGACTGAGAATGCGGGAGAAGTCGACTCAGATGACTGAGGGCGTTGGGGCAGCGCTGCAGAACCACGCTGAGTCTGTGGTGGGTGCAGGTCCCTCCTGTCTAACCAATCTGTCACCAAACAGAGGCTTATTTTAAGCAACCTTCAGTTTGACGTTGGCTTGCATTAAGGCCTATTCAACACAGTTGCATCTGACATTAACATTAGATCTGAACTGAACAAAATGAATCCAACTGTAACTGCATTATAACACTTAAACCAAGTCTGGAGGACATTAAAGAACTCAGCAGCTACATTCAATCCACATAAATGAAAGAGTAATTCACTCACATTAAAAGGACCTACTGCAGGAAGCACATGTGAAAACCATATGTCCATAATTGGTCACTTTTCATTTTTCAGATACAGAGAAGGATTAAATGCTCTGTTGCAATAGGCATTCAATGTATTTACATTCAGTAATTACATCTCTATATAGTAGTTTGTTAGTGGTGGAGTCCGCCATTACCGTGCTGAATTATAGAGGCCTGTCTGTGATCCAGTGAGAGTTGAGACTAATGTAACTCATGTAAGATACTATTGCTGTGGTAGCTGTAGTGGAACTTGATTTATCAAGTATGACTGTTCAAGTAACCTTTAAATAATGTTTTACTTATGAAAGATCATGAGACAGAAGCTCAGCCCATCAAAAGAGAAAAAGATGTAGTCTGGCATCCATTCCTCGAGGAAAATAAAAAGCATTTTGAAGGCAGGGAGTTAGCCACAAATTAGAGAGGTTGTTTTGCACAGCATACATTATCCCCACATGCCAGTAATTGCAGAGCCACCCAACTTCATTATTCCATAGAAAGAGGAATATCAGAAACAACGTGCTGCTCTTCACACAGATAACACTCTTTACATAAGAGGTTACAGTAATGACACCATGGCTCCTCTGAACTGAAAGATTTGCATACTGATAGAACGCGGTGCAGACACCTCTAGTAAGGACTAGATGGTAAAACTCTCCCTAATAACTGCCTTTATTTGAATATCAAGAGAATATTGGGAGGGAGGGGACAGAAATTAGATTATTTGATTTTCAAACATCCTTTGTTTTCCACCCATGTTTTCCACCATTCCTCCAGCTTTCAAATCAGAATATCAAAAGTGAAGTGATGCTTTAACATTTCTTTACTGTAGTATTATGGATGTGATGCACTCCTGAATCACTTTGAATACTGATATGCATATGCGTAGAGGACAAACAACGTATATCTTGCTTTTGTCTGTATGTTTATTTAAAAGCCAAAACATTTTTTTGCAATAAGTTGTGATGACTTTCCAGCGGATTTCATATCCTTATTTGTGTGAGCTGATCAAGTAGACTGTTGCAAGAGCCTGTTGCAGGATTGCTGCGGCTTTACAGCGAATAACTAGAGTACGCGCTGATAAATGAGGTGTCTGACTGTCCGGGCCTCGGTGTTATCTTGGTGCTGCTATGTACAGCCGACTGCTGTGTAGGCGGTGAAGGCAGGTGACAAGAAGGGAGGGAGGAAAAGGAAGGAAGAAGGGGGTTCGGAGGGGAGAAAGGGGAGCGACAGAGTGACAGACACAGAGACATACAGAAGGTGGAGAAGACAAGAAGAAACGGGGGTAGCGGTGGAAGCCTATGGGTGCCTGGTCTGTCAGGCATGTGATGTGTGATAGTGGCTCTTTTTTTTCCCCACCGCAGAATATAGTGAGGATGATATTGTGTCTGTGATGGCACCACACCCCTGTCAGAGGGGAGCTCAGCTGGGTTTGAAGCTAATTAGGTGAACTTTGCTCCTCACTGAGGTGAAGCAAAACTATGAATGACATGCAGGATGGATGCATGGACAGATGTATGGATGTATGGGAAAAACAGCACAGCTACGTACCTATACCCTATATACCTTAGTCTGTTGATGAATAAAGGATAAAGAAACATTTGCTGTGTGTTGGAATATTGCTTTACCTCTTCCTTTGCGAGAGGCATGATTTTTTTTACCACCATTTTGCAGGATTTTAATAAAACATGGGCCACTAACTGCCAAACTAATGCTTCAGCAATAGTTTCATTTGGTATGAAAATATTCTGAGGCCCTGGCAGATTCACAGCATCTTCTGTGTTGGTGTGTAGCTGTCAAATAGATTATAATTCATGAGAAAGAAGATGTGCCACACTTTGCCTACCCCTTACTTATCATAGAATAGCATATTAAAAAAGAATGAAATTTGCGGCATTCTTGTGAATGAGCCTCTGGGTTCAATTTCCAATTATATTTATGTCCGACTGGGGTTGCCAATCATTTGTTATGTCTGCAACATGAAAACTCAGTGTTGTTTCCGATGCATTGTCTTTCAATAATTAAAATGTTATCAGATCATTTAGAATGTGTAACGTTTTCTGTAAATATTGAAGGGTAACTTTGAACAAATGTGTAATCGACCTTTGAAATGCCACCTTTGAATTAAATTTTTTTTTTTCAAAGCAGCCTTCCAGTGCTATCATGTTTGATGATTTGACGTTTATTTAAGACACAAAATCCAGGATTTACAGTATATTAAGCACTGGCAGCTGGTAAAGCATTAAGGGCTTTCATAAAGATATATTACCCATATTGTTCTCCACACTGCAATTTCTTAACTCAGTGTTTTATCCCATTTTCACCATTTATTCTTGGGCTGACAACTACAAATCAGTCAACCATGGAAATCCTGGGAAACTCTTGAGAATAGCAACTTTGCTTTGGACTAAACACTGCTCAGCCTGCTCATTATGAAATGTTATGATAAAAACCCTAATACTAAAAGGTTCTCCAGTGCATTCAGCCACTTGGATGAGTGTGGTTTAAGAAGGGCTTACTTATCCCATATAATACTGTGTTATATTAATAACTACAGTGCGTCACTTTATTATACACAGAGAAAGAAATATATGTGGGTAAGTGCAGGGAATGTTGCAGAGACTGCTCATGTCTTATCTATGATGTATTTTCTTTTCATATTTCTACATAGAACAGGCTCCTTGAGTGTGTGCCAGATTATGTGCCAGATATTAGAGGGAGGGAGAAAAATAGAAAGAAGCAGTAAGAAGCAGATGAAAAGAAGTAAAGCTAGAGAGGGGGGGAAGAAATGGATGGCTGTTGCTAGGTAATAATGACACGCTAAAAGATGAAAAACAGGAAAAGATGAGACAAACCCAGACTGATATGCAATAATATGGATAGTGACAAAGACAAAAGAAGAGGAAGGTGAATGGGTGAGTTGAAAGAAAAAGAGTGTGAGGGGACAGTGTCTTAACACACTGCTCTTCAGCAACAGCACTTCTACAAGCCGATCGTCAGAGAAGCCAATAATCAAATACAGGTAATTGAGTGCAGTGTAAACTAGTCAGTGCTCCTCAAGAGGTTCTTTGTGTTTGAGGAGACCCACTGACCTCTTTCCTCTCTCTCGTCTCCTCTGTGTGTGTGTGTGTGTGTGTGTGTGTGGATACGGGCAGCCCGGATGTGTGTGTTTGAAGTGTGATGCAGGGGGTTGGCAGAGCTCTGAGATACACTCAAGGAGAGAGTGAGTGGGGCGATTCAGGGGCACGCCTGACGCAAGTGGAGGGGCCCGATGAGTGGGGGGGCTCAGCTTGCAGATGGGCTCAGCAGGGGAGTGCGTGTGTGTGTACTGTGTGTGAGCGGTGGGAGAGCTGAGACCTCTGAAGCACGACTCCAGTGCGCGCCTCAAAGGTAGGGGGCCCACTCACTAGCTGAAATATCAGCGCTCGATGTGCAAATGAGCTTTAGTGAGCGGGCGATATGTGGTGTCAGGACACCATCCTGCGAAAGTGTGGGTGAATATATTCGTCAACAGTTTAAAGCAATAGTGCGACATTTGGGGTATTAAGCTTATTGGATTTCTTGCTGAGAGTTAGATGAGAAGATTGAAACCATTCTCATGTTTGCCTGTTAAATATGCAGCTAGCAAGTGATTAGCTTAGCTTAGCATAAAGACTGGAAGCAGGGGAAAACGGCTAGCCTGGCTCTGTTCAAATATAAAAAACCTGCCCATCAGCACCTCTAAAGCTCACTAATTAACATTAACTAATTAACCTAATTAGTTAAGGTTTTGGTAGGCAGAATTTGTTACCTTTGGACAGAGCCAGGTTAGCTGTTTCCCTCTGTTTCCAGTCTTTATGCTACGCTAAGCTAACCATCTCCTTGCTCCAGCTTCATATTGAACGGACAGACAAGAGAGTGGTATTGATCTTCTTATCCAACACTGGACAAGTAAGCACATTAGCGTCAGCAAATATTTTCCATATTGTATCAGAATACATTTGTTGATTTAATAGTTTGAGTAAACCCCTCAGATTTACACACACACGTACGCCATCATTAGCATCTACTGCCTTTGGCAGCACACACTAATACATTAATACACAAACACAAATATGATTTTAAAAAACATTTTGTTTAAGAATATATGTGCAAATTTGCATGTGTGTGTGCTGAGACTTTTCTTTATTCCACAATGACCCCTTAAGGCACTATATAGACATAGTTACACATAAAAAACAAAGGAAAAGATATAATGTACGTCAACACTTGTTACTCAGTAATAGGCAAATCCAATACAATAAAGGAGAAAACTGATAAGTAAATAAATAAATATACAAATAAGCAAACAAACACCCTCTGGTAAATGTTCAACATTTAATTAAAGGTAGTCATTTTCATTTAACAAACTTAGTAAGATTGGTTCTTAGTGTTGAATATATATTTTTTTAATTTAACCGTGCTTGGATTAATCCTCTAGTATTATTAAACTAATCTGTTGCACTCATTGTGCACATCTATGTTTGTTTGTGTGTATCACCATGTCTATGCACCACTGTGCTTACAGTACATGTGGGGTAACATCAGTGTGGAGAAGTGGAAAATGTATGCTCTGACATGGTTAGCCTTTCTCCATCCTCAACCAGGGAAACATCCAGACCATATTTGCCGTAATGTAAATGACATCTGTCTGTTTCCTTCCTTTGGAGATACAAAGGAAGTGCTCAGGGCTAGGTCCCCATCGTTTCTAGTAATAATAAGAGACAGCAAAGATAGGCTTGGCACGATGCCTCGCATCTGCAGCAGTTCAAGAAAATAAATGGCAAAAAGAGCAAGAGAGGAGCACTTAAATGGGAAAAAACGAAGTCATGTAAGCTCAAAGGTGTTTGCACAAAACATAATTTGTCTCCAGAAGCACAGACTCATCTTTGCATTAATAAATGTTGTGAGTGTACTATGAGAAGAAAGAGGATGTTCTGACCTCTCATGTTGATATGGTGCGCCGTCCTCATTTGCGCTACCAACGAACAGATCTCATAAGAACTATGCATGTAGACTAACTGTGCCACCAGTTTGCCTTCCTCCACAGATGATCACAGCAGAGCTAGCCAAGACCGCTTCGCCATGATCGCCACAATCAAACAGAGGCAAATGGTCGAGCCAGAGGAGGGAAGGGAAAGTTAATTGAAAGCCAAACACTCCACAGCCCTCTGGGATTGTCTTTTTTTGTACATGGAACATGCAGAGTGCTCCGTATTTATGGGGGAGAAAATCAGATTCTACATATGACATGGAGTCCCCTCCAATGGCGCTGGAGCCTCCTCGTGCAGCACGGAGCGTGGTGCTGAATGCAGGAGGAACAGCTTGGCGGGTTCCCTCAGGAACAGACCTGCCGACTATCTGCAGCTGTGCTGAGAATTGTCATTTTTAAATATTCACATATTTAATCAGCTGAAAGGGCTCTCATAAACACACAGACACAGTGCAGAAACACACACATGCACACACTCTTGCACAGACACACATTAGGATGTGCTGTAGGGTTTGCTTGCAAGAAAAATATTTATATTGTGATTAGGGTTTATGATTGTGCGATTTATGAGATTTTGTTAACTATTAGATATTTGTTGATCTTTGTCTTAGTAGCTTTTCATTACTTCATGTAAACATATTTTTATGCAATATGCACCACACTGAAAGTACATCTGGCAGGATTGTAAATGTTCATATTTCTATTTTATTCTGTAACAGGTTCATTTTTACGCTGGCAAGGCAATTGCAGATCTCCTCTCCATTAGCAGTGTTACCTCAGCAGTTACTATTGAATGATCCTGCCAATGTCAGGAATCATTAGAGAGACCATTTGAATCTCACCTACCAATACCTTTTCCCCTGAAGTTATTAATCTGTGTCTGCAATGGGTATGTGTCTGTGGGTTTATAAATGACACTGCCCTCGAATTGACTCTGAATCAAGATAACAAATGTCAAAATCTCATGAAATCCATGAAGTTTTGTAAACAGGGGGCCGACTTAGACCGCACATATCACCTTGCGCAAAACAAAATATTTGCTGAACTGAAAGGTTATCAGACATGACAATATCAACTGGAAATTAATATATAATACCTAACCTCTTTGTCTTGTTTTAAGGCAGGTACTAAATGGAAGTGATTGCTTGACTAAAAGTATTAGAACAGAAATGCATTCTATGTTACACCCAGGAGAATAAACATGCACGCTAACGGTGTGAAACTGCCAAATCTTTCTGATACTGCGGTGAGATTCTGAGGCAGCATCAATTAGCTGTGTGCATTGCTTTGACCTGTCACTGAGATATCTGAGCACCTTTTATCATTGTGCACAGTGTGGAGTGTGAGAGGCATCATCTTTAATCATGTGTTGTTGTTCTTTTTTTTTTTTCTTTTTTTCTGCTGGGGTAAAAATATGTCCCTACGCCATGCAGAGTCCCCAGACAGCCATGTTGTTTACTGCCGATTAACAAAGGGAAGGGAAGTCAAGACTGTGACACCAGGTAACGTGAATGAGGTGCCACAATACCACAGCAGGAACACAGGAAGAATTGCAAAGCAGCAAGGCTGAGAGAGAATGAGCGAGGTACAGAGGAGGAGAGAAAGAGAAAGAAATATAGAGGGACAGACAGAGAAAGCAGAAAAAGACAGAGAGACGGTGACATACCTCGTTATCGATCTTCATTGCCAAATCCTTCCAAACAGAATACAGAGAGTGCTTGATGTCTTGTATTCTTCAATACTAATAATACAAATTAGCAGATAGAAAAAGACTTATGTTTTGTAGGCTCGTTTTAATCCAGATCAGACCATTTGGATTGAATAATAGCTGCGATTTCTGAATAATGAACTTCACTTCAAGTGCAAAGAATGAGAATCAGGTTTATTGCCAAGTAGGTTTTCACATACAAGGAATTTGACTTGACTATTGGGTCAGGTTTCAAGGTAGCTCACTCAAGAGAATGTAACATGAATGGATTTCAAAAGCCAAATTCTATCCTTTTTGATAGTCCCTATCTAACCTAACACCACTCAACTCGTTGCAACTCCAGTCGATGCATCACAGCTGCGTTTGACTAACTCACATCAGTAGACAATAGTTAAAGTCTTCCACGCTGGCAGGTTTGCAGCATCTAACCTGACACACCCCTTCATTTGAAATAGAGGAGCTGGTGCTGTCAGCCTGTCAGGAATGTGCTTTTCTTCATGACTGTTTTGTCTGTGAGGATCTATTTTGCATTCACATGATACTGGAAAACATATCGCGCATGCAAAAATCACGTGCGTGCCATTTAGTCAGGAACCTGTCAGTCCTTAAATTAGTTTATGCTTTGTTCAGCGAAATCATTTGTGATCTGTAATCATTATGAAACTAAGAATCATGACATGAACAACCCTATACAGCCATGCTAGCGGTTCTGTGAGGCTGTATTTAGGCATAGCGGTGCTTTGAGCTAAATGCTAACGCTGCTAACATGCTCACAATGACAGTGCTAACATGCTGATGTTTAGCAGGTAAAATGTTTACCATGTTCATCATCTTAGTTTAGCATATTAACATTTGCTAATTAGCACTAAACACAAAGTACAGCTTATTTAGTTTTAAACAAAAGTTTTGGACAAATTGAAATTTGGACCTGATGGTGGCACTAGATGAAAAGTCAGAGGATCACCAGAGTTATTAGGTTTCATCATGATGACATGGTTTCATGGCAATCCATCTGATAGCTGCTGAGATATTTCAGTCTGGACCAAAGTAGTGGACTGACTGACCACCCGAAAGACCAACAAATACCTTTCATAAAGCCACGCTGCTAGCATGGATAAAAAGATTTCCCTCATCTGTTGCTAAAGTCAAATCATAAAACCCAACCTCATGTCAGGTGAGAGAAAATTCTTGCATATTTATGGGACAAACTACCTCAGCTTCTTATTATTGGCCACCTACTAAGGTGTAACCGAGAACATGCCACACACAAATAAACAACACAGCTTGACCAGGCACATCCTTTCCTTGACCCCAAAGCACATGTTTGACTCTGCAAACTGTTTGGGAGAAACTAATGAGAAGTGACACGACAACCAGCAGAAGCAAGATGACACATCTACCCAACATTTCTGTGGGCAACATCACTTCTACATTTTTCTAATATCCTAAAAATACCCTTTAAACAGGATGGGGAGTCTGCCAAAGGATCAAACAGGCACAAGTGGTGCACCAGCTGGTACCGTGGAGAATACCTTGGATTCCTGCGGCACAGCGACTGACGTAGCTCTGCACAGGTCAAAGGATTAGCAGGTTTGTTAGTGACAAAGATGAGTAACGGGAAGGAAGAGGAAGGTAGAAAGCGGCTGCTTTTGTTTGAGGTGCTTTTAGCTGCTTTCTTACTGTACGTCACAGCTTTTTGGAAACAACTGAAATATCTGACTAAATATCCGGCTTAAAGAAATGGGTAGAAAATAAATATATATCAAGAAAGTCATTTTCCAGCTAAATTAAACGTAAACAAGCAGTAAATGTCCATTCTAAAAATGTCCAAACATGTTTTTGTACATGCTTGTTAGAGCTCTGACCTAAATATGCCTTTCTATAGCTAAATATAAATGAGCGTCCTCATGGCTGAATCATGATTCAGTAAGCTCACATATAATAACAGCATGACATGCTACATCTTCTCCTATATTTAGGTTACTATTTCCCATCCCCAAAGAGCCCAGTGTCAGTTGGATGAATACGGCTTATTATTTCCCTCTTCTGCTCTCCTCTCACTGGATGTCTATCACCACACCTGAACAAATACGAGCACAGCTCTGTGCATTTCAGTCCTGCAGGGAAACTTCTACTGGCATGAAGACACAGTCAGTTGGCCAGGATTCTCCTTAAGCCCCAGTTTAAAATTGAATCGAATATGAAAAATCCATTGAAATTGTAAATTCATACTGTAGGTGTCACAAGGACTGGTCCAAGCTGTCGTCACTATATGTTTGAAATGTTTCTGCTGTGTTTCTATATTGGAATTATGAGGTTCCATCTGCAATCTGGGTGGTTTTGAGATATTGAGGTTCAAAGTTTTCACATCCTAGATAAAAAAGCGAGTTACAAAACTGACATTTTGTAAAGTTCTCTTTTATTGGTCAAAATAACCCCTAAATGTACTCTATATTAGCAAAATCTTGTCACAGTGTTAAATGGGCTTTTTTTTTTTT
>NTHP01000019.1:3040571-3053676 GCA_003416845.1 Oplegnathus fasciatus | reverse complement strand
TTACATTTATCACTTATTTTGCAGAAAGAACCATCTAATACTAAATTTTGAAATTATAGGTTCTATCTGCTGAGAAATAACAAAAAGCAATGGCTGACAATTGCTTTGCTTTGATACGCAAAATCAATGAATAGAGTTATGTTTTAAGATATTTGGGCACAACAAGAATTTAGCAACATGTTAATTTAGACATTAAAACGCTTGTGACAGACTTCAACTGACAATACAATTAATAATGTTTTATTCTGAATACAATTTAAAAAATGCCAATAATTCCAAAAATGTTTCTCTACTAATATGTGCTGATGCTTTCTCTCCTTGTTCTACCTTTTTTTGGTTTGCTTCTTTCCCTCTGGTCTCTTTTCTGCTCCCAAATTAGCTTCTACTTTTTACCTGGACAAGCTGGTCATCACTGTCACTGTCTGAGCCATAGTCTGAGCTCTGAATAGTCACTGTCATTATTGCAGATTACACAGATCCAGTGAGCAACACGTAGACTAGCATCAGGTCATTAAAATGTTAAGCAGCTAGCAGCTAAAAACCTGAATTTACCTCAAATTGCTACATGTTAAAATTCTGCTCTTCATCTCTAACGTAGTCACAGTAACTTTGAGTTACTAACGATGATTCCTGCTAACAAACCTTAGCATGAGCTGTTGACATTAACATTGGCAAGCTAGCTGTCATGGTAGCTAATGGTAAAAATCAACTTTTCACAAACCAAACAAGATTTTAAAAATGGTCTGTAACTTAGTTGGCATTTGTAACGGTGTTATTCGCACGTCTCTGATGAAATCACAAATTTTAAGATTTCAAAACATCTAATTGAGCACCATTTCATGACCTTAGTCACAGAGCAGTGAGGCGACAAAGAGATGGAACTTGATTCTGTGTTCGTTCTGAGCACTGATTGACTTCGGGTGAGACTAACTTATTTTTGGCCCCTCTAAAAAAGTCCCATAGAATCTTATAATGCTTCCAAACCACCCCTAACACCCTGTGTGCCTGCAGTAGTATCAGGGTGACAGTGAATGGAGAAATGTCCTTAGGCTGGAGAACCAAGGTTCATGCTCCAGTGTAGCCCAAGCGCTGCTGAAGTGTCCCTGAGCAGGACTTTGAATCTCTGCCAGCTCCATGGGCACTGCTGTGTTGCTGACCCTGCATTCTGCCCTGCTGCGAGGAAGTGGGCAACCAAAAAGAGAAGTTCCCTACGGGAGGTACAGAGGAGACCGAGGATGGTTGTAGCGCTGTCAGTTTGACCAGTCAGGAATGAACGATGGTGGTGTGATCAATATTTTACACGCCTGCTTTCCTGTGAAGCTCACAGGCAAAGTTCCAGTCTCTGTGTACCACAAAGAAACAAAAAAAGATAAACAAGTACATATTTTGAAGTAAGAAAGTAAAATTTCTTCAGAGTGTAATATTTGAGCTAAGATTAAATTATATCTTATATCAACCAATAACTGTGCTGGTTAGATTTGGCCTTACTTTCGCTCTGTGTATCTTTGTGACAGTATGTACCTTCCTTTTAGCTTCATTTTTGTTCTCCATCAACTCCTGACGGAAATATCTGGAGAACCAAAACAATGAGCTGAAAGACACTAAAATCCTCCGTAGATCTAATGGGAACTGCAAAGACGATTAATTGCAGTAGACAAACAGGAGTATAATAAAAGCCTGAGTCAAAATTTAAGAGTCCTGCACTAAACAACTGCAAAATTATGGATGTTCAAGCCGAACATGCTCCTCTGTTTTCTCCAATCTATAAGACCACACCTCGTCCAGCGAGGTAAATGATTTATTGGTGACTCGGTGAAGGATGTGGGTGAAATTGAGAGGCACGATTCTGCACTGAGTGGTTGAAAGAGGAGGGAGGGGCGGAGCGTGATGGTGGATGAAAGGAGATCTAAGCACCCAGGGCTGGACAAGACTTTGGATGGACGCGATGATCTTCGCTGCTCCTCCCTGTCCATCACGGCTTCGCAGGGAAGACGGGGGAGGGGGTCAGGGATGAAAGGTACACAGAGAAACATTAAACTTATACCTTTAACCTTTGTCTCCCACTTCATCTTATTTTTTTAATCTACATCTATATTTAACCCACTTCTTTCTCACTTTAGGCATTCATCATTCGTTTCACTGTCAGCCACAAAACAGCTTCACTGGAGCACCTTGATTTTCTTGCTCAGACAAGAAGTCATTAACTCATCTTTATTGCTGCTGTATTGTGTCAGTGTGTAACGCTGAAGCCTTCTCTTTCCTCTCAGTGATGAGGAAGATGTTATTCTTTCACCAGCTTCTGTAACTACTGCCTTTCAGGACTGCGTATTCTCTTGAACAGTACAGGTGAAAACCCAAGTTATGTTAGCCACTTCTGAGGGAGAAAGTCTCTGTAACTGCTGCGAAATGAACAATGAAAAGGCTCTTTCCCGTTCTTGCAGGAGTGGCAGGCAATAGCAGCTTTGCAAATCCATACTTTTGGGGTCCTTTTATATTTTTGAAGGCTCAATTTGAATAATGAGCTGAAAAGTGCTCTTTTATGGCTGACACTCATAGTATCCATTCTCTAAAGCGATGAAGGAAAGGAAACTTAAATGTCTACGAAGGTGCTACCACTTAAAACCACTCCTCTTTGCTTGAATGAGACTGTACATAAACATGCTCCTGTAGGTGCATGCACACTCAATGAGGTGATAATTCTACCAGGTTAAAAACACACAAACATGCGTGGAATAACAATCTATCCGTGCTCAGTAGAGGCATATAAAGATTCAAGGCTAAACCAAGAAAATTAAGCAGCTTGTCCTCCATTTGCTCTATTTGGATTCATCTCGCAAGAGATAGCTATCAGCTCAGTGATGTAGGTAGGATTTATTTATTTATTTGCACCTTTTATTTATTTATATGTAGTTTTAAATACCACCCACGTCTGCTCCACATTCCTCTTGTCTCCTCACTCGTTAAGATCTAGGCACTGCAGCACCGGAGCTGACAGTCTTTTACCTTTGTGATTCACAGATCCAAAAGCCTTACATACTGCATATTTACTCCTCTAAATGTGTGTTTATAGGCATTTTAGCCCTAACAGAGGATTTGTATATATATATAAAATGTGTATATTTGAGGGTGGAAAACGATTTCTCTATTCGTGGAAGAAACAAAAACACCTGTGATGACAAGCAGTTGGTGCCACAGGTTGTGATATCGTGATCAGTTCCAAATGGGGGCTTAAAAACTCCATTTGGTCTTTTGGCTTTTGTCATTAGAAACCAGTTTTTAGTCTTTTCATAATGACTTTGGGCAATTCAAAAAACTGTCAGAGGATTTGGCATTTGGTGGCACAGAATTCACACTGAAATAACACTTAAACAAAGTTTGTTGAGAAAGTTCTATTAAAAAAAGACCTTAGCAGCACTCTGCTGAGCTGCAGTGAAAATAATGAATAATCATGATAGCTAATCATACCTGCAAGTCAAGTCTGTTAAAGACAGTCTGGGTTGATTCATCTTAAACACAGAAACAGGGATTATGATTAAACATTTTTTTTTGTTTGTATAATGCGTGAATCAGAGTGAGACATTGCCTGTGCTTTCTTGGATCAGCTTGTGTCTCAGATGCTGAACCGTAAAAACCTCTGTAGAGGCTACAGAGGAGATGAGTCTGCACTGCAGCTTCCAAAAAGGCTTCCCTCTGCAACATATCCTTATTTAGAATGGCAAGAATCACACATAACACAGGAGAGAAGCTGTACATTTTAAAATCCGACCTGACTGCGACCGAAGGCTCACAAATCATATTCATCGATATTTACGAAACATCTTAGTTTTGGAGAAGGAAAAAGAGACATAAACAGAAAGAAAAAGAGAAGGACATGCTGAAGTCTTTATTTCAGACATGCATCCAGACATATTATGTCAGTATAGTCTCTTACTAAAGAACATTGATTTATTATGTTCATTTTATTCTCTGAGACAGAGGTAACTTATTTTTAGAGCAGGATCAGAGCAGAATGACTTGCTGAACAAGGACATCTATGGGTCATGCAGGATAATGCAGAAACCATGACGGGCTGATTGTACCTTTTTGTGCTTGCTAAATTACAGTAGAAGTGGGATGCAATTTCACCAATATAATTTTATTATAATATACATTTGTTTACAATAATAAACACAGAAATCTCACATTTACAAAGCCTTTTAATGCTATTTATTTATCATATTAGTGATCTGGCTGTGATTGCCTAAAATGTATAACAAATTGTACCCGTCAGAATAAAAGCTCCATGAAAAAAAATTGCTATTTTCCAATACATGCATATAGGTCACGTCCTGCTGTCCCTTCCACTCATGTCCTCGCGGCTCACAGCTTGTATGATAGAAGTGATTCACATCCTCCAATATAATCTTGCACAGAGTGGAGGAAGCAAGGATAGTGAACATTAACCTTACTTAAGCTGCTGTTTTTCTCGAGGGGATTTGGAAGGATTTTATTACTTAAAATTGAATGGCACACTTCAGTAGGAGGAGCGGACATGCATGGGCTAAAGCTACTTAGTCAAACTGACACACTAAACTGAAAAATGTTTTTTGATGTCTTTCATGGAGTTAAGTCGCATAAAGAGCCAAACGATTACGAATGTGTTTTTCTTTGTGTCCTTTTTTTTCCTTTTCAACTCAGAAATTACATCACACACCACAAAGACCACTTCATGTCTCTTAAGGCTCTCACTCGAACAGGAAACACTGAGGCACCTCATTTTCCTCATCATGCTCAATCAGTACAACGCTTAGTGGTTTTGATTTTGATTCAAGAGGTGGCTTTGACCTTTGAGACCCAAGCAAAGAAAGATGAAGGGCTTCTAAAGGTAATATTCAATGTTGAATAAAAAGGTTCAATTATTTGCTGTTGCTCTCTCATTTTTGACTCCAGCTTTATGTGTATTATAATGAAAGAATTTTATACCAAGGTTTGTAAGTGCTGAGTCATAAATGCCAAGAAAAAAAAAAGTTTTTCCCTTTTTGCACGATTATGTACATACACTCAAATAAAAATCTCTGCGAGCTTGCCATTAGCAAATGATGTTTCCTATCAAACCTCACTTAAAGCATTTTCTTTTAATTTGCACGCTGACGTTAAACAAACTACCAAGTCTTCAGAGCACTTGACAGTTTGTGAGATGAATAAATAAAGGAACACACTCTTTTATCCGAGCACATCCCCGTAGATCTGTCTAATGACAGCTGTGGATATTTAACCGTCCTCCTCAAACAGAATTATCTCAGTTCTGCTTGAGTCCGCTCCCAGTCTTCATTACTATTGCATGGCCCATGGCCACTTTTACTCATCAAGACTGCATTACATTATTTACAAACTGGAAACAATTGAAGGGGCACTGTATTACAGGACTGGGAGTCACCCATTAAAAACCTAATCCTGAATTATGAATGAGTATTTCATTTAGTATGCCATGTTGCATTAAGCACCTTTATATGGTGAATGTGTATTTAAGGGACTTGCCCTTCTCTCAGGCTGCTGTTTGTTTTTGGAGGAAGAGAAGAGGACAGATTCAGGACAAGAATTCTCTATCTGACTTGTTCTGGGTGGACATCGGGCAAAGAAATACTTACAAAGCCTAATGGGATTGAAGGATTTCAAGCAGAGTCTACATGGCTGCAGGGAGCTCAGAGAAGCAGGGACGGGCTGACAGACGGACGGACTCAATAAATGGCTGGCTGGAGACGACGTCAGTAAGATTAGCTGATATAACCAGTGAGGAGATCAAGTTAACCCAACTCAAATGACCTGAGTCTTGGTTAGCATTCAGGTAACAATAAATGGTTCTTCCTCCACAATTTGATACTGTAGAATAAAGCAAAACCACATCATTCCTCATACCTCTGATAGCTTTTGTTTGACTCTGCACCCTGCTGGTATCTGGCATTAAAGTGCTTATTAATAACCAAACATGAGTTG
Source organism: Oplegnathus fasciatus (assembly GCA_003416845.1). Taxonomy (NCBI): domain Eukaryota; kingdom Metazoa; phylum Chordata; class Actinopteri; order Centrarchiformes; family Oplegnathidae; genus Oplegnathus; species Oplegnathus fasciatus. The sequence goes on along the minus strand of NTHP01000019.1, from coordinate 3,047,703 downwards.
GAAATAACAAATAATCAGCTGGTGAAGAGAGGCGCTCATGCTGTATATCTACAAGTGTTAGGCATTGGCCAATATCCCTCACAATTCCCTCAGTTTGGATCTAATTTTAAAAGACTTCCCTCCAGGCCCACTTTCAAGCCAGCTACCCGTGTGTGCTTGTTCAGATTTACATCAGTGTTAGAGATAGAGCCCGCTCCTCTGATCTTCTCCATCAGAGGGGAGAAAACTGTGTGCACAGAGGATAAACACTATATCTTAAAGGTCTGGTGCACCCAAATCACAAAAAAAACACATTTCCCTCTTACCTCTAGCGGTATCCAGGGGATAATAGACTTCACTGTGGACAGGTTTTGTTGCATCTAAATAGTTACAGTAACAAGACTAAGAGGCTACAGCCAATGCTAGCGCCTCTGTGAGGCTGTAGCCCTTAGCACAGTGAGCTAAATGTTCACTTCAGCATGTTAACATGCTCACAATGACAATGCTTATATGCTAATGTTAAGCAGGTATAATATTCAGCATGTTCACCATCTTAGTTTAGAAAGTTAGCATGATAATGTTTGCTAATTAGCACTGAACGTGTATACTTGAGGCTGATGGGAATGGCATTAGTTTTGCAGATATTTGGTCATAAAGTATTAGAAAAACTTTTATTTTGACCTGATGAAGGCACTAAATGAAAGGTCAGGGAATCAAAGTGATTACAATTCATCCTTTGGGGACCATGAATGTCTTTACCAAATTGCACAGTAATCAATTTAATAGTTAGTTAAGACATTTCAATAAAAAACATAAATGTTAACCTCATGGTGGGACTTAAGGAAAAGTCACGGGATCACCAAAGTTATTAGGATACATCATCTGGGAACTATGAATGCCTGTGCAAAATTCTGTGACAATCCACCCAGTAGATGTTGAGATATTTCACTGAATAGAGGACCAATGTCATTAGAATTTATCCTCTAAAGGATATCTGTAGCACATGTCATGGTAACCTATCCAATAGTGGTCAGGATATTTCACTCTGAACCACAAATGTCAGTCTAATGGTAGCATTAGTGGGAAAATTCTGGGAATCCAAGTCTGTTGGATTCATCCTCTGGAGACCATGAATCCATCCACTAGTTGTTGAAATGTTTCAGTCTGGACCAAAGTGGTGGACCTTTGACCGACCAACAGACCAACATTGTCATCCCCTGGCAAACTTAAATATTCAAATATTATTTTGAGTAAACAATCGAAGCAATGAAAGAGAGGTAGGGTACCCTCTTGTAGATATGCATCATGCAAGTTTTCAGTATCATCTTACGCTTTATAAAAGCAATGCTGGTATACCAAGAACATCCTGTGGGAAACTGCAAATCACCTGCGTTGGAATCACAAGCATTTTGGGAAACATTTCAAAAAAAATCTTTCTACTTTACTAAATTGTAGAACTGAGGAGGGAGCCAAGGCTGCAGCGACAAATCAGTTTCTCACCTAATTCAATCATTTGCTATTTCTAGAGATGTTGCTTTTAATGTACTGCTATGTTGCTATGCTTGGTACCAGAGATAATGTAATCAAGGTTTAAGCTAAACAAGCTTGTCAAAATTTCAAACCTTTAGTTTTGGCAAGGTATGAGAAGAGATCTTCGTGTCTTAAGTATGTGTAAATGAGACACAAGACAGGAGGGCATCTAACCGCAAAGATAAAAAAAATCTATACCTTAACATGGTGTATATACAAATATAGACATTTACATAGATTGTGAACCGTTTAGGGCAGTATACAATAGACTGAGAATGTTCTAATGAATAGGAAAGTTGCTACACTTTTTTTACTTTTGATATTTTGATGAATATCAGCCACTGATGTAAAGCAGCACAATTAGCATACATCTCAGTGATTAGACTAAATGCAGCCGTCCCGAAGCTGTGACTAAGGAGATGAAATCTATGAGCCTCGCTGTCACGTAGAGTAAAAATGATGGATACCCATTTTACTTGAGAAAATATCATATCCAGGAAGAGAAATTACAACTCCGGCTTAATTGTCTGGTGAATGTTATCAAATAAAGAATGGATGGCAGCATACGCAAAGAGAAGATTTAAGATGCCAGATACGATGGACTGAGGCTCAATTTGAAAGTGCGTCACAGCGCTTGCTGTGTGGCAGACAGGTGCCATGTACCAGAGGTGTGGTGGACTGAGAGACTGAGCTCATTATTGCTCAAAAGGCCCTGAGCTTCTGTAGTCGACGCGTTAGGGCAGCAGGAGTAAGGATGGGGGAAGAATATTAGCAGGATATGGCGGCAGAGGAGGGCGGGGCCCTGCTGAGTAATGCACACTCAGAGGTGGGGGAGCTGTTAATTGCCATGCAGCATCTCAGTTGAGGGAGGACTTGTGGGACAGCGGCAGTTCAACGAGTGGGGACTGCGACTGCAATTCAATCAAAGTAGAAAATGATGGCAGTTTGGCCCTTGATCAGAAACAGATTGAAGGCAGGTATGTCATTAATTACACATTGTTCACTTTCTTCTTTGGTTACATAATTTTAAAAAATAATTTAAACCAGCACTGTGGAGCATGAGCTTTATGTGTAAAGCTCTCTTGTTCTGGATACAGTGTGAAGCCCATCGAGACCTGCGAGCAGTAGGGCGGGGTTCCTGTTGTGAAGGCGTAGTCCATACTGCTCAATTGGCTGCGCTTTCGCAGATCTACAGGGGAACTCCATTCCTCGTTAAACGACAAACCACCACCTGTTCTCATTTCATCTCTCCCGTCCTTGCTGTGCCTCTTGGACCACTGGTGAAGGGCAGACACCCAGGTACTCCGTGAGGAATGGAGGCAAGTTTCCCATTCAAAACATTCCCCATCCATTTCCTGATGGCCGCCACCTGTTCACCACCCCCCATCCCCTCCTCCCACCATCACGCCACATCCGCACACACACCTCGCTCCCGCGTGAGAGACGGGCAGATTGTTGGGGGATGAGAGTGGATTGTCACTGTCACAAGGGGCAAAGGAGGAAGGGAGGTGGGTACTCAGTGTTACTCACTGGCCCCCAAGTTCCAGATGTCACTCTTTTTAATGACATAATTATGACCGTCTTACGACTCCCCTTGGCCTCCAGTCTGCACTGGAAGCTATGCACGCTGCACAAGCACACACACATATTTCCCGCATATTATTATTATTCAAAGCCCGTGTGCCTATGCTATTTGTAATTATAAAGACGTCTTTCTGAAAGACAGTTTATAGGTAGCTCAGGTAGCTAATTTGAATTTCCTCCTGCTGTCAGATAATATCACAAAGAACAGCATAATAGTTGAAAGAAAATCTTATATTAATCATATAAAATGTGAGGCCTGAACAACGCTCACTAAAGGACTGATTTTCTTGTCAGATTATCAATCAAGTATCAAACTGGCCAGCTTCTTCTTCGCTGACGCCCTGGAGCTGAGGCCATCTGGATCGGCCATTTTCTGGTCATTAACCGTGCTCACTTCTTAAGAGTCCTGAAGTACTTGCTCTTTCCCCGAAAGAGTGACTGAGGCTGGCAACTCTGTGTTCACAGTTTGAGCCACTTTGTTTGCTAAATTCTATCTTCGCTTGGTGTGGGAGAGATATTGCTTTTGGAAGAGGACCATGATGAAAGGCGTTTTGATCTGGAGGCTTACAGCACAACAGTGTGAGACACACAAAGTGGTAGCTACCAAGCTGAACTTCAACAAACATACACTCCACGAATACATAGGAAACTGTGAAGAATGATCACAATGAATACCACGATGAGCTGTTGTTTCAGTGGGGACCTGATAATGATGAAGGCAGTCCCTTCTCTAACAGGGCTAATTGGGGTTCAGAGGCATCTAATGCATGATAGATGGAGAAGGAGAGGGTCTCAGTGGTGTATGGCACTGCTGGCACGAGATCACAAGCATTAATAGAGCTGAACCTTTCACTCTGGGCTCAAAGACATCTGTTGTCAGCAGGTAACCTCGGCTTTATCATTACCAGGTAGACCCACCGATGTTTTCCTGGCATGACAATTTAAAGCGATATATATGTTTGCTGGCTAATTCAAGCTGTCAACATCATCCCTGTTTGTAGGTGAAAAATGGGTGCGCCACGCAGCGCACCAGATGGCAGGAATGGATCATCAATCTGAGGCAGCAGACATGAGATGGATGGATTCTCCAGAGTAAACAGTTTCAAACTAAGAACCACACTGGGAAGAAATTTGCTCACAAATGAGCACTTTTGTGTCGACATTATGCACTGAAAGAAAGGCAAACGCTGTCTTTGACTATTCATGTTTCTGACTTAAAATTTACAGGCACAATGCATGATCAGAATGGAAATAAAAGGCAGTCCCACCACCGAAAATCAAAAAAGGCAAGATTGGAATCTGCTATCACTCCCATATTGACTGTTTTTAAAATAAGGACTGACACCAGTCAACAAACAGGTCAGATGTCTCCTAATTGCCTTAAATTGACTATAATCGATATTCTTATAATAACAATGTATCAAATGACAATGTGAAAACAATGTGACTGTGAAAGGGTTCGCTTGTAGAGATGAACCTACAGATAATTATCCTTCACATCTGTAGCTCCCCTCAGCTTTATGGAGCTTTATAGTGAGTGTCAGCTCATTGTTTAACTGTCCGGTCTGCAGCTTAACTGTTTTGTTTCACCCTCACTACTCTCGTAAAGTCATTTTCAGCCACAGCAGGCAGCTGTTTTAGGCAAAAAAGCTTTAAAACCCACTGTACACTACCTGATCAGCACCAAACGTCAGACAGACACAGTGACTGGCTGGTGAACATAGTGGAGCATTTAGCAGCTGAAGAGCCAGATATTTCCCTCAGGAGATGGTAGAGACCAAAACAGAGCTAAAAGAGAGTGACTATTAGACTACATTCGCTAAGTGTCCAGACTCTGTCCAAAGGTAACAAATTTCGCATACCAGCACCTCTAAAGCTCACTAATTAACACAATATCTCTTTTGTTTAATTCGTGCAAAAAACTATAAGTGTAAAAAGGACACGTTGTGGTTTCACAGGAGTTTATGTGCTGGACTATTTCTTAGCCAGGTGCAGTAACTTCCTGAAGTCCTGCTGTCACATTGTAAAACCACAACTTCAGTTTTTTTTGAACGTGTTAATTAGTGAACTTTAGAAAAGCTGGTGGGCAGGTTTTGCTATCTTTGGACAGAGCCAGGCTAGCTGTTTTGCCGTTTCCAGTCTTTGCGCTAAGTTAACCTAACTGTCTGCTGGCGGCAGCTTCATATTTGACGGGCAGACATTAGCGTGGTACCAATGTTCTCATCTCACTCTCTGCAAGAAAGTCTATAAGTGAATTTCCCAAAATGTTGAACTATGTCTTTAAATTAAAATCCTAAATCCCTATACTACCTTGGTGCACTTTTCGTATTCAAATCACATTGTATCCAAAACAAACTCACACATGAACCCAAGACCTTGTGTATATGCTTCTGTAAATAGTTGTATATATGTACATGACAGCTGGCAAGTGGGCTCCTGTCCAAAATCTTGCCAAAGGCCCAGATTACTGTATACCAAGCCACTGCACATGAATTGTTAATAAGACTTCAACTGAGGGGACAAAATATGCTGAAATTTCTGTTGATTTTGTGAAGATTTTTTTTTACTCGTATCATTTTAATGTTTGCTGAAACAGCAACAGTTTTGACATTTTGTCAACTAACAGCTTCCCTTCAAAGAAAAGAGGAGCACTCTGGGTAAGTAGGCAACATCCTGGGTATGAGGTGGCAAAGTGAGCATGCTGAATATCACAATGTTTGCAGACAAATCCAAACCCGCTGAGATGCCGTGTCACGTCATGACAAGTTGCACTCTCCAAGCAAAGTAAAACCTCTCCCGCTAAATCCTGAATATAAACAGTTTGAAAAGCTGCAAATTAAAAAAAAGTAACAGAGGAAGGCAGAGATGAGTCCTTTTATGATGGAGGCATCTCCATATGACATGTGACCACCAGTGTGTGCTATGAATAAATCATCCTGAACCGGGCAGAGAGTAAACAGTTGTGTATCTTCACCTCAGATGCCTGGAGAGGCCTGTCAGACACGGCGGTTAACAAAGCCTACCTCCTCATCATCATGCGGACCGTGTTTCAGGAGATCCAAGTCCAAACCTGACACCATTACCCCACCCCACCCCACCTTCTCCTCCCCCTCTACAGCGCAAGAACTCACTCAGTTTTCTCTAGAGTCGACTTAAAGTGAAGTTAAAGCGAGGATGGTAGCAACGCTGCTAATCCTTCCCCAGAGTCTCTGCTTCACTCAGTTGTATTTAAAGACCGCCTGGATTGTCTTTGTAAATTAGGCAACCAGAGCTCTGGGATTAGCTGCCAATTTGTACCCACCGTGGAAAGAAACTCCTGGAGACCTCCATGATTTTATCTATTAACACAACTTCAAGCATGATCAGGCTCGTGTCGAGTGCATGGCTGGCTCCAAGCAATGGTGTGATTGGAACTCTGTATGTAAGGTGCTTAATCCAGCAATGAGTCTAATGCGAGTGATGATGGTAATCCTCGTTTCAGCATCACGTCATGTGAGAATATACAAAGTGGAAGATTCTTAGAAAATTACACATTTTTTAGAATATAGTTTTTTTTATTTATAATTTATAATTGGCAGATACAAAAAACTCTTGAACTGTATCCAAAGTGTGCAATAAAATCACTGTTGATTTTTTCCAAAAGAAAAATACAAAAAGACCATCTACTTTGGAAAGTTGACAGTTGACAACCAATGTAAACTGGAGTGAACTGGTTATTCTACAGAGGGTTTACTAATCGCTACTAATGCTCTTTTAACTGACTAGTTGTTAACAAATTGCAAATCTGCTTTGCTCTCCCAAGATGATAACCAAAGTCATTATGTGTACATACATCTACATTGGTGACATTCTATTTCCCCGTTGTTAAATACAAGAAAGGCAATCATATCCATAAGCAGCACAAATGTGTATAACACATTAAAATGAAATAAGAGTTTTCAAATTGTACCAAGATGTTCAGGTGAGGGAGGGTAAACAAAAAGGGAAGGGAGGGGCATTTCCAAACATAATGTTGTAAACAATCACCTTCACTCACCGA
>NTHP01000019.1:3026284-3039241 GCA_003416845.1 Oplegnathus fasciatus | reverse complement strand
TTTTTTAAATGTCCTTGAAACCCATATGACTCTAATGATGCAGCCATGCAGCTGTGATGGAAGTTTTGTCATATGCTGAAACCCTGGCATCGCTCCAAGATGGCGAGGAGGACTTAACCCTGGCTTTCCCAAGTCCTTTTACCTAAGCTCACACCATTTTTGGGATTCCTTTGATCTGGGTCCAGCTCATTGCTGGCGTTAAGAGACTAAGAAACAGCCATCCCTACATACAGATTCAGGTCAATTGACTAGAGGTCTGTTCTTCAGTTGTAGGTTAATTGAGGGCAATTGTCTTTACTTATAAACTGCCTAAGATAAATGCAATTGTGCATTAAACAGCCTTTTATTCAGAGTTGCGCTTAAACAACACAGCCAAAATCATTCACCCTTTTACCGTGACATCTTCTCTCATTTAGAGTAACTCTACAGTGCCCTTAATTGACAGTCTTAAAGCCTTTACTACATGCAGATACAAGTATTACATAGAGTGACAAAGTTGTTAGGCCTGAGCTGCGGTGCAGTTTTTGTAACATTCCTAATGCAGAAAGATTTTACTTTTAATGTTAACATATTTCGAAAAGGTTATACATCAACGCGATGCTGTTTCTACAAACAGCACATTAAAATCCAGCATCGTCAGTACCTTTAGGCTTGCACATTATATAATGGCTACATGCAGCCATACAATTTAAGGCTACTTCTCTGACCCAACTGTTTAAACCCTCTCACAGACTGACAACTTTTGGACATCTTTTGCAACAAAACGTTGTTAATGTTATGGACCTGGTAAACCCTTGTGACTCTGAAGGAGATGTTCACATTTGCACACAAGTACAACTGAAATTAACAAAGATGACAAACATAATGAAGCTCACACCAGTCTGAGCATACTGAAGCACAAATGTATTAGTACGTCAGCTGTGTCATGCCATGACAGAGTCAAATAATACTTGAGGAAGTAACTACATCCACTGGATGAGTAGTTACGTTTGTAAATTAGCAAAAATCTGGTTATCATGAAAATCATAGGTTGGCCATCATCATATACGATGAAGCTTAGACTTGTTATTTGACTAATTGCATAGTATAAATGCAGAATGACGTTCTCATTTGCAGTCTGATCATGCTGAAAAAGATGGTAACATTGCACAATCTGACAAGAAATAAAATGCAAAAGATGATCAAAATTGGTCAGTCTGCTGAAAGCTTTAAGGCAGAATGAGTAAGAGTTTCCTAAAAAAAAAACAATGTACGGACTCAAACAAAAACAATCCCTCTCAATCATCACTTATGACCCACTAGAAGTGTGTGAGCCTGAGCCTGGGAGGAGGGGTCAACTTTGAATGTTATGTTTACAAACCGCAACCAACAAATCCTACTCATTCTGCCTTTAACATTAGAGTTAAAAACTTCATCGTAGCAATACTTTTCCATCCTTGAAAGGTACAATTTAGTGGACAAAAATTCAATGAAATTCAAATTCTGAGTGGAATTTTCCTACAGGCCCAACTTTAACGCAGATGGCAAATTTATGAAAATCTGCTCTACTTGCACAGCTGGATGTTACACTACATCACAATGCATGTCTAATGACTGCATTTAATGTACGCAACTAGGATCACTTGGCTGTATACCTCTGCTATATTTTTGCAGTAGATTATGTGCTGGCCTATGTTTCTGGAAGTGGAGCCTCCTAAGACCAGCGAAAAAACCCAGAACAGTGGAATGGAGGACTGACAGAGCCACCTGGACACAAATCAAGAGCCACCAGAACAGAACCAATCATCTCAAAACTGTGGTTGTCTGTAAACCTTGTTTAAATCTCTTAACTGAACACAAAAGTGCAAATTGCTACCACTGTCCTATCTCTGTGTCCTCAGTAGTGCTTCTCCTGCAGATAATCTTTCATCTTGTTAGGTAAGGGCAGTTTCTGGATCAGGTCTATCCTCGTATATTGTCTAATGACAAAGCGACAAAGGTACTGCAGGGAGCGCACTTGCATAAACCGAGATACTGGGTTGGTTAGTCTGACAGGGTAGGTTGCAGACCCTGGTAAGCGAGACCTGGAATAGCAAAAAGCTCCGTTCTCCGAGTCTTTGATAGAGTGTTCAATTAAGTCGACGATGGACGTGTGTCCCTCCACATCAGGCTGCTCATAGAAGCTGAAGCGTCCATTGGAGTGTTCGATGCGGGTGTGGAGGGTTTTGCCCTGTGACCTGAAACTCAGGCTGAGCAGGTACCTGTCGTCTGAGCTGTCTCTGACCAGGAATGAGCCATCAGCCAAGTTGACCAGCTTTTCCTCTGCCTCCCAGCGTGTGATGGGGCCCCAGTACCAGCCCTGCCTCGCCAGCTTCTTCAGCTCCTCTGTCAGACTGGTGACGACCATGGGCCCGCTGCTCTGGACTGAGTCATACACCCGACTGACCCCAGGAGCAGAGTTTGGGTCAAAGTTGAGGTGGTGTCTTACCCTCTCAGCTACCTGGCTGTCTGAAGAGCTGAACCCTGAAAAAGTCCTGGGAATATGTCCGTTACTTATTATGGGCGGCAGGAGAGGAGAGAGGGGAGGTGGGACCTCTACTCGAGAGCTTTGGAGCATCACACCAGCAGAACCGATGAGAAGACTACTAACTGAGGTTTCCATGAAGAGATCCGGAGGCATCCCACTAACCAGTTCATGTTCCTCCTGTCCCTGGTCTGTGTGGAGGGACCCATTGTCTGCTTCAGTCACCACCTCCATAGGAGAGGAGCTGTCCAGGCAGAAGGAGTGGGACCCTTCCGGGTACATTCCCTCATCTAAAGGCATTGTATACTGGATGTAGTCCTGGGGAGTCAACCCCAGCACCACAGGCACGTCATTTTCATCGATATTTAGATGCAGCTCACCGTTTTGTGGCTGCTGGAGATTCTTTAAGGATTCTGCTTGGTCCTGAAAGAGCCCTTCCATCTGGAAATCATGAAATTCTTTCCGGACACCATTTAAGTTGGGACTTGGGCTAGGAGAGTGAACCATGGCTTTAACTTTTACCTCCATCTTGATACACGCCTCATCAGAGTTGACTGACCGCAGAGGCCATGGTGAGGGGCTATAATGGTGACTCCGTAGGGACGCAGATCTAAGGGGTCTCTGGGCTTTCACCTCATTGAAGCTGATGGGCACAGACGAGGATGAGAAGGTGTCATCATCATCCACTGAGCCTATGGCAGAGGAGCTGCCTTTCACTTTCGCCTTCTGCTTGGCAGACAGTCTCCTCTTTAGTGATCCCATCAGGCTCTCACTCTTTGAGCGGCCCTTATTCTGGCCTCCTTTGTCCTCTTCGCCACCAAGGTCACAGCCAGAAAGCTCTTTGGTGTAGCAGCCCCCAAAAAGTGACTCTTCCTTAGAAAACTCTGTAGTCACAGAGGGCTGCTGGAGCATGACAAAGTCACCCTCCTCTTTGCCCTTTATGCTGAGGGACTTGCGGATGGTCTTAAGGCTTATCTTCTTCATTCTGACAGGCCCTCCAAAGTGGGGGCATGGGATGGCTCTCCTGGTATCCTGATGAAAGTACTATCCACAGTGTCCTCCCATCAGGCCACACGAAACAAGTCATGCATACAGTGGAGCCATCAAACCCTGCAGAGAGAAAAACACACAAGATTATAGATATTCTGTTTATTCCTAAAAAATACTTCCAGAGGGTTGCACATTATGTTCACAGTATTGACTCATTAACAACATAATGCAAAATTCACAAAGTAACACACATATCACAGCACACTGAAAGATTTAATTTAAGCACAGCACATTACAGCCAATTAGTGCAGTCCCCAGGTATTTGGACAATGAATATTCTTTGTTGAATTATCTCTGTTAGGGCTGCTACAAATGATTATTTTCAGTATGGATTAATAATGAAAATCATTTGATCTATAAAATGTTCATTCAGTTTATCATCACACAAGACAAAGAAAATCAGCAAATCCTCACACAGCTGAGAAGCTAGAACCTTAAAATGTTAGCCTTTTAGCTTGAAAAACAACTTAAAAGATTAATCGATTATTGAAATAAATCATTTTTCTGTTAACCGAGTAATAGTTTCAGCTCTAAACTGTACTCCCAGCAAAATGGATTTGAAATAAAACAACAACTATGAGATTCAAGTGCTGACTTTTCGGGGTTTATGTAATGGATTTTTTTTTTACACCTATACCATGTACAAATTGTGGCTCTTCTACACACACAGTCCCCCATTTTAATTTCATTATGTTTAATATCTGCAAATCCTTTGTTTCATCGACTGCTTGAAGTCTGATGATCATCCAGACGTCAACAGATGCTTGGTATTTTCCCTGGTCATGCTCTGCTGGGCCTGTACCCTGCCACTGTTTTTCCCTTTAAATTGCTTGGTTGTTTTGGCTGTGTGTTTAGGATCACTGCCCCGCTGCATCGTTTACTATGTTGTTTACTATGAACCATGTATAAAATGGTTACAATTCCTATACTATACTTATAACTGGTAGCCAACACTTATACCTGACAGTCTTTATTTCATTTTCAAATATAAGGTGCTAGGCTGTAGTGCCAAACAATAGAAAATATGTCACTGTTCACTAAGCACATTGTGTTAAATTAATTGAATAACAAAATTGCCTTTTCATCTGTCAAAAAAAAAGCTTTGACAATTCTAGCAAACCAAGACTCGCTGAGTATCTAGAGACATGTGCCACTTAAAGCACCTAAATAAAGCTGCTTGATAATCAAGACAGCTGCAATCTGATTACTCACTATTATGTGCAGGAAAATGGTGACTCAGTTGGATGGGTCAAGTTCCACTTCCACCACCTTTCATTTGATGCTGTGAAAACAAAGCCAACTCGTTTGAGAAGTTCCACACTTCTGATTTACACATAATTTCACATGGGAATAACACACAACATGCACCTATATAACCACTTCAAACAAACAGTGTGTATTGATAAAGCCAACGTTAGCATGATTTGTCCTGACCTGGCAAGGCCTACGGACACAACAGCATGCCTTTAGCTTAGCTACGCTTGTTAGTTTGTGACTTTAATGACAATATTCTGACACTGTGTGCTCCAACTACGATTTAAATGGTACACTTTAAATATTAACACCACAAGAAACAAAATAAAGGTTATTCAATATAGCTTGCAAATTTCACAGATGTTGGCTAGCTTGTATGTATGCTAACACCAAATAGCTAACAACCAGTTAGTTTGTTAGCATATCTACTTTCAAAGTAAATCTGTAATACATTAACTTTTTAATAAATGCACATTATATTGTCTCTTACCCGGTCACTTCGGCTTGTCTTACTTGGCAAAATAACCCAGAGGTGTTGGCATTTGTTTTGTACAACACGTTCATGAAAAGGTTCGCTCCTTAACGATTGTTGGCTAATGTTAGCTTGGCTAATGTTAGCTCACTACCTAAGCCAATCAGCTAGCTTTGTTAACGTTTTGCTGTCGAAAACATTACCGTTACCTTCCCTTTCGTCAGCCTCAGCGCCCAAACGACAGTATAACGCCTTTATACGGGCGGATCTGGCTCTTCTCTAAACGACAGGGTGTACACTGCCGACTAGAGTGACACAATAAGGTGACATCTTTCTGTCTAGGTTGGCTAACACTTTGTAGCTTTCGGCCTCTTCCTTTCTTCCTTTGTTGCCTGTTGAATTGTGGGAGCAGATTCAGATGCAGCGAATCAGACACACACAGCAGCTACAGCAAGTTTCTACATCCCAGAGGCTGAGGCAACACAAACACTTACAAATCATGTGCATATTTTCACTAAATCAATGACTGTTTTTTTTTTAACAAACCAAGAATTAAAAATAATTTGACCTAATGTGCAAATTATTTGAGATTCAGCAAAATAGACAAATAAATGGAGTTTATTCTGTCCCCTGCAAATGAGAAAACATGGGGGTTATAACCTTCTGAAAAAAAAAACATTGTAAACGAGTTCTAGAAATGAGAAATCATCTTTGGATTTGTAATCAGATCGTTAGAGCCGCAACGATTAGTCGATTAATCGATTAATTGTAAACAAATCGCCAACTATTTTTGAGTAATTTTTTAAGAAAAAATGTCCAAATTCTCTGATTTCAGCTTCTCAAATATGAATATTTTCTGGTTTCTTTAGCCCTGTATGACAGTAAACTGAATATCTTTGGGTTGTGGACAAAACAAGACATTCGAGGACGTCACAGTGATCAACATTTTTCACAATTTTCTGACATTTTATGGACCAACCCACTAATCGATTAATCGAGAAAATGATCGACAGTTTGATCGATAATGAAAATAATAGTTAGTTGCAGCCCTACAGGTCACCTAAAGCACAAAACACTCACCCCTCCTTAAATAACCCACCTCTGAATGCTTTTGAGCAAAGCATTTTACTATAACTGCTCTAATGGGGCTGCTCAGTTGTCAAAAGTAGAAGGATGTGGTTGTGCTGGGCAGCTCCCAGGCATGGAGCAAGGTATTGCAAAAACTGTTCAGGCTCTGTGAACAAGAACAAGACATAAAGACATATGGCCTAAATCAATGGCTGACACTATTACAGTATTTTTTTTTTTTTTTATCTTTCTTGAGTGTCTAGGCACAGAGGATGTAAAAATGTCTCACTGAATACCCATACATGAAACTTCAATACACATAGATCATTCCAAAGGAAATTCAGAAATGGAAATGAACGTTGCACCACAGAAAAAGAGATTGGTANAAAAAAGACTGAACAAGAAAAATGGCAGAACTTGGAACAGGGAGTAGTTGCTGCAGAAAGTTGTCTACTCAGTTCACTCGTGATAGCGGAGACAGGAACCAGCTCCCTGTGCCACATGAAATTATTAGATATGCAGTCTCTGAAATAAGTTTGCATTTGTATAAATGACTGAACATCATTTTTGCTAAGGTGCTGCTCCCCCGGACGGTGGTTTTAAAATGCATGATCCAAGTTATTTGGACTTTTCATAAGGAGACCGTAGCATGGGAAGATTTAGTGTGACACGGGTGGCATGCCTAATAAAGAGTGATTTCTTTTTCTTAATTGTCCTAAATCACAAATATGTAGTCCAGTCTTTCATCCAAAGTGTGAGAAATGTGACACTGAAATCACAGATTTCAAATATTCTGTTTGATTTGTTATGTATAGTACTCTATGATTGCAGTGACAATGTGTGTATATAGCAGCTGCTTATGAAGATACTGAAAAATATGTCAGAATTAAAGCTAATGACTGAACTATTTTTTTATTTGTAGCTTTAGATTATAGGAAAGAATTTAGGGTTTTCTTTTTATTTGTTTTCTGCTTCTTTGCTTGTGATTTACACGATACAAGTTAAAAATCGGTACATAACTTTCCCCCTGTGCAATAATCAGGATTCCATTTTCCACTACAGATATCAGATAACTAGAGAAATATCAAACACTGTACTTTTTCCCCCCTAAAGCCGGCTGTGCTTTGCCTTTATGTGGGAAGGTCTTTCTAATTTGTATTCCAGAAACATCAAGTTGGCTCTCCAAATATTTTCATGCATTTGATACAGCAACTAAAACTTGAACTCTGAAATGATACATTGGTTGCCTAATTAGTGTCAGTATTGTTTTAAAGTAGATTGTGTTTACCACTGCCAGGCTAATTTGGTCCATATACTGAACATTACATTGTTTTTTCCACACTGTCAAGTGTATGGCAGTCCTTCGCCAACCTGCTTAGGGCAGCTGTGTGCAGACAGGCTCTATGCAAAGACTCTAATTACCAGGCCCTATTAGGGCTGATCAGGCTGCCTTCACTTGATGTGTTGGCACAAGAGGGGAGGGCTGGCAGAGGGGGAGGAAGGAGGGGTGGCAGCTCTTAGATATAGCACCAAGGACACTGGGAAGCAAGGATGTAATGTTTCTACAAGCTAAATTAGACCTGACAAATAAACTTTAGTCTGGTTGATATTTGTTGCCAGATAGAAAAAAACAAGTAAATGTTCTGCTGTGGGCACCCAGACTTGTTTTGTCATGACAGGATAAACAGATCAAATAGTTACTAATAGCAGGCTGTTTAGATTGTACATACATGAAATCTAATAGTTTGATAGGGATGGAGTATCTGCATGATGCTTTCAAACACCACAGAGCACAATATATGAGGGCTTCCGGAGCGACTATCTCTCTCTCTCTCAAGATCAATATTTCCAAAAGAATTTGAATTTATGTATAAGCACGACTCAAAACACTGAATCTCAAGTCAGGGTGGAACACTGTACACATGGAGCGGGCCACACTGCTTAATGAGATACCTCTACATGTGGGGAAGCTCCCCGTGTTTCATCTTAATTTCAAATGAACGCTGTATCAGCCATAAATTATTTGCACAATATGTCTGCGCTCGCTTCGGTTTGACTCAGTCCTTTGACTTGACTTCTTTGCCGATGGGGGATTGTCGGGGGGCCCTTGGTGCCCACCCTCATATCCTCAACACTTGCAGCGGAGCGGAAGACGGCTACAGCAGGCATGTCAAACAGTGACGGGCCAGTGGGACCACTTGGGTTTTGTCTCAGGAATGGTAGGAAGGTTTAGCCTCAAAATACAGTCCGCGCATTTATGGCGAGGATGATGTCCACACCTCTGCCTCATTGTTTTGGTGTCTCACTCTGACTTCAGCAGATTCATTTCCCTCTTTTTTTTTGCAATATATAAAAATCAATGAGTGCCCCATGGCTGAATCAGTCCTTCATATCACTTTTCCCCTCCTTACGTAAGAGGCCTTCAAACATAGTGCATTAATTACTGTTACACCAGCTGCCTCCACATACAATGTAATGACTCAGCTATAGAGGCTTGAGCTCAGTCCAACTGGCTGCCTGGTTAAAACAATAAATTAATTGTCTCTGCTTGGTTATGTTCTTCGGGTCCATTATAACGTCACCCTTGATTTCACATTATTAATTCTGGAGGTAACTCCTTGTATTTTGTTGCCATATGGGGTGCTGAATTTTGGACAATTACAATAATGGTATGATTAATTAGCTGATCTGACCTTATTTTATGCATGAAATGCTATAAGGGCAACAACCAGGATTGGTTGCCCAGCAGCAATTCTGAAACCTTTGGTGACAGACTTACTGTACATGGCTTAGTTTACTGCAGCTTCTTCACATTTCTACAGTGACTTTTGAAGTCCTTGAATGTGCTAAAAGGGACTGTATGAAAATTATTAGTGCGAGAGGGGAGGTCAAAAAAGGGGGAAGGTTGTGTACTTTTTCTTTTTGCCGAAGGGTATAATAGTTTGGCTTTTTTGGGAGACTTCTGGAGAGTCTTTTAATTTTTACTCACACCAAATTTATATTTTGGTCTTTGCTTGTGAGAGGAAAAACATTCGTAGACTGTCCACAAACAACTAGCTAATAGGGCAAATATGTCACACAGAATACACGTGCTATTTTTCTGGATATTAGTGATTAAACGTTATCTCTCCCATTAGTTGTTCCTTCCTTCACATTAGTCTGCATCATAACAGAAAGTTATATGTGTCATAAAGTTGGCCAATATTGTAATATTATAATTCAAGTTTAGCCTTTTATTTAGTATCTCTTTATTCTGCAATATACATAATTTTGCTGTGTTTGCCATATATTTGGAAATTGCTACTTCCACTTCTAATGTACGCTATTGTGAAAATTATTATTCCATGAATATATTAAGATTTAAATTGCATTACACCATTTTAAATTCTTTATACTTTTTTTGTTTTTAATATTGAAACACGTTTGAGTACTATATTTTGAGATATTGCCAAGGGAAGGTTCCAAAGGAAAGGAAATGAAACTTATTCAAAAAGTGAAATATAAGATTCAACCCCCTGACCCCACCCAATAATTTTCATACAGTCCCTAATTTGTTGTGATTTTGCTCCATGTTTTAAGCCTGTCTGTGGAAAAACTACTATATACATTTATACTTCTTTTACCGCTATATATAATATGTACAGTAGTCTCTACCAGTTATCTTCAAAATGAAATGTACATCAGCAGCGCTCCATGACTTCTGTCCAGGTTGGCCAGTACGGTCAGGCACTTGATGACTCATGATCAGCTTTAACCATGGTGAGTGTCCAGACACTGAGATGCTTCGAGAGTAAATCTGGCTTCAAAGTATTTCAATTGGCATGATTTCCACTCAGAGATCAGGCTTACATTCATTTGCAGCCTGAGGTGGTTTCTGGTATATGAGTAATTTAGCCTGATGCAAAATAAATGACAGATTTTGCTTAAGATTTACCATGTTACAAATCCTTAAATTGCATTTAAACACAGGCAATTAAAAGTTGAAAGTACACGACACAAAATATACCGTTAAACTAAATATGTGCTTATAAAGCTTAGAGTCACAAAAATGTTTATAAGGAATATGAATGAAGGGATAACTGCAGTTTTAGGACATGAGGGAAAATTGACAAAAACATCTGGAAGGACATCTGGGAGAAAAGCATACCTTATGTCTGATGGTCAGTAATACAGGGCTGAATGACACACACCTTACCCCATGTTTTCATTTATCTAAAGTGAAGTTTTGCTTCCTGTCTGCAGCCTACGCTAACAAATGATCCAAGACACACAGTGATTGTCAAACAGAAATGATGTGATGTACTGTTTGAAGCAGACACAACAGCTATCGAGAAGCCCTATTTTGGCCTAGGGTGATGTATTTTTCCACCAGGTAAAGAAGACTTCCTCAGCTGTTTGGATGTCTCTCACTCTGTATTCTCATTGTACACCTGTAGACTGTTGAAAACATTCATAAAAACTCAGTCCTATATACTGTATGAGAGGCTGGGGGAACTGGAATGAATTTTTTATCCTCCTCAGGTCAATGGACCCTTTGGCAGGTCCATCAATATGACTCATGTTGTGCAGACAAGCTCTGTTCCAACCCACAAAATTTTGTTTTAAATTCTGGTCAAGATGCGGGGCAAAGGTTTCCAAACACAACAAATACGTCACACAAAATTACAGGGATGTGTGTATGAAATAATTTTCCATTTAGTGTGATGTTGCAGCCATATAAAAACAGCATCTTGGATTTGAATAAATATGGTATATGAAACTCTGGAACAAGCGTAAATATGTGTGATGTTTACCTAAAGACTGTGAGCAAAATGTTTTGTCTAAATTTGAAGTAACCTGTGGAGAAACTGGAGTGGAATAACATTATAAAATGTACCTACATGTGCTGAAGTAAAACAGTAATGGATTATGATTATAAACACAGATGATCATATTCCTTCTACACCCACAAACTCTTCTAAGGTCACAGTAGAATATACAGTCATATACATATACAGCCAAATTTATTATGGGTTTAAATCCCTCTGGAAATTCTCAAAAGCTGTGTGATTATATTATTATCATATCAAATTATCATTTGTTAAGTTTGTTAATTATCACCCTGTCTGCTTATCATATCCACATCACATGTCAAGTGTGAGATCGTGTGCAATTGGATTAACTTACACACA
This sequence comes from Oplegnathus fasciatus, assembly GCA_003416845.1. NCBI lineage: Eukaryota > Metazoa > Chordata > Actinopteri > Centrarchiformes > Oplegnathidae > Oplegnathus > Oplegnathus fasciatus. The sequence continues at coordinate 3,027,723 of NTHP01000019.1, read as the reverse complement.
CAGAGAGAGAGTATGAAAAGAAGTGATGCCTGCACTTGCGTTAAGAGGTATCAACTTTGATTTTTGAGAACATCAGTGTTTGAGGAGATTAATTTAATGACAGGGCAATGTGGCTGCTGTCAAAACTTCATTCAATATGTAAGCAATGCAAAAGCCTTCAATGATTTTGAAACATGCTTTGAAACGCTGATGATCCCAGCGAGAAAAATTGCTTCAGCGTGTTTACATAACATTTCAAAAGATCAGACGAGAGAGATGCGCCACAAATTGGCACATCATGTGTGTCATGTCACAAAGGCCCACCTACAGACAGGATTTCTTGGGACATAATCTGATCAGTTGCGATCTACTGCAAATGTTAGAGGGTCCTTGCCAAAGAGATAATAAGTCTGCCTGTGTCGTTGGTGGAGTAAAAGTATACAAAATAACAAACTATTACAAAATAACACACCTTTATATCTTGCACTGCTGCAAAGGTGGATTGATACACCAGTATCAGTATTTGTTTATTACTTATAACTATCACATCCCTTTTGGCTGGTTTTGTAACTTCTGTTCAGCTTTGTTAATGTTTGTCTGTGTTTGGCAGTTTTTGTTTTTACTTGTATGCAGCTGCATTTTGGGCACAGATAATTTGTTGTCTCTTTGGACCTTTATTGCTGCATGTTGGTTTTTAAAGTGCTGATTAGCAGATCTCTCTGAAAAATGCTGCAGTTTTTATAAATATGATTAAGTTATATAAGATAAATTTTCCTGTAGGTGCTTACAATATTATGGAAGCTCTGAGAGGCAACTGAGACAAAAAATGTTTTGTTGTTGTAATACTGATGTTGTAATACTAATTTCGGCCACAAGAGGCTGAAGTTGTTGTTTTTGTCATCTGTGAGAGCCCTGAGACGCAGGTGGGGGGAAAAAGTGTTTGTTGTTGTAATACTAATGTTATAATACTAATTTTGGCCACAAGAGGCTGAAGTTGTTGTTTTTGTCATCTGTGAAAGCCCTGAGAGGCAGGTGGGTAAAAAGTGTGTGTTGTTGTAATACTAATTTTGGCCACAAGAGGCTGAAGTGCAACACTACCCCATGTTCTAAATAGGACTTAAATGCACTCTCAAAGTACATACTGTATTGTGTGTTAGCAAGTTGTGTAACATTACTGTCATGCCGACAGTGCTTCTACCACTGGGCAACACATATTTTAATATATTCAAACAACAACATAACAACTGACTAGGTCCCTCTAATGACCCTGGTAGCTCACTGGGTAGAGTGTGTATCATTGAGGCTTAGTCTTTTTCGCAGCCGGGTTTCGATTCCAGCCCTGGGCCCTTTGCTGCATGTCATCCCCTCTCTCTCTTCCCATCCTTCCTGTCTCTCTTCAGCTGTCACTATCGAATAAAGGCAAAAGGGCCAGAAAATAATCTTAAAAAAAAAAAAAAGAC
>NTHP01000019.1:2981401-3026067 GCA_003416845.1 Oplegnathus fasciatus | reverse complement strand
GAAAATAATCTTAAAAAAAAAAAAAAGACTTATTGTGTTGGGGAGTGGTGAACTACATGTAATTAAACTAGTAGTTTAACTACATTTTGCAGTAGCTTCCTGGTAGTTCAACTACATTCATATTTGCATAGTGATTCAAGTAGTTACTTTTTTTGTGTAGTTAACCACTGAAACTACAAACAATTTTGGGCCATAAAAGGAGAGGGATGATTTTTTTAACATTTATTTTACCATTGCTTCTCTACTGCCCAGATGGGATTGTTTTGTTTAGGATAGGTTTTCAGCTCACCTGTGAAAAATATTTGGCTATAGTTTTCAATTTTTTTAATCTGAATTTGTAAAACTAAACTTGAATATATTAGGTGTCAATTAGTCATAAGTATTGATTATTGCTATTTATTAACAAATGTTCAGAGAAGTTGTTGCATGCTATTTCAGAAGTTACCTGGCTAACTGAGTAATCATGCTTGGTGTAATACCCCCACCTGGACTCTAGTTTCTGGAAGGCAGGTGTCAGACTGATGGACATTGTATACAAAACCAAAGCTGACATTCCTGCACTTTCCCATGAATAATGGAGTATTTTATTTGACTGTTTATGTATGACCTGTGAACAAGTGGGCACTTTTTCAATTGAGTGGCATTTTTTGCTGGCATGTGACTTTTTTGTATTATATTTTGTTATAATTTCATATCACAAGTACATTGTCAATTTGCTAATTTGTTTACAAAGTAGTTTGGACTACTTTTTCTAAGTAACTTTAGATAACCAAACTAGATTTCTCCCGAGGGTAGCTTTGCTGTAGTTCAACTTCTTCCAGTGTGAAGTAATGGGTAGCTTGCAGAGCTATGCTTTCAAAGTAACTTCCCCAACACTGCTTATTCCTTAGGTTATATCAAGTCAAGTCAATTCTATTTAAAACTTAGGCTACATGGAAGAAAACATGAATGCTAAAACATGGGGTAGTGGTGCACTTCAGCCTCTTGTGGCCAAATTAGTATTACAACAACAAACACATAAAAAAAATGAGCCTGAAAAACATTTGTTTTCTCACTTGCCTCTCAGGGCTTCCGTACATTATTGTATCTACACTTTGTAAATGTTTTGTGGGAATACATAATTAACTCTGCAGCGTTTCTATGCAGTTTATCCTACACAGCTGTGCCTCTTGAACGCACCCTGGTCCTCTACAGGAAGTGGAGTGACGCTGGCGCGTTCGTTGAAAACAGACCCGGGCAGACGCTGTTGACATGACACTGGCAGATAAACACTCACTTAACTGACAAGCCTGTCGCTGATGAAGCTTTTATATCTGCTTTTTACACAGGGAGACGCAATACACTGAACATGGAGTTATCTCCCCTTATAAAGAAAATAGGTAGGCTAACTTACAAGCTAAGCAAATGTAGCTTAGGAGGCTGACTTTACCTGAAGTGATGTTAACAAAACCCTGTCACTTGCCTGATATTAGCCGCTCTCATGCTAACGTTAGCTAACAATAGAGACCCTCTCTAGGAGGATTGTGCTTTTATCTGTTGGTATAACTTTAATATGCAGAGTTGTAATTGATGTCAACGCTAACGTTAGCTAAGTAACCCAAGTCAGTAAAACTTTTCTGAACTTCCACCCAACGTTAGCTAGCTGTTGACTAGCTAAAAAACAAAACGTCGCTAACTCTGTGTCTTCTCAACTCTATGCTTTGTTTTCCCTGCTAACCTCAGGCCACTCTTTGGTGGAGATAAGAGTCCGAGCATTGAAGAGCATCGTATGTAAGCTGGACCATTCCCTGATTTCCGTGTCTGACATCGTTCAGGAGAAGATGCTGTTTGTGTATCTCCTTGAATGGTTCAATTTCCCAGAGGTGCCAATGCAGGAAGAAGTCCTTGAGTTGCTCTCAACTTTATCAAAGGTAGATAACTGACATAGCTGAATGATAGATGCAGTACTAAGAAGACAGTGGCTGAAGAGGAGCAGTCTACCAGCTGCCAAAATATACTGATAAACTGTTTACAAGCTGTTTAACCATCACAGTATATATGTTTATTAGCGCACTTCCTGTCTAAAATCCTGTTTTTACCTCTCCATAACCTGTCTACACTACAGTTGATTCATTTTATCATTACTGTACACCTGCCTACCACAGTTATATTATTATATCATATTATTATATTTGATTCCTATATTATATCAGTAAAAAAATAATCCTTCTCCGGTTTCCAGCTCATCCAAAACTGCTGCCAGGACCTTGACTCGGACTAAGAAACATGATCACATTTCACAGATAGTGACTTCCTTACACTGGCTACCTGTTGCTTTTAGAATTGATTTCAAGATATTATTGATTACTTATGAAGCCCTATTTAGCAGATCTTTTAGTGCCCTTTCTCCCCTCCCACTCCCTGAGATCCTCGGATACGTGGTTCCTGGTTGTTCCTAGGTCGAGATTTATACACAGATGTGATAGAGCGTTTGCAGTCAAGGCTCCTGGACTTTGGAATGACCTGCCTGAGGAGATCAGGGCTGCAAACTCTGTCTCATCTTTTGAATCACTTTTTAAAAATGGCTTTTCTGTGATTCCATTTATGTTTTATGACATTTTAGGTCATTTTACTCTCATTGTGTTTGCTGATGTGTTTAGTTTTTATGGCTTTTAGTTCGTTTTGTTCTTTTTTGTTTTAAATGTATTCTGTTTTTATTGCAAAGCACTTTGTAACTGTTTGAAAGGTGCTTTATAAATAAAGTTTATCATTATTATTATCATATTTTATGTCAGGCTTAAGTTTCCTCCACCTCACATACACAGTGTACTTTGTACGAAATATTAGCAGGGGCATAAATGCAGTGAGGTTTGCCCAATGACATTTTAATAGCGATACCCATGCTCGGTGCTTTTACAGTGCTATACCTAACATTGCACTGAACTTTAGATTTTTCATTTCACGACTATTTATTTTGTCATTTTGTCTTCCAAGCATCCTAGTGCAGCCCAGATGCTAAGAGACGTTGGGGCGGTGGACTTCCTCACCCAACTGTCTCCTAATGTGGAACCCAGACTGCGAGCTGTCATCGATGGAACCCTGGACCAGCTGTTTCATCTACCTGAGCTACTCCCTAGTCATGCAATGGTCTACTCGCATGGACAGCGTACTACAGCTCCAACAGGTGTTGCAAGTTAAAGCCAAATAATTGTTTGTTTTGATTCTACAAACTACTAGATGTTCAGAATATTATGTAGGAGAGAGGTGGGAGAGGATTGTGGGGATTGTACTTTTACTTTACAACGAGATCTTACAAAAGTTTCAAATGCTTGCAATATGTGAAACAATGTGTGCAAATGTGGTGTCCCTGCTGTAGCACCTACAGTTGTTCCACCTGAAGAACATTTTCCTAAAATGGGCTATTTCCACAAGAGCATGCCAAGCCATAAAGATGTACCACCTCAGAAGATAGCAGGTACCAGTATTTTGAATACTTTTCCATAGGTTTCTTAGTGTGCTGGGTTGACTCGCTTTACACATTTTATCCCTCTGTGTTGTACAGTGCATGAGTCCGTGAGATGTCTGAAGTTTTCTGTCTTTCCCTGGCTGACTTTGACAAACACAGACAGGCACATACTTTCATCCAATGAGAGGTGAGAGACAATATATCTAACAAATTATATATGCCTAATTAAAATGCAGTGTAAAATGAACAAAATTATGATTTAATTGCAGGAAACAATTTATCAAAGAACAAGTTAACCAGACTAAGAATCTGACAAATCATTCTGTGCCAACTTTTGGTACTGGACAGTTTTTGAGTTAAAAAACAGATTTGGGATTAATGCCCAGCCTTACATACGGTATACATTTTATTAAATTGTTTTCTTTTTCCACAAACCTTTTGATTTTAATCAACTTCACAGTTGTGCAGTGATGTTCAATTACTGAGTATTAACTATATCTGCTTTAATTCTTTTGAAACAGTTCTTTAAGGAGTAGCAACCCCAACTTGGTGCGCACTACATGTGAACTTCTGTGTGATGTGATTATGCAAGACTTTCCTGCTGAGATCTTCCTGCAAAGGCCCAGTATTGTAAAGGTATCATTACATAACCATGTTCTTGTACTGATAATAGTACTGTAAACCTGCATACATTTATGCTTATGCATACTGGTATATTTTAGAAATATGAGCAGAAAGATGAAACCTAAAATTATACCAGACAGAGAGGTTATGCTGTGGTGGTTGTAGTTCCCATTATTAGCAGTCACAGGTTTGATCCCACGCTATAACAGGCAATGCCAATTTTCTTATCATCTTCAGATGCCATGGGCTTTCAAATATGTCATTAAAAACTTGAGTTAATAGTTCGCTTAAATAGTTTCAGCACTTTGAACAGGAGCATTAGATGGCTGTCTGTGCTTTCATTTTTGCTTTAAAAGATGTATGATTCTTGTCAGTCTCCATGCTTGTATTCAAGCCTAAAACCTGTATGTGGTGGAAAATTTGCACTGTCGTGACTTAAAAATGGCCACTCGTAGCTGACCCTAAAATCTCTCAACGCTTGATTCAATATGGGTGTCCAAAGATGTTATTGAAGAACCCCAGGGCATGTTTATCTTCTGCTGGTTCTCGGCCAACTGTTGTTCATAACATTTAGTATTCTTGTTTATTCACGTCTGTTCAATGAAGTGTATTGTTTTGAGTGGCTAGCGTGACCATCCCGTAATGGAATTTATGGCATGGTCACTCTAGCCACTGTCAAAATAATAACCTGTCAAATAGTGTCCTTGAACAAAACACCAATTCATAATTCTGTGTCCCTGATCTTGTAGGAGGTTGTGGAGGCCTCTGGAGGCTTCCTTTGCTTGAGCAGGCACTAGATTGCTGTGAGGGTATAGTTCGGTCATGATGTACCTCTTGCAGGGTTTGAAAGTCCTTGGTGGAGTATTTGGCTTCCTGCCTCGTAAAGCCTCCTTGAATATCAGAGATTCTGTAAAACTGGTCCTAGCTGTCTGCAGGCGTTCGAACTGTCCTCCTCCTGGACTTGTTGTGCTTTGGAGGAATCTCAACTATCCTATGTTGCAAATGAGAAGGTCAATGTGCTGAATTCATATGGGGCTGGCTGATGCAAGGGGTCAGTCGTAACCCTGAAATCTACAGCGAACCCCATCTTTTTTTACATTCAAGAGATATGCTCTCTCCCCATCCTCTAAAAAAGTGGTCTGCACTTTCTGATGTATCTACCAGTATCATGTCAGCAACAGAGTGCATCCATTATCTGAGCTCCTCGTTTCACTGGCATAGACGTAGTGTTGGAGGAGACATCATTTTGCCCTGATGAGCCACTGTGAACATTACTATTTTGTTAATAAAGTGGTGCATTATATTACATCGGTCTCAAGGCAGTATTAGCATACTGTCACCCAGCAGTCTCATCATCAAAAAGAAATCATTATGGGAAAGTACTTTTCTTCTTGTGGCTTTACTTGGCCCTCCTTTGAGTTACTAGAGCTATTAAGCTAAATTAAAAGACTTGGATTTAGAGACATGACATCATTAGCTACAGAGGGCAGGGAATCTGAACTTGGAACAAATTGCTGCTTCAATAATTCAATTCCACTTGCCCTTTTTATTTAGCAAACTTTATTACAACTTTTCTATCACTGTCTGAGTTTAGGTCTTGTTTTTACACAGTCTTTGTACATTGTGTGTCTCAGCTTGGGCTCTGTTTTGTCTGTAAACAGAGCCATAAACCAATATATTTGCCCAATTACAATGATATCCTAATTGGATATCACTGCTTGTTAATTATGTGTTTAGAAAACCTTTCCATAACCCAGCTTCACAGTTACAACACTTTTCTGATACCCCCTCCTGTTTTCAGAACCTTCTGTCCCTTTTGAGGCTGGGTTCGGGTAAAGGTGAGGCGAGCTACCTCCACTTGCAGGCTCTTTCCTGCCTGCGGCAGCTTTGTGTGGGCCTAAGGAGGAGACTACGCTTTCATCAAGATCCAAGCTTCTACTCTACAAAGCAAGGTAGCACGCGTTAGTTAATCTTTTTACCAGTGTTTTTGAAATGCTGATAGCAGGGGTTTCAGCTGGTGATTAATAGTTTCTGTATGCTTATTCTGTTAGTTTACATATCTTCCTATAAAGTACGATTTTAAGCAAAAATGTAAAGACATGACATTATTAGCTACAGAGGGCAGGGAATCTTGAGTAGTTTTAAAGAAAACCTACACGGTTTTACATTTTCTTCAAATTCAAATTGATTTAATTAAAATGGATGTAACAACTAATGCTATCTAATCCTACTGATTAATTTCTTACAATGAGGAATTTGTACCACCGCTCCCTTAATCTTCTCTATGCTTTATCATACAGGGTCTATGTGCAACTAATGTGCAAGAGTGTCCTTTTTTTTGTCCTTTTTGTGCTTGTGTAGACCCAGTGTCCCAGAACTCGTCCTTTTCCTACTCCCAGGAGGTGCGGACCCAGCGCTCCCAGGCCTCATCTCCGGGGGCAGAGTGCTCTCCCCGGCCCTCTGTGGTGGGACGCACGGGCCAGAGAGCCAGGGGAGATGGCCAAGATGGAGATGCAGCTTCCAACAGGTGTGTGGCTGTAGGCAGCTCTACATTAATGTGTAACTGTGCATTTTAAACAAGGCCTAAAGGAGTTTATAGAGGAAGAATCTGCATCACTTTTAGTACATCAGTTCTTGCTGTCTAAGGTGTTGTTTCTTTGAATGTCTTTAGCAATCATGTTGGCAGTGAGAGCAGAGATTCACTCAGTTTGGCTTCTGCCACACTTCTAAGCCATAAATGGTATTTTGTGTCTGTCTACCTTGCTTGTAGAAATAACTTTTTGATATGATTCAGCATTGTTGTCAATTCTGTTCATCAGACCTTACACTTAACAAGAGACTCTCATAGTTTTTAGAAATTTGTGCACAGTCGGATTTTTTGTGGCTTTGATAATAACAAAATTGCTAGTGACACCAGCAACCCGCACATGGAGATAAAACGACGTGAGCAAGACTGTGGAGGATTTCATTCTTCTCCTTAAATATGAATAACACCAGGAGCCCTCTAGCGGCTGGTCTACAGTGTGTAAAAATCAGTTCTGATTCCCATGATGGCATATTCAGTCTTTTTGTGATCCATCCCTGTACAGCTCATGCGTCACTCCTTGTATTTGAGTGGCCCAAGTGCAGATCATGAATTTACAGTTGTCTTCCTCTCTTGTCTGTGATTCATCCAGTGGCAGCTCGCACAGAGGTGGAGCAGCAGTCCAGGCCCCCAGGCAGACCCCGCAGTCACCTGCAGATGTGGCCCATTTGGCGCTTCCTGACCTGGGTGTAGAAGATGTCCTGGAGCTGCAGTTACAGCAGCTCACTTTGGCTCAGTTCACTGTTGCCACCATGGAACATGCCATACCACTGCTCAAGACAGGTAGGAGTCATTGTAGTCTTTTAAGTAAAGGGGGATGGGAGAGAAGATTTTTTGAATTATATAAATCAATTGTCGCTGTCTGTTTTTTGCTTGAGTAACGATCAGATATTGCAATTATCCCCTCACCTGATTCATGACATTGACTGTATTCTATCATCATTTAATCAAAAAATCCCCCTTGCTCTCGCCCTGTTTCTCCCCTCCTCTCTTCTTTCTCAGAGGGTTCGCATGTGTTCCATCGTGTTCTGGAGCTGCTGTGCGACGCCGTCCTCCTGCTTGGGGACAGTGTTTGTGAGCTGGTCTGGGACGATCGCAGCCTGGTGGGGATGGAGCTGGCAAGTCAAAACACAACTCATGACAGCCTCTTATGTAGATGAATGGATACACTTCACTGAAAAGGGGAACTGGGTTGGCCACCAGACAATTTGCCACAGACACACAGGCACACGGTACTCGACTGTCAAGGAGAACTGTAGGCATGTGATTGAGCTGAATGAATTATATAAGGTTACAAAGGCTTTCTGCCAGTTACAAAGAGCTTCTCACACATACATGCACACCTCTCGTCTGTACCCCTGGGTTTATCCAAGCACAGAATTGTTGGGTTAGTAAATCTCTTCATTTATTATGTGTATAAAGTCCACACAATGAATTGTGTTAAACTGGTGTATTTTTTTCTTACCATGCAGAGTCATTTGTTATCCTCCTGACTGTTTAAAAAGTATGTTCTTGTGCAGGGGGACTTATACACTTGTCAAGCCATGGCCCCTCTGGCCCTCTGCTGTTTAATACATGCCCAGAGTCTTGCAGCCTGAGAACTGTTTTGTCATCTTTATGTGGAGAGCAGCTTTTGTGTGCCAGACCTCTAGGTTTTTCCTATGGGAATGGGCCGAACTGTTCATGCCAGCCACAGCAATGCACAGGGCATCTACTGCCCCCTGCTGGTATTCATCTTCTATTGTTCAATTTCTACTCCCAGAACAAAGTGGCTGAGAATAGATTGTTCCAATTTATTCATACTGAGATAGGGTGGATCTGTATCTCGTCCCAAAATAACCCTGAAATCTGATTACATTCAATTCCTAACCCCTGGAACGAACAATTTTTCTCTTGGCTCCCAGCCAGTAGCTGTGCTGTCAGTGTGCGTCTGTGTATGTGAACATGCACGTGATGTGAGTACATGTGCGTGTGTTGCCGTGTTTGTGTGTATTTTAGAAGGAGAAGCTGCAAGCCTGCATGGAACTACTGGGGGATATCCTGAGCTACCATCAGAGCTACTCAGCAGACATTCCCCACAGCCCTCAGGTTCATCACAGAATGGCTTACACAGGCACTGCTATATTCACCATTAAACTCCTACAGACCATCCTCCCTCCTGAGAAGGTGTGTGTGTGCTTGTGTGACCAAATCACAACATTTTCTGGATGGTTTTCTGTGATTACTTTACTTTAACTACAAAAATAGTAGAAAATCAAGGTTTCTTCTCCTCACACAGGCTAGTGACAATCTCCCAGAAAACACAGCAACAGCTATTTTCCACCTATGCTTGGATACGTCATTGGGAAGTCTATTACCCAGCATGCAAGAGACAGCAGTGGCCTATTTGGAGCAGGTGAACTCAGACAGCCTTGACATCTACAGGAGGGTGACCCGCGCTGCCCTCTGGATGGAATCCACTTGCAACTTCGTCAAGGAAGCACAAGCTGAGGTATGAGTCTACAGAGAGAGCACAGTCATCTGTCACTAGCTGTGTTATAGCAAAAGCTGTTCAGCCTGTTACTCATATCTGCGTTTTTGTATTCATTCATTGATTTATTTCTTCATAAAGGGAGAAAAGAACTGGTTGGAGTTACTGGAGCTGGCAGACCAAGCCATAGACGGCCTCCCGTTTCACCAGCACTTACCCATCGTCAAGGAATGTGTTCACATCTGCTCCTACCTGTACGATAAAAATCTTTCTTGCAATGTGGATTCAGTCACTTGTTCTGCTGCATTTACACATTAAGTATTTTTTATGCCAGTTTAAATTCCTTTGGTTGTCCATCACCAGGTGGAAGTTCGATCAGCCCAGTCCCCTCCTCCAAACAGAGAGCCAGAAACTTCTCCTCCAGCTGCTGTCCCATCCCTTACTGCCTGTCAAGACGGAAACATACGAATGCACTTTAAACCTGGTCAAGGTCAGAGCAAGCCATCGTATATAGACAGTCAGTGTTTAAATGAGGCTGTGCAGGTTCATGCCTAAAATTATGGCTACTAAAGCCATAATGTGGGTCTGTTTGGTGGGGCACCCATATGTAAATAAGTAGGAAGAAGATGGATGAATCGCAGATCTTTGACGGTGTGCTATTTAAAAACCCACTTGACATTTGAAATCAGACTTCCTTTTCATTCTATTAACCACCGTCTAGAATGCATGGCTACATTTAAAGTGAATTGGAACTCTTGTGTGCGAGCACAAGTGAGAGGATAGCGATAATTTATGATGTGCTTTGGTGTGATTACATACACCCCTAGGACTACCTTGGCATCCAGAATGTATCACGACAGGAACCAGGAGCCTGCGGTGGAGTCAACTTCCTTCTCCACCACAGGGTGCTCTATGAAATAAGCGCTTTTGGACTCCAGGATTCTGCAGAGAAGGTGTGTGCACTTCCTATATTTATTTTAGAGCCCATTTGACTTTTAGATCTTTGGAGCGAAGTCATTCTGGCCACTTCTTTAATATGTTAATTTTGGTCAAGCCTGGAAGGAATAAATTTAATCAACACAGATGCTCATGAGAGTATAAGTACAGGGATTTCTGTGTGTTGTGTGTTTTTTAAAGTTATTGTACATTACTTTAAGGTCATGCTAAACTGTGATTTATATGTTTAAAAGTCTGTCACTTATAGTACTTGCTAGTGAATGTTTCATCAGCAGTGCCTTTGTGAATTCAGCAGTTTACCTGTGATCTATAGGTGAATGTTGCTGCCAAGGATATTCTGCTATTCCTGCTCAAAGGACGATTGATGATGACAGCATCAACCTGGGACAGATTCAATGAGGCACTTTACCCGGTCATGCCCATATTACAGGTGTTGTACTCTCTGTAGAGGCTGCGTTGTATTCGTAGTGCAGAGCTCATAAAGCGGTATCATGTTTGGAACTTATTACATTATATTTACCGAGCGGAGGGAGGTGGTGTATGTTCTCCACAATCAAAACAACTATGATCAAAAGTGCAATTTTAGTGCTCTTGGACCACAAAAGACTGTATATTGAGCTGCCAGTGAGAAAAATGCAGTTATTCTCTCATTTACATATTCTGTGCTATATTGTTTCCTTTTTGGGTGGAAAAAAACAAGCTTTTATTAATTGTTCAGTTTCAGGCAACAGAAAGCCTGGAAATTCTTCATGAATATACATGAGATTTTGACTAGGCTGTCAAGTGTGATTTAATTCAAGGAGGCCATTCAGAGATGGGCCCGCCATGTCAACAAGAGATGAAATGAAACCACCCGTAATCAAAGCGATGCATATTTTATTTACTGTTGTGCTGCTTTGCTGGAATTCCCCATAGTTCGCTCCATTGTCTGCCAAGGCAGTTTGAGAATTGTCTGTGTGTGTGTGTTTGTGTGTGTGTGGCAGGGTTACGCCGGCACTGAGGAGTCACTGGGAAACTGTGTCCTGCTGATAAGTGACATGTCGGACGTGGCAAGAGACAACGTGTTTCCAAGCACAGCCAAGCTAAAAGCAGCACTCCGACTCCTTTTCACTAAACAACCCACGTGAGTCTGGGCTCCGGGTCTTTCTTTTGTCAGTGTTTGTATTTGTGTCTCTCTGTGATTGTTTGGCTGTTACGAGTGTCTTTGGCTGTTTGTGTGTTTGTGTCTGTGATGAGATGTTTCTTCTCTGTCTTTGCTGGTGTGAAGTTGTTTGACGTTGGGTCTCAGTGTTTTTTTTGTGAACCAGACAAACTCCCGAGAGTCTGAATATATTTTGCTGTAAGACGTGATGTGATGGGCATATTACCACTGTCTGTTGCTGTCAGCTGATGTGCTCATCAAGTCATCTAAATGCTCTGTGAGGCCTGTGTAAAACAGCTATCCAGTCCCAGTCTATGAATATTGATAGAAATGGAAATTAACACCAGACAGTGGCCAGGAGACAAGCCCTGGTAAATTTTGGCAACAGCTAATAGATTTGTCTGCCCTGCCAGCCATTTTTTGACAACCAGTCACCTTGTGGATGTTGTGTGAAAAAAAACAACAACATAAAAGGCAGGTAACATATTCAATCCTGTGTTATTACTCTAATGCAGACAGAAGGCTTGCTTTATCACCTGAATAGAGATGTATTATGTGCTTTTTAATCTGTTTAAAACTGTGTGATTTTGAATTAAATATTTCAATCCAAGTTTTGCATAAATTCTGCTCATTACTAACAGTGTGAGAATAGCAGCAGTGCAACAAATCCTGCTCCACCTAACCAGCGATGATGATGCTAACACAGCCAGACCAGACCTGGATCAACCCGTGATCTCCTCACTCCCCAATCTCTTCTGCCTCAGAAACCCTTTAGACATCACGCTGGACACCCGCAACAAGTCTGTCCTTAAGGTATAAATCCACATACACGGAAAGAACGACACACTTAGATACACTTATATAAGTGCTTACTTAATGTCTCTAATGCTGGGTAGGTGGAGTCGGTGGAGAAGCTGTTTTGTATACTGTCCTCAGACACTGTTGACATCTACCTGAGAAGATCGGCAGCAGAGCAGCTGTCTGTAGTGCTACAAGGTGAGTTGTCTGTAAAAGATGCCAACTGTAATATAAAGTGTTTCTTATAAACTCATTTATTGTGTTATTTTAATACATTTCAATGCTGAATCTTGGCTCTGACAGGTTAATACCCTTAAACCACCCTTTTAAGCCTATCTCTGTACATTTCTCTCTAATGGCTGATTCCTTTCAGATCAGAGTGCTCATGTGTAAGCATATTTTAATGGGAAACACACTGTTATACTCTGGGCCCCTTCTAACTCCTGTATTTTTTAAATTGGTCCCACAAAGCATCCTCTCTACTGTTTCATAGTTGTTCCCCAGTATCACTGCAAAGTCTACAAGCAGAATGCTGTTGCTAACAATTGACATCCCTCTAATAGTTGATTTGAGAATGATATTGAGCTTGATATTCCATAATGAAGTATAGTACCTGAATTATCAGCCACATAAAAAGAGGGTTGAAAGGCCTAAACAGAGTTGGAGATTACATTTTTTGCACTTGATAAAACTAAAAAACAACTTTAGAAGTTTGTGTAGTAAGTGAGAGCTCTCGCCTGAAAACTACAATTTGCAATGAGCGCAGCAGAGTTTGTGCCTTCCCACCACCATATGTTTTAGGCAAGCATGAAAAGCAAATAGTTGAGGATTATGCAAATGTTTATTGTCAGTATATTGAATTGTTCTCTTACTTCCCTGCAGACACAACAATGCACCCAGTGCTGAAGAATCTTGGAATAACAGACAAAGTCATTTCTTTCATTGTGGAGAGTGTAAACGGCAACAAGGTAAAAACAAACCCGCTTTGGCAAAGTGATAAATAGATGTGTGCTGAATGAATTGATGTTGAAGCCAAATAAAACAAACCCTGTATCTCATAAATGTAGTTCCATGTGCTCCCATTTGTGTACATGTTCTCGTTCATATATATATGTGCTCATGTGAGTACATGTATTGCCAGCGGATGTGGATGAAACCCGCTGAGGCGTGCATGATAGAAGGATGAAGTGGCCTGTGTTAATAGTGTCAGACAGGCCCTGGTCAGCAGTGATCTTTGCCCTCCAGTTACTGCCGTCTGCTGATCATTCCCAGGGCCTTGAATCAGAGGCTGCTAACAGGGGTAATCATCCAGCGTGTGTGCCTACATGAAGGTGGAGGAACAGGGCCACCGAGAATGACTTGTCTCAGTTAACAAGTGTGTATAAGAGGGATGCCTGCAGGTTGTATCTGTCCCAACTCTCCATTGCCTGCAACCTGCGCAGTCACATAATTTGGGTTTAGCTTATGCGAAGAGACAGTAAAGAGACCCTGTACATTTTTATGTGAGAGGCACAGAGCAGGAGGAGACTGAAAGAGAATATGTGCGTTTGTTTGTGTTTTCCCTGCAATTAAACACTGAATGCGTATGTTGCTGTTCTCCCCAGAGCTTAGATTGCCTGCTGGAGCCTTGTGTGTGTATCCTGAGGAAGCTGGTGTATGCAGATCCATCTCTGAGGCACAGCCTGGCACAGCGCAACCTCCTGCTCCTCACACTGCTCAGGGGTACATTCACAAGACAACTCATTAAGTAACAGCGATACACGTTGTGTTGTGTAGCCCAGGGGCACGTTGTCAAAAAAAAAAGATGACAAGTCATCCGTTGATGCATAGCTTTTAAACATGTTGTCACACTGTAGTAAGTGGCATATTAGTATGATGCAACTTGTTGCTGTGGAGCCCAGCTCAACACCAGTACATTGCTTATAGCTTCATCTGCAATGCCGTATTTTTGTTGCATAATTTGTATATAAATAGTTCATTTTAAATTAGGAGACATTTAATTTAAATTATAACATCTGGATTGCGACTGCCTCTATATTTGTAGATTGTTATTGCACAGTCTGATTTAGACAGAGAGTCTTTATACATTGCAAATGTAATGTTTGTACAACTCAGTTTAAAGCACTCATTGCATTAAGATGTCAAGTGCCAAATTTCAGAGTTATCATAGTGTCATAATATAAGCAAAGCCTGCTGTGAGGCGGCAGTCTCATTGGGAGTTCAGTTTTGCAATGAGTCTTTAAGTGTTTGTCACTTTAATGGAATTTCAGATTCGTATAAATGTATTCATGAGGTCGATGTTTAGGGTGAGGTCATTATGTAAATTGTCACTATTGTGTCTTCATTATAGCATCCTTGATATTGAAGGAGAACAAAGGCAATGTGAATGAGATTGCTGTCCTGATGAGTTTACTGCTATTTGATGAGATTGCCAGCATTGAAGTATGGTGAGTTAATTTTTCCTCTCTTTGAGCTTCCTATGCTTCTAAAATAAATGTGCATCCATTCAATATCTTGTTGTGCAACCTGTTTTTTGTATCATATCAGGTCGGACAAATCCACCCCAGATGTGACGCTCGCACCGTTCTCCCTGCCACTGTCAGTGATACGCAGGTAAACTGATCTATAAACAGTATTCTTACTTGGTTCATGGTTCCCTTCTCTCTTCAACCTCACCAGCAATATTAACAGCCGTTTACTCCCAAATTTTCCCCCAGGTACAACATCCCATTCCAGGCAGCAACTCATCACGCTGTCAGCCCATACTGCTGTGTCCTGTCCAC
The DNA here is from genome assembly GCA_003416845.1 of Oplegnathus fasciatus. Taxonomy (NCBI): domain Eukaryota; kingdom Metazoa; phylum Chordata; class Actinopteri; order Centrarchiformes; family Oplegnathidae; genus Oplegnathus; species Oplegnathus fasciatus. The sequence continues at coordinate 3,011,265 of NTHP01000019.1, read as the reverse complement.
TTCCTCTGACCTCCTGACCCTGGCGCCCGCCCGCCAAGCCCTACAGGTGGCCTGGAACACAGCATGGCATTCTGGGATAGACAACCTCCTTGAAGAGCTGCATGGCATCTCTACCGATGTTACTGAGTAAGGATCTAATGTTTCTTACTCTTATGCATGCAATGGGGTGTTAGCATAGTTTTGAATTATTACTAGAGTCTGTTGTAATTTGTTGTTGTGGTAAAAATATGACCAATGTTTCTGTATTAACTGTATTTATTTATAGTTATTTTTTCATGTACAGTATATTCATATATTTGTTAAATTTTCATGTTTTTGTAAGAACCTTTGCATTGTTTTTATATAATTGTTTAATATTTTGTGTTGATTTGAGGAATGAAATGTTGGATGTCGGAGAAACTGATCAGAACAATATTTCCACAGCAGGATATTTTGATCAGAGAAAAATCCTGCTGCACATCACTCTTATACAATTTTCTCTCTAGTGGAGAATTGCAGTAAAGAATTAGTTTCAGAGGCTTGGCATCTTGCGTTTCATCTGTCTTCATTTACTTCTAATGTGACCTAATTCAAACAGATGAGAATGTCTCTCACACAGTTTTAACCAGCTTGATTACAGCAAAGACATTTAAATGTCACAATGGCACACCATAGATGGATCAATCCACCTTAAACTAAATTTCATACAGTGCTGTGATTGGGAGAAGAGTACTTGTTTAAGATGAATTAGTCAATTAAATTTAAGAGGTATCTTGTTTGGACTTTTTTTGTGTGTAAAGTACAACTCTGTTCACAAGTCCTTAACCTCTGATATTGTTGTGTCATATTAAAAAGTTCAAAATCTTTTTTTCTCATATTGTTTTGACATAATTTTACAGTTTTCTGGAGTATTACTTGTTGATTATGGCTGGTATGATGCCCGCCTCTGCCTCTGCTTGATTCAGTTGCAGAAAACATCTCTCTTTGGATGACTCATAAATGTCTCATCCCTCCAGATTGGTGATCAAATATGTTTGTTAATGCAGTCATTAGTATGCTTCTGAGGATGCTACTTATGCAACACACTTGTCAGCACATCAATAGTCGTGTAATCTGATTTTGAATATGTTTTTTTAACTATTTACATCTGGTTCCCCACAGATTTCATCCTGACTTAAAGCTGTCAGAAGCGCAGGTTCTGTCGCTGCAGGCAGTGCACCTTCCCGCTGCGCTGCAGGACTGCATCCAGGCCATCATCACGGCAGCAGGACACAGTTCGGTGACCTCTGCCCTCTCCAGGCTCAGCCTCTATTTACTGATTGACAGACTGGCCGTCCCTCACATCCCCACCCACAGCTGCAGAGGCACCCTTCACTCCCTCAGCTGGCAGGCAGCAGTGACAAGGTACGCTGAATACCAATTCAATTAAAGGTGAATTTACATGTGGAGGTTCATGTGCTAATAACCAAGTCATTGAATATGTCTTGTTAAGGTTTATGAATTAAGCAAATTATGGAAGGGTTTTATGACATTCCCCTACAGTGTGCCATTATTATCTCTAATGTGAACCAAATGTTTTTCCATGGCTCAGTGAACACAGTATGGCTTCATCTTCTGATCTGATTTTGAATACGTGAATTGATAGCGTTGATTTTTTTGTTTGTTTGTTTGTTTTTCTGCTTTGCCTCGTCTTTATTTATGTTATTTCTCAAGTTTAACCGATTTCTTTTTTAACTCCTCCACCCACCCCCTCATTGGAGGACAAGTATCTTTATTCTTTACTACAGTGATTATTTTTAAAATTCCTATTTGCTTCCTTTAACTACTCTAATCCTCAATGCGAAAGCTAAACCTAAAACATTTAAATGATTAAAATGCAATGCTTCAGTAATAATGAAGAAAACAAGAGCAAGAAGAATAAGCAAGAATAAGAATGAAAGTGTGGAGCTGGAGTGGACCTTCTTTAGTAATCAGTATCCTTTAGTAATTACACAAATAATAAATCTAAAATTATTACCGAGTAACTTCCCTTCACCCACGTTTTCTTCCCTTTGTTGTCAAGGCCTCTGTCTCTTCCTCCCTGCAGGTTTCTCCAGGTGCGTCCAGCGTGTGTGGAGGATGAGAGGTTGCTAGTGGGCATTGTTGCATTTTTGAATGCCTACTTCAAACAGATGCACAGTGAGTCTGCATCTGACCCAGAGGACAAGGACCTGCGCTGGATACTGGAGCTGCTTCTCAACCAGGTATAAATAACTTACACTTTCTGGACACGCAGGAAAGTAAAACCTCACGACAATAATCCTGTAAGGTTTTGGCTTAAAGGGGTAGTTGAGAGTTTTTGGACACAAATTGGTATAAGTTACAGTGTGGTTGTGGTATAGATGTATAGACTACTGCACTCTAGCGTGTCTTTGCTGTGTGCATGTGTGTGTGTGTGCTTGTAAAATATATGTGTGTGCATCTCTGTCAGCTAGTAATCTGATTAGGCTCTCTCCTTTCCAACAGAGAGGGTTATATACCTGTAATCAAAGCTTGAATAAATCACACGCAGCCAGACAAGCCAAACATATTACTCTCTCATAACGACAGAAAAATAGTATCACAGCGTACCACCGCAGACCTGCGGCAGAGATTATTTTCTGAGCTCTTAACACAAAGTTGGAGTCATATTTTTGCCCGAGGAGAAGAATAACCACACTGTTTTAGTGGGGAGAGCTACTTTTAGGATTTAATCAGTCTCACCTTGGCTTTCTCATTAATGTGTGTGTAAACAATAAGCCCTCCCCTGGCAGCAAAAGCAGACTCAGATTGAATGCCTGGTAGGGGTGAGCAGCGCTGCTCTGCTCTGACTTTTCTGTAATTACTGAGCTGTTTCAGGAACATCTGTCGCTCTCTACACTTGCATTAACTATCTACTCCGTGTGCACTGCTCAATGAGGAATTCTGCATGTTTGGCAATCCTACTTCTGCGTTTTGCAGGGAACGATGGGTGGTTTTAAGAAGGAGGTGCTTGCTCAAATACACCAGTCAGCCTCCTTTATATCTTCCCTCCATGGGTCAGTTTGTTTGAATTTAGAAAGGTCAGCAGATAAATTTTGTTTTACTAATAATACCACATAATCCACTAAAATTAATAATCCCTCTGAAAAAGGGGTGTGCTTTTAAGCTGTGTTTACAGTACGAAAAAAAACTGGTAAAGACATTCATAACAAACATTTAAAAGAAAAGACACAAGCTAAGTAGCATTATCACATTAAAATAGGATAAATCCAAAATAATTCCATAAAATCAAAAAACAAACCAATGAAAAGTTGTTGGTGTCTATTCATTCGTCAATCATCCAGGAGACCGAGTCCCTTCTTAATTTGCTGCTTGGTGTGGAGACCCAGACCTCCACTCAGAGCCCAGGAGAGCCGGAGGAAATGAAGAACCATGTCAGCCAGAGACTGCAGAGAGAACTCACCAGCTTCTTTAACATCTTACTCCTCCGACTTACACACACCACTGACAGGTGGGATGATTTCACACAAGAACGTGTGACTCTCCACTAGGAGGGTCACAAGACAGGCAATGGACACAGTCCTTTATTTTCAGGTCTTCAGGTCTTTAATCGCAATTTAACTATTAATTAGTTTGTAAAGTTTAAAATGAAACAATTTTGTCATGGGTTGTTATAATTTTTAAAGATTTTATTTCTTATAGTAGTATATTAGTATTTTATTTCTTAGTATTACTAGAATAGGTAGGGATTTGGTTTCATCTGCTTATCAAACATACAGTAAAGTACTCAGTTCTGCATTAACCACGGGTCTAGCTTAGGGCTACAGAGGCGCAGCTGACCTTCCAAGACCTTTTTCTGCGAGCGATATGCCACAATATTTTCTACTTTTCTAATGAATTCTTAATGAAAAATAAATTAAAGAACTGTAATTATGACTCTGTTAGTGTATGGGAAAGGTGAGTGCACTCTCATGTAATGTTATTCAGCCTTCCTCTGGGGTTTGAAAATTGATTAACATCATCAGGAAAAAAAGATACTTAAGTGTTCTTCCACTGTAGGGGGAGTGTTTATTTCAGTTCATTTGTGATGGAAATCCTACTAGCTTTGTCATTTAGAACATGAAAATGAATGCCAAACTCATAAAAAGCCACAGGCTTATGATAAAGAATTGGTATGCCATTGTCAATATTATCTTGTCTTTTTTTTCCTCTCTTTTCTCCCTCTTGTCTACCCTCCTGTCTGTCTGGTTTGCTTGTTTCTCACTCTTTCTCACTCTGTCCTTTCCTATCCGTCCAGGCTATGTCTGGCATTAGCGGGCCCCTTCAAGAGCCAGCTGGCAGTCCGTTTGCTTCAGAGCCTGCGGGTGTCTGACGCCCCGCGTTTCTATGGCCTTCCCAGCCTGGAGAGGACACTGCAGGGCATGGTCAGCCTGACTGCCCAGCCTGGCTGGAGCTCCCACTGCCCTGACCTGGAGCCCATCTCCCTCTGCTCCAAGTATCTCAGTGGGCTGTTAGAGGTGTGTGTTTGTATGTGGCACGTGTGTTGTGAAGTTCTGGGTCTGCATAGTAAGTGTGCATATGTTCATGTGTTGCATGGGCATATGCAAGCCTCCTACTCTCTCAGAGATGAGAGTGCCTACAGAAATGAATAAAAAGAAAAGCACAGTAGTTTCTGAGGAATTAATTAAAATTAAGCAAAATATGGTTACGGGACATGAATTGCAATAGGTAAAAAATCTCATTGATTAGATGTGCCACACTGTGAAGATGCTGATGAGATTAATCAACCTTGCCTATTCCATCTGTTCAGTTGTTCAACAGTCCATAAAACAATAGCGTAACACAGTGTAGACCAGCTTGCGCAGCAGTCCTCAGCACAGAGGTGTCCAAACTTTTATTTTTGACTGGGAATGAAGACCCCTGTGGAATAGACTTTCCTGTGCACACAATACCTTGTACTCGTTGTTCATTTGGTTTGTTTTAATGCGCAGCTTTCATGGACATGAATTAAGATTAGTTGAAGATTGAAGGTTAATTTCCTTTCCAGTCAAGATCTCTGGCGGCTACTTCATCTCACTGATAACAATCAGATACCTAACTCTTTCGCCCCCGTGTTCTCAGCTCTCTGACCCACCTCTCACCTGATACTCCTGGCACTGTAGGGCCCTAAAGCTCAGCAGGCCTTGGGCTCCTCTCTCTGCATCTGCTCTTCAGTGCAGTCCCACATCCTGATGGCACATCAAAGCAAAATAATTAGTCTCAGCTGTATTTAGCTTTCCTTTGGAGTTGCATGACAAGCATACAGTGATCACTAACTCAGAAACAAGTACTCTTTGTTCAGTCTTCTTTGCTTTTGGTGTTGAAATGACAAACAAACAGAACTGCATGTTATTTGGATTTGGTAAGTGGCGTTATCACATGTCGCTCCCGGTTTCTGTCAGCTATGTCTTGGCAGGATGAGAAATTCTGGATGGGAAACAATGAAACACACGATTGCGCTGCAGTGCTCTTTAATTCAGTGTTCCCAATAAAATCCGTGTCCTCTACGCAGGTGATCTCCTCATTTTATGTCGAGTGGGGAGGCAACTCCCTGTCTTTCATGGGGAAAGGCGTGACCAAGAATGCTGTCATCTGCTTGCTTCACCTGTCCCATGAGATGATGGCCGAGAACAAGGACAAGGCAAGTGTCAGCAATGTTTATACTGCTGTGAGGGTGCTGGTTAGAAAGAAATCAGTGAATAGATTTAACTGAAAGTCTGCGCCTTCGACAGACAAAATGCAACTGAAAACATGTCTTTCTTTCTATTTTGTCTGCATCAGGACTTCATATCCCAGTGGTCTTTGGGGAATGAGGCAGCTGCTGAGGAGGCTAGTGCCTCTCAGCTTGGTTTGGCCTGGCTCATCCCACTATGGGTCGACCGAGATCAAGAGGTACGGACAGTCTGCAGCTTCTCATTATTCTTGAATTCATAATAATTTAAACATGCATTCCTATTCACACTGAAAAACATGTAAACTATATACAGTATGTGACACTACAGTCTTCCATATTTAGCTGTTCGCTATTCATTCTTCAGCTCCACTTCATAAACTCCTTCTGTCATAAAAATGAAGTTTCTAGTTGCTTGACTTTTGGGACAAAATGAAACCCATAAGAGTTGCGCGAGAACTCAGACAAAAAGAAGCACATGACAGCTAGTCGTACCAAATTCTCTGTCTCCAAAAATAAGTTCCCACACAAGTCGGTCTGCGAGGCTCCCTTGACAAGGTAGACTCTGTCTTTGCCATCATCAATTTGAATGCTAGTCTAGTGTTATGAATAACCAGCATGGCCAAATTCACATTTACAGTAATATTGCTATAGATAGGCGTCCCATAACACCCACATTTTTGGAGTTTCCTTACTTTTAGTCTGTCGATGTATATACACCTACGCCATCTTTCTTTTCCTATTTCTCTTTGTTTCCTCAAACATCCCCCCTAATCCGTGTCTCCCCTCTCATGTCAGGTGAGGTTTGCCAGTTTGGGTTTAGGTGCAGCTCTGTCCTCGGTGCCCAGCGGGTGCCAGGCTCTGTGTGCCAGCTGTCAGAACATCAGCGGAGGTCTGTGGGGCACGTTGCTCAACATCCTTCTGGATCAGCAGGAGAGCAGCATGGTCCGCAGAGAGGTACGATGTTAGAACTGCAACTCTGCTCTGCTGTCTGTACAACCCAGAAACATTTTTTCCTTACAGCTACACAGGAAATAAATAACTTCCTCTGAGGACTCCCGGGCTGAAATATAGAACATTTGACAGTTTATTTTGATATTTACAGAGATGATTGAAAAAAAGCTAAGCCCATCTGTAGTAAATTGTTAAAACTCAGCACGCTACTGTTGTTGCTTTTTCCCAGAATGACTTATTTTCCCACACACCTATCAAAACTAGTAAGAGCAAGGCAAATTTCACTTTCATTTCATCTGTGGTCAGAAAATGTGGCTGGACCTTTATGTATTATCAGCCAATACAGGCAGATGGCACTGTTGCTGATGCAGTCTAACTTGACCCAGTGTGTGCATGTCTCTTTTTTTTGTTTTTTTTGTTTGTGTGTCCAGGCTGCATTTATCCTGCAAAACTTGCTGGTGATGCCCATGCCTGCCAACGCAGAGGAGGCCAAGGACTCCCACTGGCAGGTCAGCAGCTCTGCCAGCCAGTTAAAAAGCTTTTATAGACCATGAACTGTTTCAGTTTCTCTTTGTTTCTATCCCCCCTCTGTTCCCCCCTAACCATTCCTAACTTGAGCCTTGCAGGGGTTCAGACCAGGGGTGTTGCTAGAATTGAAGCTCTACTGAGGCGCAGGCCTCCAGCCCTCACATCCAAAAGTTTAAATCTCTGTCAAAACACCAACAGCATCTTAATTTGGGATGTCATTACTCGTGCAGGGAGCTGTATGTCAGAGGTGGAAAAGATAAATATTCTTAAGTCTTATCTTTTAAAGGCAAGGCTTGTTGTTTGCAAAATCCGATGTAGTTGTAATTGCCTAGAAAAAAAGTTTATCAAGACAGATATACAAAGCACAAATCAGGCCATGAAAAAAATTGAAAAATAAAACTTAATATAATTTGGTGATTGCCATGCAGGGGCTTTTAGAATCTGGATTTTAACTCCAACCCCTCTGCATTTAGTCATTTTTCTCACCTCTGTTCCTTTTGCCCTGTTCTTATCAGTAAAAGTTCAGTGGAAGTCGATTTGAAGACAGTTTGATGTGCACTCACCTCTCTGCGTCTTTCCCACATTAACTCTCTCCTCTTCCAGCACCCATGTGTTCACGACGAGGTGTCTGGCGTGTCTTTGGTGGGTCTTCCAGCGCTCCAGGCTCTGCTTTACCACTGTCAGTACTTCCAACATGTTGGTCTCTCTGCCTCCAATTGTTACCGAGGCAGGTACACTTTCCACCTGCAGACTCGGGCTGGCGCTACCAGTAGACCTAGTCCTCAGGAGAGCAATTCACTGGGTAGGTGTTGTTTTTGTGTTTCATCATTATTCACTGTACGACAAATAGAAAGAAAAGTCTGTGATAGATTTGATCATGTGGATCTGAAGTGACTGTATTTTAGCACTGTTTTTCCAGTGTAAGTTGATGTGTATATGTTTGTCTAGATTCTGAGAATTCTCTGTGGTTTTGGAGAGGCGACCCACCGCCGCCCACTATTAACTCGAGCAGACCTTCCAGCTCCCTCTCCACCTCCAGCACTGTGGTCAGCAATGCTCTTATACCTTCAAACACACACTATTCACACACTAACATGTTATAAACCGCTGCATTACGTCAAGTGGATCCTCACGTCTTCATGTTGTCCATTACAGATAAGAGGTTCAGGTCCGCACACCCCTAAGGGTCCCTCCCCACTGAACATCACAGAAGATACCCCTGCCAGCAGACTGATGGCTCAAGGTACTACAGAGAGAAATAGAGAGTGTGGCTGTGTGTATGTGTGTGTGTGTGTGCACACGTGCATTCACAGTAATAGTAACACATCATGGTTTAGTTCTTCATACCATATAAACCTTCACATTATTTTCCTTTAGAAGCAGTGAACCTCACTGTGGTCAGTGATAATTATAAACTAAAACCATTCCCCACTTTTGTGTATTTATGTTTCTGTGTTAGATATACAATTTAAGAAGTAGAACATTGTTCTCTGGTATTTTACCTCAGTTTGATGTGTTTGATTATGTGGTCACAGCATCTCCAGTCACAGACAGACGTGATTCACACGGTGCGTGAACCATTGGGGAGGCGTCTCTATTAGCCATGTATTGATGTGTCTCACAGGCCAGAGTGACACAGACACCAGCGACTCAGTTACCTCCCAAGACTCCCGACAGGGCGAGCCCTCTGCCGTGGAAGCCGTTGTCATGGTAACTCCCGACCTTATGACGGCCCACTGTGGCCTGCTGACGAACCTGCTGGCCATCCTGCCAGATTTCACCCTCACTGCCATCCGACACAACCAGCTCCTCCAAGCACTGGCCAGGTAAGAGGCCACATGCTCAGACCGCGTGAACACACACTCCCCTCTAATGTATTAATCATGAATAAAACTCTGTTGTAATCTTCTTTTCGAAAATATTGAAATGTACATACACCGTAGCAGTTTTAACAGTATAAATTCCTTACTTGTTATGTTCAGTCTGGTGCTGAAATGTTTAGTGTGTAGTTGATTAAGCGAATAGTCGATTGATGAAAAAGTAATTTATAGTTTTGATTACTGAATAATTATTTTAGTTGTTAGTAAAACTATCAAGCATTTTCTGGTTGCAGAGATTTTGCAGAGTAAATAAGAGTCATAAAATCAACATATTTTCATTTTTCATCATGATTAAAGATGATCTAAATAAATATGTGTACATTTTATTCAGTAGAGAATTAATGTTAATTGTAGCCCCAATCCCCTTTAGCTAGTTTCTTTCGATCGCACACATTTTCCATCATCTTTCTTTTCTTCCTCAGTCTGGTGGATATTGGGCCCATCGAGAAATGTCTGACTGAGCTGAAGACACCCAGCATCCTACCAGGAGAGAGAGAAGACATCAAGGACCAGGTGAGGAACACTGTGATCGACAGTTCTGAGGAGTTTTTTAACTTTTTTTTTTTTTTGTTATTATGACTTAGCACAAAAAAAACGTGGGTTGGTATAATACAGTGCCAGCTTCAGTGCAGCGCTAGGTTGTCTGAGGGCACCTCCAGATTTTAGTGTGGGTGGAATACTCAATAAGCTGAAACTCAAAGCATACCATTGTTTTTGCAGCTTGGGAAAATTAGCTTTTAGAATAGAATAACTTCTTACTATACATCCATTTTCATCTTTTCGCTAACCTTAGCCGCTCAGTAAAGTTGTGCAGTCTGTTTACGTGCATGTGTGGTTAATCTGTAAAAGTTTCTTCCTGTGTGCGTGCGTGTTTCTAGTTTGTCACCCTACTTCAGTTCCTGTCCAGCTTCTCCAAACTGCTGCACTCGTGTGTCACGGTGAGCCAGGAGCTGATTGGCCAGATGGACTTCCTGAAACAGCTGTTGACTACTCTGGTGGCAGCGCTCATGCTGGATACCAAAGGATTAGGTCAGAAGCTTATGTTAAATTCAAGCGAAAGTCATAATTTTTTAGCAAATAAAGTTGGTAATAATAGTAAAAAAATATTTCAAAATGTCCTCCATATTCCATATATACTGTCATGTATGTCGCCATCATTGATCTGTGTTAAAAAAACATCAGCGCTGCTTCAGTCCTATTCATACATTTATCCGACTCTCCCTGCAGTATGTTCTACAGTGTGGTCTGTGTGTAGCTTTGTGGCTGTCTGGTGTCATAAAATTTGTGACTCACTCTTTCCCTCTTCAGATGCAGGTACCCGGGACGCGGTTTGTGTGTGCTGGGCAGACGTGTTTATGCTCCTGGCTACTCTGGTGAGGAGGGACAGCTCAACAGCGTACCCATCTGTCTCTGCTGCGCTGGGGAGACGCTGGCGGACATTTGCAGGTACATAGATACTCTGCTCTGTTTGTGTCTGTGTGTGTGTGTGTGTGTGTGTGTGTGCGCATGTGTTAAAGTGAGTGACAAAATTAATTACTCTGGTTTAGGCGGCAGAATTAGTTTTATAATCATCCATTATGGATCATTTCTCACAATTCTTAATAATAGATTATTGTCTTTTTGGAAGCATTTAGGTGTTTCATTTAATTTAAATAGCATTCTGCTGTTTAAGAGTCAAGATCTTAATACATGATGAAATCAGGCAGTAAAATCATTTTTTTCATAATCATAAAGACTGATAGTCATAATTAGGGTAATTATTCTGATTGCAGTAACTCACTAAATAATCAGGATTAGCATTTTAGGTATAATTGTGCAGCTTTAATTCTGGTACAAAAAAAAGAAATTCTATCATATTAACACATTCATTGCATCATTACCGTGTGTATTAACTTCCTTGAACAGATGCTAGGACAGGATAATTGCATCCTGTCCTTATACTACCTCTACTCCTCCTACTCATCTTCCTCTGTGATTAATGGCGCAGCAGGGAAATCTGATGAGTCCAGTAAAAGATGAATGCTGAGCCTTTGTGCGTGTATTTATGTCTGCGTGTACATGTTTATGGTATTTGGGTGTCTGCATGCACATTCAAATGATTGGTGTGTTCTCCACCAGTGCATACTGCCTCAGTCGTGGACAAATATCTCGCTGTCAAGGGATTGAAACAATGGATTTGCCATTTTGTCTCGCTGTGATTCAGTATGTATTGCTGTGTCATTCATTAAAAGAAAGCTATTCTCCTACCAACTTTTTATTTTCCCCGTGTGTATCTGCAGGAACATTATCAGTGTGTGTGAATGAGAAGTTCGTGGACCCTCCTCTTCACACCATGGCTCTGCAGTTTCTCTGTACAATTTTTAAAGAGGAGACAAAGAGTCTGGGTGTAGAGGTCACAACCTCAAACTCTAAACATGCCACGGCTTTGTCTGACATTGTGAATGGTCCTTCGGCCAACCAGCTTTGTGAACTGTTACTGCAGGTATGTGGAGATGGTGGGGGGGGGCACGTGGTAGTCGGTCTAGACCTTGGTACACAGTGGGATTTAGAACTGGCTTACTTGATTACTTCTTATACACAATAATGTAAAGTTTCAAGAATTCAGAAACTTTGATGTTATCTTTTCTGAGAGTGTATGATGACGTGTTCCTCTTTGACTGTCGATGGCAGAGTTTTGAGAGGAGGACCCTTCAGGACCCTTTAAAGAAGCTGACAGCCAGCGCTCTGATGACGCTGCTAGCCTGCAGTCCAACCGCTCAAAACCATGCAGCCAAAGGTAACTCCCCAAACCTCAGGCTAGAGTTAGGCTGTCACCTGTAATGTACTTTCAGTTATGGTGGATATCTCATTGTAACTTTTCATTTTATGTGAAGTTAACAATATGATGTCCTGTTCTGAACTCTGACTTTCTGTTTTTTTTTCCAGCTGGTCTAATTGACAGCTGTGTGGAGCAAATGAAGCAGATTCACTCCCAGCTCCACCTGGAGTCAGTCCGACCCGGCAAGGCTTCTCACCGCAAAAAGGTGAGCGGAGACCGGCTGGAAATTTCCAGTCTCAGCGTTTCTGTGCTGCCTGTGTTTTTTTTCCATTGGATGTAATAACAATCTGAATCCAACATGAGTTTTTCGGCTAAATATTATGAATATCTGTCGTAGTTCTCAGCAGTTAGTCCCCTTGCTGTTATGGAGCAGTAAAGATGCAGTGTGTTTTTCGACTTGAACATTTAAACTCATTGGTCTTTATTTTGTCTTTTTCTATATCATCAGGAAGAAGGTTATTTAAAGGAAGTCAAGCTGACTGTGGAGATCCTGCGGAGTGCTCTTTACCGCAACGATGAATGCAAAGTGAGCCTCTGTGTCTGCCTTTTAATTCCCCACTGCTAATTGGTTTTTAATGGAACCTCAGAGTACCAGTGCTGTGCCTATAAATGAGATTCACCTAAATGTGCTAACATCTCAGCAAGTTTAGCTTCTTAAACCCTGTAATTGCATTACTTATGGAGCATATTAGCTGGTTTTCATAGGATTTCTAAGTGGCCTTTCAGTCACTGGTGGTTACCTTGGTCTAAATAGCTAGGGAGGCTCTACTGCAGTGTTTACCCTGCCATTATTCTGCTCCCCATTTCTCCCTACACACTTAGGAAAATATTGCATTTTATGTTGATTACTGCCATCGATGTTTGTGCTGTTATATGAGTGTAAGCAAGTATGCTTCTTTTTTTTATTTTTACCAAGTGTGCATCTGTAATCATGCACATGCCTGTATGTGGGCCTTTTCCTGTGCAAGTACACATGTGTGTATAATCCATTTGTATTTGTGTGTGTAGGTGGTGGCCACAGATGCTCGCCTAACACTGGCAATCTATGCTCTTTGGCCTTGGCTCCTATTGGACGACCCCACCATGGAGGCGGCGCTGGAGCTTCTGTGTGTCTATACGGCCAACTGCACCACAGGTCTGTTTCTGTGTGTGTGTGTGTGTGTCTGTCTGTCTGTATGTCTTATGTGTTTGTGCAGGCACTGTGCCTGGCCCGTGCCTGCCCATCGCCTCTGTCTGCAGTTAGCAATCTGACTGAGTCACACACACTTCACACTTTGAGCCCCATTGTCCTCTCCAATGGCCACTGAACAACATTGTGTCTCACTGTATAAGACCAGCGCCTGCTTGCCTGCCAGTCACAATGGGCACAGTGTCAGGATCCAGGGATCAGGCTGCATGGCTGTCTCATTGTATGTATGGCAACGGGTGTCAGACCAGTGGGAGATGATGTGGGGTAGCACAGAGCATCTCTGTGTTGCCTGAGATATTGGTATTCCATCATGCAAATGTAAGTTGTGTATGTAGAAATCAGAACAGCAAAAGACTCTTAGAGAAAAGCTTTTTGAGTAGAGGAAAGACAAGATTCACGGAAAAGAAACAGCGGGGAAATTTTACTTTGATAAACGGCTCGTGGTCCCTTTGATCTGTTTGTGTGTGTGACTGGTGTAGTTGTGCAATAGAAATCAGTTTCATCAGTGAAGGAAAGGAAGTTTCATGTGCAACACTTATGAACGTTTCTGTGTGTGTGTGTCTCTCTCTGTTTGATTGGCACCGGTTCCTCAGTGGGTGCGTATGCTCTGATCTAAACTCACTCGCTTTAGACCCCTCATATGCTCAAGCTGTGAAGCTCCAGAAATCAGTGAAATCGGGCACAGTATTTCCCTAAAGGTTAACTGAACAGCAGGTTGTGTTCAGGCTGCATGCAGCCAGGCTTAGTATTACACCATCCACCCTCAGGCTACCATTTCGTCTCCGGAGACTGCTACATTTCTACTGAATGTTTCATCTCCAGTCTACCTCCTTCATCCAAGGCTTTGTTTGCACTGCTAGTTCAAGTCAGATTGTTGTTTTCATCTGTGCCACACACATTTCCACAGATATTTTTGTTACAGCCCCAAAACTTGTTCCCACAGACAGACAGAAAGTAAAAAAAAAAAATCTTTTTTTCTACACTTCTATGGAATAATCAGTCCTATATGGTTGCAAAAAAAATTAATGAGATTTGTAGCAGCAGAGGGAACGCCTTTGACTCGCATCAGAGAAGTAGATCCATTATAAAGCAGAGCTCCCTTGTCAATTCTGTGATAGACTAGCTTCCTTGACAGGTATTGAGATAACTTCAGGCTAACATCAGCATACGCCTGTTGCTGTATGTTACCATTGCAGGATTAGCATAACCAGCAAGTTGTCATGTTCTCCAATAAGCAACATCAATCAGTGTCAGACTATGTCTTGTCAATGCTCTCAGTCTTAAGCTGGTTAATTTCTGTATTTCATATGTAATTTACAGTTGCAGCAATTAGTCGTGTCAGTTATGCTGACATGAATGTGGTGTCAAAAGAGAGAGATTTTTTTTTGTATGTTATCTATTTGTGTTTACATTTCTGAATGGCCTTGTAGTAGAATAAATTGCAGCCATAGCCTAGGGGTAAATCATTTCCCTCCCTCCCAGAGTCAGAAGATGGTGGTTTTCATCATCAGTCAGAGTGCTTTCGTGGTGAATTAAAATAAAAAACTTTCAGTGGTATCTTCAAGATATCTGATTCTACATGTGAGACCGCATTGATTCAAAACTCTTCATTGTAAACACTGTCTTAAGATGACTGGGTTACTGTTGGTTACAAATGGTCTCTCTCAGCAGCTACGTCTTTATCGTCCCCACTAAGGTGCAGCTTGTTGTGTCTTCATTTTACAAGAGTTCCACTCTTCTTCATCATTTTTGTCATTTGGCTAGACAGCTTTTACGGCAAAACAAGCTGTGCATGCAGCCATGCAGAGATGTTTTGGTATAGTGGGCAGACAACCGTGCAGCCCGACGGGTCAGTCTTTATTTTTGCGGCTACTGGTGCTGCTGGCTGGACAGCTAGCTAGCTTTAAGATAAACAGAAAGAAGCAACCAGTTCCAACAAGAAGAAGAAGAGTGTTACACTGTGTTTGTGTTGGACTTGTGTTGGTGATAAAAGTGGCTGCCATAGCTGTTAACGGTACGCAAAACTACAGGACAATACAGAGCTACCGGAGGAATTATAAGAATGTTTACTGTTTTGATTGACACTTTTGAACTAAATACACTGAAGCCACTGTTTGGATGTTGGTCATTGTAACAGTAGGCCTCATGTAATTTTGTATTTGCACATTTTTCAGGACGAATCTACAGGAATTTGCCCAATACAAACATTAGAATGGTAGATTATTAGGTTGGAAGTCGTATTAGCTACTCCCACAATCCACTGCTCTGGGTATTACCGTTGCCCTTGGTGGAAAAGGACAGAATCATTGTTGTTTTTGATGTCAGCACAACCATGTCAATCAGCAGTACTCTTGATTGGCTGTCTCGGGGACAGGGAACATGCTTGTGGACTCTGCATCATGCATTGATTATTGGTTTTACCATTAAAGACACAAGGTTTAGGTTGGAAAATAATGTTCCTGTAAAATAGACCTCCAGCCTTGATCTGCTGTGCTTTGTAATTACTGTGGATAATGTGCTCCTGCCTACACACATTTCATAATGTATGGCATGTGTATGCACGTGTGTAAGAGATGTACATGGTTAAATGATTTAAATACATCCACTATATTTGTGAAACCTGTGTTACCTTGAATTTTGATAAAATAAAAATATCAGGTTAAATAAAAAGTACTGTTTTGTATTTGTTTGTTTTTTTCCTTTCAGCATGCAGTTGTCTTTGCGGCGGTGGCCCCGGTGCTGCACCAGGATCTAAAGGCACCCTTAGTAACTCTCTGATGCACTCAGTCATGAAGCTGGCCTCAGGGATCGCCCCAGATAACAGCCCTATCCAGAAGCTCGCCTTCTCTCTCCTGGCGAACCTCGCCATGTCCCGCGACTGCAGAGGCCTCCTGCAAAAGGTACAAGCCTGGCATACACTGTACACAACATTGTGGATAAGGTATAGTGTACAAAAACTCGGATAAGACAGTGCCTCATTGCAAAGAAAAAGATGAAGACATTAATACATGACTTAGTTATGATTTGTTTTGTCAGTGTGAGATATGAAGAATTTTATTCACAATGCATGGTCATCAGTTTTTCCCCAGAATGTATGAAAACTTGCTTTAGAATAAACTTGTTCAGATGAGCCAATTCAACCTTTTTCTTAAGTTCATCTTAGCTGGCTGTGAAAAAAGTAAGTCACAAGTTGAATACATTTAACTTAAGTGAGATATGCAGTGTCACAGAACAAAAAAAAATGTACCGGCTATAAATGACACGAGCTTCTCTCACATTTGGCATGTCTAAAATCTCGCCCTCACACTGACACTGGCTGGGAAAATATTGGAAAATATGTGTTCACATCAGTCTAAAACTCTTGCATTAAATCTCTCTTGTCTGCTTCCTTTGCTGTCATTCTCAGCATAATTTCCTGCAAGCCTTCCTGTCGGTGCCAATGCCCAAGGCGGGCGGTGTTAAGGCCATGTCTGCAGGTTGCGGTGGTGGGAGCCTTCTGGGCCTGTGGCTGAAGCTGCTGGTTAATCTCTCATTCGCGGAGGACGGCCAGCAGAGTATCCTTAGGGTGACCGGAGCCCTGGAACTGCTGGCAGACCTCGCACCGCACCGGCACCACGCACTGCTCACCCTTCACAACCTCTGCTTCTGCCCTGCCAACAAGCCACACGTCATTGCCAACGGTATGGAAGGGAAGCAGGGATATGAAAGTGTTAAAACAGCAAGGCATAAAAGGAAAAGTACAAGAACGCAACGTTCAGAATCTTGCCGCACCTTCTTCTTCCATTTTGCCTCTGTAAAAACAACATACCACAGTGAGTGGCCGTATTTCTCTTGAAAGTCCAGACACATTGGTGGCATTAGCAGCCACTCAATGATCTTATCGTGTATGAAATTACATCTTTATCATCTGATTGTTCAAGCTTCAACACTCAGATTGAAGACAGAAAAAGAAAATCATAGCATTTGATATTAAAAAAATAGTTCAACATTTTGGGAAACCATTCTTGCCGTGAGTCAAATAAAAAGATCGATACTGCTCTCCCTTGTGTGCTTTAATATGGAGCTGGAGCCAGGAGGGGTGGTTCGTTTAGCTTAGCATAAAGACAGTCTTTATGCTAAGCTAACCGCCTCCTGCCTCCAGCTCCAGGCTTAAGTGAGAGTGATATCAATCTTCTCATTTAATTCTTAGTAAGCAAGCAAATAAGAGTATTTTCCAAACTGCTCCACTGTTCCTTTAACATTAAAACAAATGATGTCACGTCTAAGGGTTGCCAGTACTGCCAGGCTCACAGAGAATGAAAAATTAAATCTCTTAACTGCTTTTAGGCACTTTTACCTAATTTTGGTTCCCTGGTCCAGAAGTAGACCAGGTGGTTTCCGTCCAATGGCTCTCACAAATCCTGCCATATACAACTGTAGGCAGTCTTTTCCAGCACACAAACTCAGACAAGCCGACTGTACGCCGTCTGCCCAGCATGAAACGGCGCACGTACGTAAACACGTAAAGTAAACAAGTGGTTGTGGTTGGCGTCGCAGATATTTAGTCAGGAGCACTAAACTAAAGCCAGGGGGAGTGAACATTGGAATAATTCATCAGGTGCAACGGGATGCCCGTGTTGCTTCTCATCTGCTGGATGAGTACAGTAAATGTGCAAATCTTAATAATCCTAATTGAAGCTACTGAAAATATTCATGACAGAAATTCTGAGTACAGTTTAATTTTAGTATCTACTAAGTTACATTTAAATTTAGGAAAGTAGGAAGAACGCAGCAGGTGTATAAAGATGAATGATTTTAAGACACGTAGTTGGAGACGGAGGAAGGAAGTCACAGAAAAGACTGAAAGACAGATTGTGTCTCCCCCCGTGCAGTGCAAGCTGTAGGTGGGAGTCGTGGGACCATCTGTCACGTGACATTACTTTTGTTTCCTGTGGAAAGATCACATTTCCTGTGTGTGTTGTACGTACAATATGTATGAGGGATATGACCACATTGCCACTGTCAAATATCCGCATGAATAAGTAAAAATTGAAAGTAATGTCTCTGTGAGTAATGAGGAAATGACCCAGATAATGACAGTGTGTAAAACTTTGTTAAACTTGTTTTTGTGTGTTTGGTTCATCAGTTATTCGCACCTAAAAATATCAATATTTTGTGTTATCCAGGTCAACAGTTTTCTATATGCTAATATATCAAGTTTCAAGTTTATTTGTCACATGTAATCATACTGGGTGTAATCATAGTGGAATGTATGACCGTTAGCTCCTCCAATTGTGCAATAAAAAATAAGTCCAAAATAGAATAAGAATAAAGAATAAAATAAATAAGAAATAATAATGTTAACTATAGTTGTAACTTTGAATAATAAGTAAGTAAAAATAGTCTTAGGGCAATTCTTAGGCAGTGTCCTCATTAAGGATCCTAGTAGCCTGAGGATAGAGGCTCTTCCTGAGCCTCTCAGTGCTGGCCTGGTGTATCCGGTATCTGCTTCTCGACCGCAGCAGGGAGAAAAGGCCGTTTTATTTGGGTGGTTGAGATCCTTAACAATTCTCCTAGCCTTAGCACTGCCTGGTGTAAATGTCCTTTTAGGCAGGATAGAGCGCCCCCTATGACATGTTCAGCCGAACGAACCACTCTTTATTTAATGTATTACTGTGATTATCTGCATGTCTTTCTTCCAGACAAAGCCATGAAGGTGTTGCTATGCTGTCTGGACAGTAAAGAGATGGAAACCCGCTGTATGGGAGCTTCTGCACTTTGGGCGTTGCTCCATAACAATCAGAGGGTACAAACACACATGCATCCAAGCATTAAAGCTTTATTTTAGTGACAGTGTATTTACTAGCTAGAGATATATGATAAATTAAGTCCTGGGATGTCTTCACTCCGTCTGCTCCTATAAAAATCTTTTCAGATCTTCTTCTCACATACAGAAGAGAAACCTTTTTTTATCTCCTGATTATAAACTGAAAAAAATGGACTCTCCTGGTTTCAACACAACTCTTCCTGATCTGTCTTTCTAATTTCCCCTCAAAGGCCAAGACTACTTTGAAGTGTCCCTCTGTTCGATTGAGAATTGAGGAGGCACACACCATCTCTAAGAAGGGTATGCATTTATTCACTTTGATGAAGACGTATCAGCACCTGGTTTCGCATGTCCCATTGTTTACAATTGTGCTTTTTTCCTATAAACTACAGATGCAGAGAACAAGAAGGAGCCTAAGTGCACCTACCTGTTGAAGTGCCTTGAAAATCTTTCCCAGCTGCTAAATAACTGATTGTATTTATATTGTTTGTTTTGTATCATGTTTTATACTTAAATATTAATTAATTTTGATATTAAAGTGCCAAATGGCAGATGTTAGCTATGTCTTGTACGGTCTGAGTTCACTCAAACAAATTCATACTTTGTGGTGGTGTTCTTTTAAATGGTGTCATTTTTCAGGAAGTGCTCCAGTTGTGGCTTTAAACACCAATATTGTGGTAGTGGTGGTGTTAAGCTACTATTCCACACCATACCACCGCGGGTTAGTTGGTGGGGCCAGGGGGGGCGCGCAACATACAAAAGCCTCACCATGCTTGGCTCTTAATGTTATTACCAAAGTTAGACGTTTCTGGATCGTATTTAACAAATACGTTATAGAATCATCCTATTACCTGTCTTGTATTAATTTACAAAAAAAAAAAAGAGAGAAAAAAAGACATCAGCTCTCAGACGTGAGCCGGCTCCCGTTGTTCACATAAAGGACAGACTATGAATGTCTGTACAAACTTTCATGGCAATCAATGCTCCTAGCGTGGCTTAAAAACCTTCCCCCAACCAAATTTTATTTCAATTCAAGATTTACATCCTGTAATCATGAATCTATGTTTTGAAATGCCAAGAAATCCTAACTGAAGTGTAATATTTGTTGTATACAAGATGAAAACCATTTATAATTTGCAGAATTTCAGGCAGCTGAGGTCAACGTAGGTACGATTTAGAAAACCTCGGTATGGATCCCACCGTGCAGCATTATGCCATAAGCTTGCCTCCCATTCCCAGCCCTGGTGATAAAGTGCCCCTCTGTGTGGGATGAGCTAGCAGTGGGCTACCATGAAGTGTGCCCCAGTAGCTCAAGTGTTTCTCTGTAGCCAGAGAGCTAGCAGGAAGTGCAGCTCGGGTGCCTCTCCACTCGTCTCATCAATGCAGCTTTCATTCTCCCTCGGTGGGGCAAGATGGAAGCTGTACAAAAGGACCACTGGTACTTCGTGGTACTCATCTTTCTTCCTTTTCTTAAAGGTATGTAGTTGATATATATTTTTAAAGTTTTTAGAAGAGTTTATTTTTTCATGAATGGAAATGTGTCATACGACACTTTTATTGACAGAGTTGAAAGTGGCATTCACTGCTGTCTGTGAGTCTAATTTACCTAAATGTTTTTGATGTAGTTTTATCAGTTTATACTCTTTAATTCATAATCAGTTATTAAAATGGAATATTTATTTAGTTACAATTTCTTTTTAGTTAACTTGGCTGGGAAGATGGTAGGAAAGCTTGTTATTGTTAGTTTTGCAAGACATTATTATTCCAAACCTGCCAGAGCTCTCCCAAGGGCATCACTGGACTTGAAATCAGTTGTCATTCAGCTCAGATAAAAGGCTTTGAAAACTTGGAAGCTTGATCACCGACTATTGTCAGTCGTGTATATGTGTACTGGCTCAAATTAGCCTAATTACCATTACCCGAGGGATGGCCTCAAAGCTGTGAATAGCTGTGGTAATCTTCAAGTAGAGGAGATTCAGGGGGAAAAACAAGGCTTTTTTGCCACGTTGCATAGTCTTAGAAGGTCTGATGCATGTAAAATATTAAAATATAATCAATCAGTTATAATCCTACAAACAACTGGTTATTCTTTTGTGTAATTCAGATTTTTGGGTTTCATTTACTGATTTATCATTTTGCACCTTTATATAAATGTCATGATTTCTATATTCTGATGAGTTGAATAAACAGAAAAATGCACTCTGTCCAGTTGCTGTCCAGCAGAAAGAGGCTGTTACAGTTCGTCTGGAGGAAGGGATGGTTCTCGAGTGTTTGTGCCCCTGGTACGGCAACCTCAGCATGGTGTCCTGGACCAAAATACCAGACAAGGATCCGATAGCCGTTTTCCATCCAGAGTACGGAGTGGTCTTCTCTCACCATTACCGGGAGAGGATAGAGTTCCTGAGGACCACACCTATGGATGGGAGTATTTCCATGAGGAACGTCACCCACCAGGATATCGGGGTTTACCACTGCTCTGTTCAGACCTTCCCTCAGGGCCCCTGGACAAGGAACATTCAGGTGGAAGATTTAGGTAAAAGATGCGGCTGGAGGTGGAAATTTTGAGATGTCTTAAATCGTTGCGCCTCCACTCAATGACAAAAAAAAATTATGCTGGAAATGAAACTTTATAGATCACTTTCATTTCCATCACGCATTTAGATTTCTTTCTTTCTTTGATGAGCTATTTCCTGTGTGTCCTCCGCCTTCCTGTGTTTGCAGATGAGCCCCCAGAAGAAGACGACGGCACAGAGCCCCCCACCCCGGAGGTGATCAAGACGGACACAGAGTTGGTGGCAGAGCAGAACAACAATGTGACCGTCAGCTGCAACCACGAGCATAATGGCACCGTTTACCAGGTCATTCTGGAGAAGATGCCGCATGGCCAGCCCTGGGACATTATAGGAGTGTGTAAGAAAGTGGACGGAGGCCTGGTGGGTGAAGACTACAGCGACAGGGGCAGGGTCAGCTGTGCAGACAGCCTGGATGTCAGTCTGCACCTGACAGGTGTGGTCCAGGAAGACAGCGGTTTCTACCGCTGCACCTTCAGCACAGATGCAGGGGTGCAGACCACCACTGTGCTGCTCACTGTGCCCCCTCCAGGTACACAGACCGACATCATGCAGCAGCTAACATACACATATTTACTGTATGTCCGTATGACTGGATGAATGATCGTTTCTCATACTTAAAATGATTTATGGATGCAAATATGTCTCACAGAGCCCAGTGATTGATGATACATAATGAATACAATAAAACAATGCTTGTGATGTTAATCTCAAGCAATTCAGCAGACACACATCTGCTGAAACCACAACATCCTGTGGTAGATCTGTTACTAGCTGTGTGTGTGTGTGTCTGCACGTTAAACATATGCTTTAATGTGATGTTGAATCTGTAAGTCATGATAAAACCGCACTGTTTTGTTGTTGTGTTGAATAGTAAGCCATTGCTTTCAGGCTGTTTTGGTCTTTTTTTTAATTATTATTGTTTTTCTCAAGTTTTATCAGCAGGTGGATTCAGCCTATCTGTGTACATGATGTATATTTACATCGGGGCTGGAGCTGCTGGGCTTATTCTACTCATTGTCATCGTCATACTAGCAGTGAGGCACAGGTAAGAAGCCACAGTGTGTTTTCATGAATCTCTAGCAAACAAAACTCCTCTGACCGACAGACCAACATAGCCATCCTTGGAGCAACTACCTGTTAGCATGACTAAAAATGTGGCTGTAAGGTTGCAACTGAAATCATCCACTGATGACAAAATCCCTACATTTTTTCTATTTTGTTTACTTTTTGTCCAATAATCACCACAGGAAGAGGAACGGGAGAGAGGAATACAGAGTCAAACTGCACCCATCTCAGAGACAGGTGAGCCTCACGTTATTCATCATATCTACTCTCGTCTTTACACTCGACACTTTTACGGCCCTCCCTTACCTTCTCTTCAGACATGCACTTAATTATAAACCTGTTACACTTTTAACTATTAATCTTGTTTGATACAGCACATCCTGTCATCATGTACCTTAACACATTGTATTCATGCTTCCTGACTGCTTTACAATAACTTACAGTGTAATGGCTTTTTGATAACGTATGAGAGCAGCTTGTCAAAATGTAGCTGAAATATTAAATTGGTTGAAAATGTAATATTTTATCTTATAAACTGAAATTGTAACAGCAACGAGGGATAACTTCTTTAAAGTCAAGTTATATTTTTATTTCTTTATAGGCCATGTTGCTATTAAATACAAATGAAATATATACAATATTTTAATAGATCATTTTACAATTTTACTTAATATAATTTTATTGAATAAAATGTAATGATGTAATTTTATATCATCATAAAAAGCATATTTGAGCCCATTTAGAGGGGCATTTTATTACTTTTTGCCAAGCTACTGCACTATGAGTCATTATCACATGTCCTTGTCTAACACCTCATATACTAACAAGATCTACCACATATTCACAGCCAAACTTCTACGAGAACATCTCTGTGTGTCCCAGGAAGAAGTCCAGGCAGATAAGAGATTGCCCAGTGTATGCCAACCTACAGACTGTGCGATTGCACAAAACCAAACGTCAGCTTCGTGATAAATGAGCATACGTAAATGTGATGCGCTGCGTAATGCGAATGTGCAGTTTCTTATCCGTCACAGCTGCCAGCGTGCCCTCGCCTTTTCACAAACAAAGCAGATTCGTGTATATTTCAGCAAAAATAAACGTTCACTGACGA
This sequence comes from Oplegnathus fasciatus, assembly GCA_003416845.1. NCBI lineage: Eukaryota > Metazoa > Chordata > Actinopteri > Centrarchiformes > Oplegnathidae > Oplegnathus > Oplegnathus fasciatus. The sequence continues at coordinate 2,987,652 of NTHP01000019.1, read as the reverse complement.
GCGTTGATCATAATTATTTGAGTTTTTTTAATGAGATGCAGGGATGACACTGACGCTGATTTAATATTCATACTGTGGTTTGAAATGAGGTGACAAGCTGGCGCTCGTGTAAGTATTGGGAAGCTGACAGGTCTATTTGAGTCAAGCCCTGCTCGCACTAATTAAATGTAGTATGTGCTTCATAATTACTGTTGAGGAAATATTTGTTTCGGGCAAAACAATATTTGACAGTAACCGTCATGCAATAAGAGCAGACAAAGGCCTGTATAATCATTCTTTTCACTTCCCTAACCCCCGAGTAAAACGATTGACAAAAGCCTGTGTAATTGCTCTCCTTTTACTTTCATCCCTCCTGGTTTCCATTCAAAGCTTGACAATGGTGTCTAATCATCTAACGGAAAAGAAAAGCAGTCACTCAGCACTGTACCATCACTTGAGACCGTTGCTCTCCCCAAAGGGCTCTCCGTCTAGGATGGCTGCATTCTAGTTACAGCGCGCTCTTATTATGAAAGCTAAACTCTAATTAGCTAATCCTGTGCTTTAGTTCATAGCTGCTTATACTTTGTCTATCTACTGTTTATTGATTCATGTTTTGGTTATTCTTTTACTCTGCATTTTAAAATGTGGAAAAAAAAAATCATTTTTATGATAAGCTATTTCAAGTTTTCCAAGTTGTATTTATTATTTTTTGTATGATTTCTAAGCTTGCCTTCATGCTTTTATAAATCAATATTTAAGGTCTATGGTAGTACTATCACTGTAAGCTGTGTGTTGTTTATGTGTAATCTGGTTCATTTATCTCCATAGAAATGGAGGCAGTGGCAGAGGCAGTAATGGATATGCAGGCTATCCTGCTAGGAAACGAGACAAATGTGGACGAGGTAGAAATGTGGAACATAAAGGGACAATATAGTTTGGAATCACAAGTTTTTTTTGCCTTCATTCTCTCATCTTGCTGTTTCCGGCAGAACAGTAGAAGCTGCGACTGTACATTTGACTGTGATACTGTGTGGGTGACCAGCAATACTGAAACTGATGTGTGTGACTGTAAATGACTCCGTGTGGTGCAAATAAAACAGTACCATAACCACTAACTCATAGATTTCCTGTGATGTGAGGGTGTGATAAGGGGAAAGTAAAGTGAAAGAACCACTGAACTGATGACTTTAAGTTTCTAGGAAACCAAATGATTTGCTGTGAAATGTGAAATCGTATCTACAAGTTCATGGTTGAATTCTCAAGGGAGTAGTTTGACATTTTGGGATATTTGCTTACCGGTATTGGCTTTCTTGCCAAGAGTTAGATGAGAAGATTGATACCACTCACGTGTCTGTGCGGTAAACATAAAGCTACTGTGCTGGCAGTCAGTTAGCTTAGCACAAAGACTGGAAAGAGGGGGAAACAGCTAGCCTGGCTTTGTTCAAAGGTGACAGCACCACTAAAGCTCACTAATTAACACGTTATATCTCGTTTGTTTATCTGTACAAAAACTAAATGAGAATTTGTGGTTTTACGGAGGGTTTTGTGCCAGCAGACGGTCTTGGTTGGGAGCAGTGACTACCTAGCATCTTATTGTCTACATGAGGTTGCCATGCAAACAGCGGAGACTACGGGAAGTTACTACACATAACCCTCCACACTTACCTTGCATTCCTGTTGGCATAAAAAAATATGCTGGTACGTGATAGAACATTCAATTTATTACCTTTTTTTTATCATCAAAAACATTACATATGTACATTTAGTGAAAACTGTAGTCCTACACTCAATGTATTCAAAGTGCTATTAACACATAATCTGACAGTAACAGAACACAAAACGCGGTGGACACAAACACAATCAGTAACAATAACAGAAACCATGATGACAACCTACAAACAAGTAAATGGCTACAATAAACAACAAAAACTGCAAATGATAAACACGGTCAACTCTCCAGGCTTCTCAGTTAGTACAGCTCTAATGGTCCAGATGTGGTGGAAATATTACACATACATTTATTAACCACACTTGAGCTAAGACTCAAGACAACTACAGGGCAGAAATGTGGCCAGATAAGTCAACAACTGTCTTTCTACATACTGTTACTATGGGCTCTGTAATGCAGACACATCTGTAGACGGGCACTTTGAGGCTCAAATTAATATGAAGGTTGAGCTCTTTTAAATACGACATACAAAATAAAGTGACTGACTGCAAAACTTAACTTCAACACAAAGTAAGTGCTCGTACTTGCATCTCCAGTTCTACAGGAATCTATTTCTAAACGTTGACGACCAAAAAAAAATACATTAAAATAAGTGATTAAGGACATTAAAGGACTTCTTTGCTGCCTCAAACTGATTGTCATTTTTTGATATCAGAGTTGTTGCTGGAATTTCTGGATTCGAGAGATCCGTGCCTTTCTTTAACATAAACCTGTAACAAAAAGCACGACCACTTTTACCACAAATATTTAAAGAGATGAATAAGTGTGTGCTGACAGCCACCAACAGGCAACAAGTGTTACTGTCAACTTGCTAAAAGAGCTCTGGTTAGGTTAGGGTTAGAAGTATTTCAGGTGTGACACAGCATTTCACAGCTGGGTGTACGGTATTTAAGAGAAACTTAAGACTTTTCAAAATATTTAGCTAAATTTTGTTCACAATGGTAAACTGAAAGCCCAAAGACGATGCTTTGGTTAGGTCTCACACCCTGCGGTCTGCGTCGGAAGGCACTTCTTACTCGAGGAGGACGTTATCGTCACGGCGGTCTTGTACTCACATGCTACAGAGAGGATTCACTGGAAATATTTTGTAGGTTTTCTGCTGATTTGGGCTGTTTTAGTGACAATGACCTCTACTATAATTTCTTTCTATTTCATACTGTTGCTAATGGTTGGAAAGCAAGATGGTATAATGAATCTGAGACTGATATTATGTGTTTTTGATCACATTGTTTATGCTTATGATCGGCCATTTTATTAGTTTTTAAAGGAATAGTTGGACATTTTGGGAAATACACTTTTTTTGTTTTCTTAACAAGAGTTAGATGATGCCACTCTCATGTCTGTATGCTAAATGAAGCTACCGCCAACAGCTCGTTAGCTAATTAGCTTAGCACAAAGACTTGAAATGGAGGAAACAACTAGCCCAGCTATGGTAACAAAGTCCGCTAAACAACACCTATAAAGCTCACTAATTAACACGATATCTCATTTGTTTATTTCTGTACAAAAACCAAAGTGTGAAAACAGCAAGTTGTGCTTTTGCAGGTGCAGGTAGGAGGATTTTGTTAGCTTTGGACAGAGCCAGGCTAGCTGTTTCCCCCTGTTTCCAGTCTTTGTGCTAAGCTAAGCTAAGTGGCTGCTGGCTGTAGGCTATCGATCTCCTCATCTAACTCTCAGCAATAAAGCAAATGAGCTTTTTTCCCCCCAAAATGTCCAACTATTCTTTTAATGATTTTTGCCTATTTTTGTGTATTTCACTCAGCACAGATTTTCTCAGTGAAATATATTGATGCTCATATTTTTTCAAAATTTGAATCTTGTATGAACACAACATACCAGCAGGGCAACAATGACCGTGATGTGTTATTGCCACAACCCACATCTGAGTCCTGTGATGCCATGATTTACTCCTGCTTTGCGTAACTCGCCCCATCGGGTCACCAACGTCTCGCCTCTCTCCTTTTGCTAATGAACCAGTTATCATATACCGCATACGGGGCTGGAGAAGAGCATGGAAGCTATTAAAAACCAAATTGCTCTGCTAGTGTAATGTAGGGCTGGCAGTTTAAAGTAAAGGCTGTGAGAAGGTTGCGTTCGATCATTTCTGACGTGACAGTCCACTCCTATATCCTTGAAGCACATTTCTGAATGACTTTTTTCCCTTTGCTGGCTGTAACCGATTAAGGGCTTTAGCTGATTCATCACTGCCATCAAAGTCGAGCGGTTTTTGTGTAAGGCATTGATCAATTTCACATTCTTGAGAGAGAGAGAGCAAAGTACAGTAAGTATTGGGAGGGTTATGTGTCAAAAATGTTGGAGTTTCTCTTGAAATGGTTGCTGAGGCAGCACATTGTTGGAATGAGCCCGATGTGATTTCATCAATTTCGGAACAAAAGGCTTTTTTAACATTGTTTTACAGCGGCCCTTGGTGTGTTAGTACCTCTAACTTCTTGTAAGGTGTAGTGCAGTGATTTAAAAAAAAACAAAAAACAGGGGCTGGCTTTAACAGCATAACGACAACATAAAACACTTTAAACTACACTTATAGGATTTTTGGTGCAATCTTTGAAGCTACTGCTGCTGTCACACACCATACCAAAAAAAAAGGACATCATCCTTTTCTGGATCCTTTTCATGTACCACTCGCTCTACAGTTGACACTATTGTTTCAGTATCGCCAGGAAATGATATATTACACATGTCACTATACATATTTCTACATCCTTTCTACAGTAGTGGGTAAAGTGTCCAGTTTTGGTGGAGCAATTCTCTGTCATTGAAGGGGTCTCAGGCTGCAACTGGATTCGCGGCCACTAGAGGGCGATGGTGCCTCTTCCTGGTGCTGGCTCTCCTCCCGTTCTGGCTCATCAGACAGAAAGCTGGGGAACGTCCGTGCTCGAGGGATGAAAGTCATTGTGAGGCCGCTTCCTGTAGGGAGAAAAAAAGAGGAGAAAGAGTCAATGGAGCACTTCTATTTAGCCAATGAAAAAAAAAATATATATATTCTGTTACATTTAACTGGACCTTGCATCAAAACAATATGTCCTGTTTTCTTAGACAATATATTCATGGTACAACTGTTGCTTAGCTACTGTCCATGCTGATACCTTTAAATACAAATGCAGATGACAAGAATAATCCTGGCATTCTTCATTTACGTAAAATGATCTTTTAAAGCCCTCTGGTGTGGGTGGTTCTCGGATTATACAAAAATATAAGTTGTACAACAGTAACGGATGTGATGGAAAATCAACCTTTCACCTCAAGTAAGCGACTTCATTTCAGAGTGATCTGCACCGTCTCATCTTTTTAGACTGTCTGCTGTCTCCTCTCTTTGCCCTCTCTCTCTCTCTCTCCCTCTCCACCTTAATTTAAATTAATTGGACCAATTTGTTCTGCAGTTCATATTGGTTAACTGCACTGAGAGGGAGTAATGGATACTTGTGGGTGGAGGGCTGTTCTGTGCAACTGCGAGACCATTAATAATATATTAGAATGCTGTTTGGAGATGCGCACGGCGAGGTAGGTTGAGGATAAAGTGGCTGGCAGGCTGCTGATCATGCACCGAACAAGGAGGAAGTGGCCACTGATTAATATTTCAGGAGGTGCAACACTGTAATCAACTCTTAACCTATAGCATATATGGTACCTGCTAATACAGCCGGCTAATAGAAGCTGCTGCACATCAATACATTTCAAATCAATTTAGCTCCAGAGGTTAATTGAAATTTGATTAACAAATTAAAATTTGACTTTGTTTTCTATAAGCTTCCATGGCCACATTGACAAAATCGACCAAGAGATCATTTTCTCTTCTGCTGCTGAAGTGCTTATTATTTCAACTTGTGCAAATCATTCATAATATTGCAAACACACTCACACACAGCCTTTTCTGCGTGTGTAGCCCGGCAGCGCCAGTCGTGCTGCCACCAAAGGGAATCGGGCTCAGGCCGTGAGACGCGCTGCCAACTCACCCCGACATGGAATATAAAACATGACCCAGTCAGCCTGGCAATCAATGTCAAGTGGCTGTGTGTGTGTCAGAGCCGCAGAGAGACAGAGGAACGAGTCTAGTTAAAAATGTGTGTGAAGAGAAGTGATGCACAAGTAAAGAAAGACAATGAGGAGGAGAAAACACAAGAAAAAGCACTTTCCTGTGTGAGTTGAGGGAACAGCTTGCAGGAGGAAGCACAGAGGGGCTGGTGTGGGTGTGAGGATGAGACCAAAACAGTACCAGCCATAACAGGTGAGTCATACACACACACACACACACACACACACCTCTGTCCGCTAGTCTTTCCCTTCCACCACTCCCTGAAGTAAAGAGAAATGAGATAAGGCTCCAGCTTAAGGTTCTAAATGCAGCTCAGTCCATGTTCTAGAAAAAAAAAACACTGCAGGTTAAAAAAAGGGGGACACTTTCACTCCTGTCTCCGTTGTACTTAATAGATTGCTGAAACGACTGGTGCGCAACCAGGCATATCCTTTTCACATCTTTGCCAAGACAATCCCTCTCCTCAACCAAGGCCAATTTGGGCTGGGA
>NTHP01000019.1:2937623-2972831 GCA_003416845.1 Oplegnathus fasciatus | reverse complement strand
TCAGAGGGAAGTTGCCACTGAGCTTAGAGTGTCACAGAGTGTCATCAGCAGGTTGCAACAGAGACACAGAGAGACTGGAAGAGTCACAGAAAGGCATAGAAGTGGACGTCCTTTGGCCACATCCCATGCTGATGACCGCTTAATTGTGAGCAGTGCCCTGCGGAACCGGATAGTGAATCCCACTCAACTCCAGGCACGTTTAAGGGAGGTGAGAGGCACCCGAGTGTCACGTCAGACCATTCGAAACCGCTTACATCAGCATGGTCTGCGTGCTAGACGACCTGCAAGGGTACCTGNAGAAGAGTGGGATGCCATGCCTCGGCAGACAATAAGTCAACTTGTGAACAGCATGAGCCGTCGTTGTCAAGCTGTAATTGATGCTCAAGGACACATGACAAGTTATTGAGACACTGACATTTTTTGTTGTAGTATACCCACCACTGTTGTTAGCTTTTGTTTCAATAAATTGTTTGAGATGAAGAAATTACCATTGCACGCTTCTACTTAAATGCCCTACTTTCATGATATAATATCACTGTAGCATGAACTTTTTACATTTTCCATAAATTTCACCCGAAAGTCGAATATCCCTAACTTTTTGTGAGTAGTGTATATGTATATACACACATTTATATATATATACATTTTTCTTGGGGAGTTAGATGAGGAAATCAACACCACTCTCATATCTGTACTCTAAACATGTAGCTACAGCCAGCAGCCATTTAGCTTAGCATAGCACAAAGACTGGAAACAGGGGGAAACAGCTAGCCTGGCTCTGTCTGAAGGTAACAAATCCCGCCTACCAGCACCTCACACATTAGTTACGGCATATCTGATTTGTTTCATTGCGCTTTAGAGGTGCTGGTAGGCAGATTATTTTTTTTTACTTTTGGACAAAGCCAGGCTAGCGGTTTCCCCTTGCTTGCAATCCTTGTGCTGAGCTTAGCTAAGCTAACCGTCTCCTGGCAGTAGCTTCATATTTATCAGACAGATACAGAATGAATGTGGTATTAATATTCTCATCTGACTCTCGGCAAGAAAGCAAATATGTCAAACTGTTCTTTTAAGCTTAAACAGACAGAATTTCAGATTTTTGAGTTAAAAAAACATATAGAGATTATTTTTCCTTCAAGATTCCTTATGGTAGCTGATGTTGTCTACTGAAACCACAATCAGAAGTATTCACAGCAGCTTGCAGAAGCAGGGATTTTCACAAATTGCTCAAAAAAACAAATCCTATTTGTAATAAAGGATAAAGACGGATAAAAGTGAACCTAAATTGAATGGTTTGGGATGTGGCTTTGTTTAAAGCTTAAAAGAGGTTGCAGGAAAACCTGATTAAGATAAAGGATCAGTTCTTATCAAGTGATGGATTATTCTTCTCTCTCTGCTATGTGAATCTAAGATATGGAGTGTTGGAGGGATGTTTAGGTTAGCTTTTACTTTGGTTTCTGAGGCTGAGAGCATGAAACACATGGCTACTAAAAGATTGCAACAACATTTTTTACACAATATAAGCACTGTGAATGCAGAAACAAACGAGTGGGGTTCGCCTCACCATTCTGGACAGAGTCGGCTATTTTACACTGTAACAATACACTAAATTGACTTTTAACTACTGTACTTACCCCTGACTCACTTTTACTTTGTGTTTTTTATCCGATATGGCAAAAGTGGAGTAAAATGACCCTTAAAAAAGGTATTTTAAATAGTGTTTTTCCTGACTTCGCCTACAGCGGGTCTAACTAGTCATCCGGTGAGCTGGACTGGGATCAAGGAGCTAAATCTGTCCGTTCACATTAAACCAACTCTCTGAGGCAGACAGAGAGAGGAAGGGAGACAGAGAGGGAGAGGGTTCTCCACAACCTAAATTAGTTCTCACTAATTACGCTTAATGATTCAAAATAAGCCATGTGTCTGCAGTGGATAGAAAATGGCAATGTCATAGTGTGGCGTATTTTTAGGGACAGTGAAAATGAACTCTGATCTAATTATCGGCCCCTGCTGTTTGGGGAGGGCTACTAATTGAAACATGGTTGCAGGCCCGAGCCTCTTGTTTCGTTCATTCATACAGGCAGCAGAGAGGCGCTGGCTCAGCTTGTCTCCACGACACACAGCTGCAACTTTTGTATGAGCACCAAACAGCAGGACTTCTGCCACAAGAGAAGGAAGAGAGATTGTGTTGTTACAGTTCAGTTGGTTCGCCGCGGCTCAGTCAAAAACTTGTGTATTGATATCTTAAATAAATGGGGCCAAGTTATGTTGAAGAATACAATTTCACTTTACGGCTGCAGTGAAATGAAATGGGCTGAAATGACGGCAGATTCTTTTCAATTACTCGCCCTTTTACAACTTTAAACTGCTCTTCTTTGCCTGTTGCCTTTTCAATTTCCTCCGCGAGTTTACAAATTACACAGAGAATGAGCGCCACTGTGATAGCAGCGCCCTGTTGTCTCCTCTCTTTTCCATTTCCATTTCCTGAGAGTGGAATATGTGGGGAAGCACATTTATTTCACATGGCTTTAGGAGCCATAATCTCATCCATCTCTGTGACAAGCTTCATTATGAGGGAAGCCAGTGATGCACAGCACTTCTCATTAGGCCTGGAACAGAGCCCCGACCACAACCTGTGACCTGTGCTCTAACTCACACACACACAGGTTTCCTTCGACACACACACCCAAACGTACTTCTGAAGTTGAACCAACATGTGCTAATGTAACCAAAGACTGTTACAGAAAATGGCCCTTATTAGCCAGGCCTAATTGGACAGTGGCTGTTCTGCTCCCCTAACCCTCTGAAGGCTCAGTTGCATTAACACATACGGGCCCGGACTGCGACCGGCAACTGCTTGGTGGCGGGCTGAGTGAGAGAGATTGACCCTGAATGGCTGTCTGTGTTAGCAGGGACTAATTGGGCACTCACCGTTCTGCTCCCGCTGCACCCCCGCCGCTAACAGGTCTGGCTCTCCCAGGCTGATGTCGTTGAGACGGGTGCCCAGGCACTCCACGCACAGCAGCTTACACCATTCCTCTGCATCCAGCTCTGCACACACAGCGGCACAGCGTTAAGGCATGTCCACCATCAAACACACACACACACACACACCTCCTCCATGTCCAACACTGCAGACATAATAAAACATACTGTCCAGATTATACTGCCACAACTGTGCTGCCTTTAGTGGGTTTACACATGCACATACACATTAATCACACGGGGGATTTCAGAATAAACTGCTGCATGCACAGGACGTGAGTACAGCTAACAGTAACCAGGGGGGAGGAAAATCTATGTGATCGATTAGGTGCAGATTAAAAGAGGAGGTGGGTTCAGCCAACGACGGACAAATGCTAGGATTCTCCTCCCTCCTTTTCCAATACTCAGTTCTACGTCTGTCCAATGTAAGCAGCTCTGCTAGAACAATATGGCCACAGTCACAACTGAAACTGGTGATCATCTATTCAGACAATCAATAAGCCATTTTCCAAATTGAAGGAGGGCTTTAGCTGTAGCTTGTTAATTGGAGAGGAAATGTGTGCATGAAACAAAATAAAGAATATTGCAACAGAATGGGGTGGCTAAAGGAATAAGAACACTTTTATTTGCTTACTTGTCAAAAGTTAGATGAGAAAATTGATACCACGCACATGTCTGTACTGTACGCCAAATGTGAAGCTAGCGCCAACAGCCAGTTAGCTTAGCTTAGCACAAAGGCTGAAAACAGGGTGGAACAGCTAGCCTGGCTTTTTCCAGCAGCCTACCAGCACCAGCTCACTAATTAACATGTTATATCTCGTTTTTTTAATCAATACTAAAACCTAAAGCACAAAACGTTGGGGTTTTAGCTAAGCTAACCGGCCGTTGGCAGTAGCGACATATTTAGCATGCAGACACGAGTAGTTTCTCATCAAACTGCTGGCAAAAAAACAAACAAAGCAATGTTGAACTATTCCTTTAAGGGTTCATGATAGTAGTCATTTTGTGGAATTTAGGAATAAATCAGGAGAATTATGTTTAATGACTCTTTAAAGCTGCAGTCTTGGTTTTAGGAGCTGAGCTCTGTGTAGGGAGTTATATCTACAACATGTGACAGCTGGCGCTTAAAGGGGGGAGGGCGTTCATTGTAAGACTGAATTTCTTAATTGGAGGCTAAGTGGAGACAAATGATTTCATGAATCAGATCTGGAAGTCTGCTTGGCAGTCTGTTGTTTGTGAATACCAATTTTCCTTCCTGTTAAATCAGGAAAGAAAATTGTGTTTACAATGAAGAAGATTTCCAATTGTCTTATGTGAGCTTTCAGTGAGAGTTACTGAAGTATGAAATGAGGCAAATGCCGGAGTTGGTTATCTCTCTGAAGCTCCTTAACTCCAGGCCCTGTGGAATTCTGGGATATGTTACTATGGCCAGTGATGTGTACTAAGACACATGTGGAAGTGTGGGAACGCCACACAATGTTTCTGTGTCTATTAATCAAAAGTCTTGCGTAATATATGTGTGTGGAGGTAATTTCACTTCATTCACTTCAAACTGGCTTGCGTAATCGCTGACAGCCTGTTTGTCAGATCAACTCGGGTGTCCAATGGGACAGATCTACACAACTTTGCAGGGTGAAGGAAAGGTCTGCCGCTGCCTGAAGCACTTCATTCACACACACGACAGAGAGCAGAAATACAGATGCACGCGCACACACACTCACAGGCAGCAGCTCTGCACTTGCTCATGCCTCCCAAGATTCAGCTTTTCTCATTCAGAGTTACTATGGCCTCTGAGTGCCTCTAAACTCCCACACTTTTAAGGCCACTGAGTGGAAAATCGGCTAAACAAACACTTCATCAGCACGGAGGCAGCCTTGCTAGCCTATGTGCCATGCATGAAGATATATGGTAGGAGGATGTCTGTGCGTGCGCGCAGGTGTGGGTGATGGAATAGGATGGAGTAGTGCTTTGTGTTAGCGAAAAGAGTGTGTGAGGATACAAGAAAAAAAAACAGGATGAGGTTGGAGTGAGAGAATATGTGAGAATCAGGAGACAGTCAGGATTCTTTGTCTTTGGGCTGCGGTTATACAGACGAATACAATACATAATATTGTATGCACTATTTCTTTGGACCTGATTCCAGTCGAGCTGTTATCCATCTGCAGGTCACACTCTGTCTTTATCTCTTTGTGCTGCGTACTTGACAGATGCACTCAAAGCACACAGCTGTCAAAAAATGTAAGATCTGCTACCGTCTTTTCTTCAGTTCCTTGTTTCATTGACAGCACACTGAACAACATGGCACTGCTTGGGTGGAGGCATCAAAAGGTTATTTTTAAAAATATCAGGCGATCATCATGAGGCCTAATTACTTCTTTTCTTTTTTCTCCTTTTAAAAAACAGTCAACACTTCAAAATGATTCGGCTTGTTTGGATGGCGGCCCTCAACTAAGTTTGATGCTTGCTTTCCGACTGCCAGCTTCAGTTTTCTGATCCAAACTCCCATTGACATTGCACTGTAGTGGAAAAGGCCGTATGCCAAATTAGCATCCGATATAGGTAAGCTCTCATGTAGCCTGACCCAGCTGGATCTGGCAAATTCAGCTGTGGAACACATTTTTACTTTTATTTTACTACAATCACATAACGGTCTAAAAAGCAGAAAAAAGACCTTTTTTACTACTAAAATGAATGGCAATTATTTTCCTGGACTTAGATGACTTAAAAAAAAGCACAAAAAGTCACAATAATATCATGTATTTCTCCATTCTGTATACAAGGTACTGAGGGGTGAGGGGTCTAAATGTAAGGGGGTTCCAGGAAGTGAAGGACTATGGGAGGTCAGTGGACACACGGTGATAGAGACATCCATATGGTGGTGCGAGGGGGGGAAGGCTCGGGCATGGAAATGAGCCGAGGGAGAGAGAGAGAGAGAGAGAGAGAGAGAGAGAGAGAGAGAGAGAGAGAGAGAGTGAGTGAGTGATCATGGGAAATCATGGGAGTAAAAGACAAGAGAGAGTTCACTGCTCCAAGTTCAATAATATTTCCCCTGAGGTTCACTGCTACTCCCCATCAACAGATATTTGATCATTACGCACATGTGCACACACACACACCCACAAGGCTGGAGTTAAGTCTGAGATGTCCATCCTTGTCTGTTTAGTGGAAGCACATTAAGGTGCATCCACCTTATCTAGCCCCTGGCTTCCTCCACATCCAGCTCCATTTATTTGCACCTTAAGAACAGACCAACCATGTGCAGATCATGTGCCTCTTTGGCTTCCCGTCCACGTATTAGAAGCAATCTCTATTGTTACAGTCCATAATTGGGTTGAAACACACTGCAAACGATGCCCAATATCGTTTTTCATACCTGCAGTATGAAAATCAATATTTCGGAACAGATCCTCCCACTTCTTAATATAGCGGCAAATGAGCATCACTTGGCTAAACTCCAATTCTCCACTGCCTCTTTCACCTCTCTCTTTCTGCCTCTCACTTCTGATTCCTCCTCCGCTTCTTGCTGAAACTTTTCGCAAACCACCCCTCCACATCTCCCTGCACACATTCAGGTCTTTGCATGCAAAAAATAAAAAACAAACACCCAAGTAGTCAATGCTTTTCTTCCCTCCCCTGCTCTACTGTAGCTGAAAAAGACTCATTTGAATTTTGAATTGGGGGGTGGGGGGGGCTCTTACCTGATTCACAGGCAAATGTCTTGGATGTGTCATCACAGAAGATGATCGCCACAGCGTGTTTTTTTGTCTCCCGCGGCATCCGGGTAATGTTCTTGATGTTATGGAGCTCAGTGATCTAAAGAGGAAGGAGAGAGTGGCAGCAGCACATTACCTTGAATGTACACAGCCAGCAGCAGCAGCAGTGGCGGCGGCGGCAGCAGCAAGGCTTAATTGCCATCTTGCACTGCTTCGCTGGAAGTGCAATAGTGGTTAGAGGCTTAGCATATAAAGGATGGCAAAGTAAAACAGAAATGTGGGTGATCTTAAGGGATAAATAAATAATAGTAGTTTTCCCACTGATTACGGAAAGCTCTTTTCAAAAAGCAAGAAATCATCCACGATGTCAGCTCTTTGCAGCGTGGTGGTTGCTGCGGTATAGTGTGTAGTGCGTAATGTATTGCTATTTATTTTAAAAGCACTTTACGGATAAATGTGGCCCGATGCTCACTCTGTACACACTGTGCATCCACTGTTCAAGTGCCTCTCCTTGAAGCTGCTTTTTCAGTCAATAGGGAGGAGTGCGATCAAAAGCATCTAAATCACTTTACCAGCAGATTGATCGCGATTGAAAAAAAGAAGAAGAGAAGATTACATTTAATTGAATATCACCCGCATTTACAGGCCATTTTGTTCAACAGTCTTCTCTGTGTTCACTCCGCCTGGTAGATAAGGCCCATTACATTATTGTAGTCCATTGTGTGCTAACTGTGGGCCCTTTGCCAGACTGTTGGGAATGAATTAGCTGGGCTCACCGCCCGTATAGTAAAACTCGACTGTTTAAGGTTAAAAGACCAGACCTAATAACGCACACAACATATGTGGGCTACAAATTTCTTTGTTCAGTAACATTACATATAATACATTTCCCCCGTATTGTCAGATATCCTCTGCTCAGCATTCAAGTTACACAGAGAGATTTTAAAGAAGTATTTCGACAACGATGGGAGGAAATACAAAAAAAGAGAGAAGGGAGAGGAGGCTATGGATATTGAAAGATAGCAGATATTTTTCATTTGTTATTTCTTATCCCTCTCAAAGATAGTATCTAAATATTTTATATGAGATGAGGTGATTTTTTTCCCCCTGTGAAGATACAGTGCGCATTTGTCCTCGGGCAGGCTATTCATACACATAACCGACACAAAGCAAGCATCAACAGTGGGAATTTCTGAGCCGTGAATTCCGCCAGCCTCTCATCTTTTTCTCTGTTTGTGTTCAGTGTGTAACCGTGCATGTTTTAGTCTGTCTTAGTGTGTGTGGGTGTGTGTGTGTGTGTGTGAGTGTGTGAGGCTGTGTGTCTAACGGAGAGGTTTGGGTGCATTCCCAGCCTAAGGCGCTAGAGTCCGAGCAAAGTGAATCATTTGCGATGAGACCTATTCCTCATCTCCTCTCCTCTTCTTTCTTCTCGTTTATTCAAAGGTGTAAGTTAAATCTCATATTAAGAAGACTAAGAGCCATGCTAGCAGCTCTGTTAGGCTGTGCTTAGAGTTATATGCTAAAATCGGCATGCTAACACACTCGCAATGACAATGCTGACATGTTGATGTTTAGCAGGTAATGTTTACCATGTTCACCCTCTTGGTTAGGTGTGTTAGCATGCTACCGTTTGCTAATTAGAACAAAACATAAAGTACAACTGAGGCTGACGGGAATGTCATCAGTTTAGCAAGTATTTAATCATGGACAAAGTATTGGACAAATTGCATGGCAATCTATCCATTAGTTGTTGAGATATTTCACTTTAGACCAAAGTTGTGGATCAACCGACCGATGGCGCTAGTGTGGCTAAATGTGATCACCCCTCTTTGCTTCACTGGTTCCTTCCACTTCCATATGCACATGCTGTATTTAGGCATTTAAATACAGCTCCATCTTTCCACTTTAGCTGCCTCTGTCAGGAGCTCAGGAGAGCTCGAGAAATGTAGCACACAAAAAAACAACTTCTCACAGGGCTAAAAATATTGCTAAAAATATTCAGGGATTGTTTTACTGTGTGGACCGGCGCTTCGCAGACAGAGAAAAAGGCACAGCGGAAGAGAGAGAGAGAGAGAGTGGGAGTAGGGGGGATATGGAGAGAGAGAAAAGAAAAAAGTGGGAGAGAAAGCCAATCCCCTTTGTGTTGATTCTGTAAATCAGCCACCAGTGCAGCCTATTTCCTCCCAAAGCACTGCAGCATTGAATGAAGCCCTCAGACGGGACCTTTCTTGATCTTTGTGGCGATGCATTACCAGGTGCACTGGTGCATGTGCGCACTCATCGCTCACTCCAGCGCCGGGTGTATGAGATGCCTCTGGGAGGGGGGTTACAGCCACACAGGACGCCCGTGTGACAGCATGATGCAGTGGGCAGAGAGACGCTTCATTCACAACACATGGCTGATACTGTAGCAGCGAGGGATGCTAACAAAGTGGATCAAAACATCTACCTACCTTGTGCTCGCATGCTTTCTGGGAAATTAAGGAAACGACAAAAATGCTAAATTCCCTCCATGTTTGAGAAATCCCCAACTTAATTCATAATTACATGGTAGTAGACAGCCTTTTGCAGACTACTAAATCAGCTCTCAAGCTGCAGCCACGTACGAAACCTGGTGTCAAAGTCCCCTATCATCCGCTGTTATCTCCTCTCATTACTATAAAACACTGTTCACGGTGCCACTCCTTTAACATCATCTCGCCTCACCATGATAATGAGCCATAATTGGAGTATTTCAAAGGGCTTAAGAGGCGGGGAAAGAGATATTATATTCTGGATTATTACTTTCAACAGGGAGGGAAAAGGCCCCAGAGGAAAAGATAAAGTTGCAAAATGTGTCTTAATGGATCCTTAACTCCATCATCTGAGGCCAATGGACAGAACTTTTTTATATATGAAGACGAAAACAAGGTTCTTGGTAGGAGTGCGCAATACAGCTAAGTGCTCAGTGATGATCAGGTTTAATAGTTTTTCTTTTTCTGATACAAAGTAAAAAAAAACATCCATCTTGAGTAACTTAATCTTATACAGTAAGTGCTGTATTTTAACTTTTGTTTCATTGATTTAAGCGAATACATCTAATGCCTAAATACAATTCCCGGCTCCTCATTTTTGGTGGGCGACCATTGGCGTCAGATTTTATCAGCTAAAGCTAATTAATTCCACCAGTTGGCCAAATTGCAAAATGAAACCCTTGGCTGTTGTCTGGTGAATGTGCTCTGCATGCCGATGTAGCAGTAGCATTTAGACTCGGCCAGAGGCCGTTCCCAGGGGAGTGAAACACCAGGTTTAATCTCCTTTTGGTATTCAAGAAGACAAAGGCACACTTTAATATTCATGATCCTCTGGGGACCGTGAATATCTACAGGAGATTGGATGCCATATATGGTGTCACATATTAGTTACATTATCAGACTTTAGTACCGTCAGACGGGAATGTTTGTCTGATGGTGGCGTCGGACAAAAAGGTCAGGGTGTTAGCAAATCATTAGGAATCATACTCCGGAGATTATGAATATTGATTCCTAATTTCATGGCAATCTGGTCACTACATATTGCATTATCTTGATCGACCAAAGGGCTGGCTGACATCAGTATCCTTAGGCCTCACTGCTAGCATCATAAATGTCAATTTAAACCATTTGCTTAGTGAAACATGGCTTGTACATGGCTTGTACATCACACAGAAATAAATATCCATAAAGATTCATAAAGCTCCAGACACTACAACCTCCACATACTTTGTGTTTTTATTTGCTTTTAATGTGAAGCACTGTGTAAACCCTAAAACCCTAAATTTCCTAAAGTTGCCAGAGATGTCTTCAAAGTGTTTTTTAAAGATATTTTTTTAAAGATTTATTTAAAAAAAAATATTTAATTTAATCTGTCACCTTGGACTGTGATTGGCATTTCTCACTATTTTCTGATATTTTATAGATAGATAAATTGATTCAGAGAAAATAATTGGGATATTTATAATGTATCTCAGTCGTGTGTGTTTACCTTGTGGAAGCTCCTGAAGTACGCTGCCTTCTCGTCTGGGTACTTCTCTAACCGTCGGGGTCCTTTACTGGAGGCCTTCTTGAACACCAGCCAACACCTCCGGAAGATCTGACAACAGAGAACGATGGCAGCCCCGTTACTGAAACACAACTCTCCTCGAGCAAAGAAATACATTATGGTGACTGGAGATATAGACTACAGCAAAACACAAAGTGACTGTCCAGATAGGTCGATTCCCAGTAACCACAAAATAATAGACCAAGAGAACTCAACCTGACATCATATTAACAAGACAGGAAAATCAACTCCTGCTGTACCAAAGAAGAGAAATCAATGCCGGCCACCATGCTAGAATTCAAGCTTACTATTAACCACCAAATTCCACCTCTGCAAAATCTCCACACATCAAAGCAATTGAACACTTAAAGTAGCTGTGAATGTTTTTCCATTGATTAAACTACAGATTGGCCTCAGGGTTCATTCACGTCATTTACCATTGGAGAGCGCTGACATAAAGTACATAAAACTGATTCTTACCCTCATTATATACTTAAGCAAGCTGGTGTCAAGATGAGAATAAAAGCACCGAACAGAAGACTTGGGAAAGGAAATTAAACCATTACGCCTCATGCATCAAATACCTCTGAAAACACATTTTTTTGGAATGTATCTCATTCAAATATTATAATCTCATTATCAATGCATTTAGATAATACACTGGTCCGCCTATGACAGCTGCATTATCAGAGTTTTAGGACTTGAGTAAATGCTTTCATTTTGGTCAATGGCAAATCCAATTACTCTTCCTTTGATTGTACGCACGGGGTTGGAAATGCAAAGTATTATGTATTATAAGTATTATGAGCTCGCAGGCCGTTCAGACATGGCACCTACAGTACATTAAAGAATCTGTTCTCAGTCCACTTATAAAAGACTTTGATGGGATGAAGAAAGGAAAATCACTTTGTTGGTTGTGTGACTATGCTGAAGTTATCAAGGCTCTCAGTCTTTTCAAGAAATTATTTTCCAGTGCATGTACAGGATATTTTGAATGGCTTGACAGGCCAATGAAAGATATACCATAGAGAGACACTGAGACAAAAGTTGAGCCAGAGTGGGACAAATGAATATCTCACATGCAACGTAAAGCAATAGTATCAAGCAGGCCTATATACTGTCTGTCAATGGCAGAATCCTCACCAGCATCCCAAATCTTAAAACTTCTGGCCACGCCCACCAAACTCCCTTACACAATATGCTAAAGGTAGTATAAAAAATAAAAAGTACATGAGGGAAATAGATATTTAATATATCAAAATATTTTGCTAGGAAGGAATGTAGGTTAGTAAAAAATTCACATGATTTATTTAGAGATTTTTGTAGTTATTAATTCATATCCCAAATTCTGGATATTTTATTGATTCAGTGATTAATCTATTCATTTATTTCCCAATTTCTGCGTGAATTGACTAGTTTATTTATTAACGATAGGGCAGATATGGGCTGCAACTGCAGGCATTAAACTGCATTTCAGAATACGTGAATTTAGAGCAAGTGTTCAAAGCATTTCAAATTCACCAAATAACTTGTGTTCCCAAGAGCTTTGAACAAACTGCACTCTGCAGTGCGAGCCTAACAACTTTATAACTTTGTTCCAACCTGGAGTAATGTGCTTCCACTTATGAAAGGCGGCGGAGAACACGGTCCGTTTCTCTTTCTTGCCACACAATGTGAACGCACACTCACACAGACACACACAAACTCTGTCTCTCTGTCTGTCTGGTGCAGCAGATTATTGTACATTGTATTGATTACTGGACCACGGTCTGGCCTATCGACCAGCTGAATATGACACAAATGCAGGGTGTTGTATATCGGACTACTTCAAGGTCAAATCATGAAATGGACACACAAATGAACGCATAAAAATACACACTGCTACATCGTACATACTTATGTTAACACGCAAAACCACAAAAAATACGAGACTTCTTAGTTCTTAACACAGATAGACTGCACACAAAAACATAAATGCATGCACACACATGTTCGAACACGTACATCTGTCATTATAACCCCATATATCGTGGCAGTCTTGTGCAAAAGCGTCTTGTTTTCTGCTTTGATACAATGCATTGTTCAGGTAATCTAATGGCTTTTTAAATGGTTTACTCAATGTAAGAAGCAGGATAATTTTCTCAACTCATAAAAAATCATCTATCTGAAACATTTACAATCACCAAATTTGGAGATACATGATTTTCTTTGGACAGCAACGTCTCTGAGGATCAATGAAAAGAGCTGTTATTCTATCTGATCCACTGTATCACCCCACGACAATAATTGTAAAGCATCTGGAAAAGACGGAATTCCAAAATCTTCCTCTTTATAAAGCCAGTGTCATGGTGTAAAAAGCCAATACAGATGGAACAGTGCAGTTGAGAGGCAGAATAAGTGTGATGGCCCATAGCTTATGAGTCCTATGTGGTTGCCTATCTTTAATAGTAGGACCCTTCTATTTCCTGGTGGAGACAGCCGCTATCACTCTGCCTGATGTATGATTGCCCTGGGCCGCATGGTTGTGTTGGGGAACCATGGATGTACGATTAATTTGTTTACTCAGCTGGTGTACTTCATAAAAGGCCCACTGAGTTGAACTTGGCACTTTGCAGTAATTGACTAGAGTGGATCCCTAGGTCCTTATCGGCCTGCCTTGATGGGCCTCCATTCTAGTTAAGTGTTGCCCAGGCCCATTATAAACAGCAAACAACACAAAATAGTGCACTACACACTCTCTAATGCACTGTGGATCATTCTCTACACCGTCCATAAAATGGTTTAAAGAAGTAAGGAAACAAAAGGACGATAAAATCTTGCTCAAAATTGAGCATACTGTATTTATTTCCATAATAATGCCTGTGAAAATAAAACAAAACTGCAGCTTTGACAGAAACACAAGCATACATGTGAATCCTCTCTGACAATAGCCATTATCACATTTGCGACTTTTAAACAGTAAAATTAAAGCTAGCCTCAATTCCCCTTTGGGAGCTTGAGTCAAAGCAATGCTGCCTGCTTGCCGCACACAAAGTAATTCACCCTAGGAGTGCTCAGATTAAGTAATTATACCAGCACAAAAGCAAGCTCAGTGAGATAGCTTGTGCATAATAAGAACTAGGGGGTATGAATGGAGAGGGCTTAATTTTGCCTGTTCCACAGTTGTCAACGCTTTGTCAGGGCAGTCCTATTCTCGGGCTGCTGGTGGGTCTTATTCAGAGACACTCTTACACTGATTGTAATTACACAGACGTGAATGAGACTCTCTGCTGGTTTGGTGCAACTCATTTAATGCCAGAACAGTGCAGAATACACTTATTGTCACTGAAAACCAACCAGCTAGTTTGTGAAAATAAAATCATTCTAGTTTTTGCTTTGAGTCGTCCTCTGATTACTATTGCGTGAAAGCAGTTCCACCTCCACCCACCCTGTGGTGTACTTTTGGTCAATTACACTAAGCAGGCATGGCAAAGCTTTTACTACACAGAGTCTGGGAAAGGAATATCCCGTGCATAAAGTAAACAACAAACGAGACTGAATTTGGTGTGTTTGCATAGGCAAACTGGCAAGCTTGTGACCAAAAAGCAACGCTGCCTTTAGCTTTGATTGCTGCAGTAGGCAGAGGCTGGCCAGCCGACCTTGTCTGTGATTCTGATTGCCCCAGCAACTCATTCCCAATATCATCTGATTGGTTGCATGTTGTAATGTTAGGTCCTTTGAGCCTTCAATTTTTGATTTGCTCCCATTAACTTATACTACTTCTTGTTTGTTTGTTTCTTGTTTTCAGAGATCATGTCTACTCCAACCATTAGTCACAATCAATCAATCCAACTTTCTGGGCATTGACAGTAGTGGTGGTAGTGGTAGGGTGGTAAAAGGGGGGAGCGGCAAAGCAACAAAACAACAAGACTGCAATGACAGCAGAGAAACAGAACGGGTACGGTGGTTTAAATATGCTTCAGCTAGGATGCTCATTGGTCCCATTGAAATTATTGGATAATAACTGAGAGGTGTAGACCTCCAGTGATGATGAAATTATAATTATAATTGTCTTCCTGCTGGAACTTCCACTAACAGCTTAATTTGTATATATAGGAGAGCATTACAATAGTCAAGTCTCCTAGAAATAAAAGCGTGAATTTGTCTCTTTGCGTCACTCAGGGAGAGAAATCGTCACACTTTGGTAGATTTATCTTAGATTATAAAAAAGCTGATCTGGTGACATTCCGCACACGAGTCTTGGGGTTTAGTTCTTAGTCAAAGATAATACCAAGGTCTCTTGCCTGTTGGCTAGGGGTAAGTCTGAAAGAATTAAATTTCATGGCCTGTTCCTCTCTCTAAACCTTGGAGCGTCCAACTAAAAGTTCAGTTTTATCCCATTAATCTGGTTGAGCTGTAAAAGTTTTGTCACATCCAGGCACTAAAATACATCTAAAAGAGCATCAATTGGTCTTGAATCATCAGGAGACACCTACACATAAAGTAGTGTGTCATCAGCGTATATGGACAGAGATGCCATGTGTCCTGATGACTCCACCAGGGGGCATGTCTGTAGATTAAAAAGTACTGGTCCCAAAATAGAATCTTGAGAAACCACACAAGTTTTTTGTGTTTTGTGAATCTATCGAAAAAAAGACTTCTCTGCCAGAGAGATACGTAGGAGACACACTACAGCTCAGTCTTCAGTATCTAAAAGATACTGTTTCAAAAGCTGCTCTCAGATCAAGCAGTGCCGAAACTAAGTTTGTTGGCACAAGCTCCTCCATCTGGCGTGGATGACATTTACTGACCTGGAGTCACAGTGCCTCTACTGATATTTGCTCACAGAAATCTGGCAGAAGTAAGCAACAGGTTCAATCACCATGTGTCTTTTCTACCTGACTTAAGCAGCTTTTCAGCAAGAGTCCTCTTAAAGACTAAATATGAACTCTGAAGTCTGTACCTTGCCCATAGGCCTGATTGTCAGGTCTCAAAGTGTGATTAATGAGTGAAAGGCTTGTCATTAAAAGTTACTCAGAGAAGGCTGTCTCATCTGCACACACACACTCCTGACTCAACACGTACCTGCTTAGAAACACACACACACAATTACAACCATCTCTGCACTTATATACAGCCTTGATATGTACTTCTCTTGAAGACTAAATGATTAATTTAATCCACTGGTCAAAATGGTACTTTCAGTGAACAGCTAAATTCAGCAGGTCACGAGGTTCACAAAAAATGAGTAGACTTACATCAAGATTTAAAGAAGTTATATTATTGTGTATTCATTTAAATTCTGGGAGGTGGGATGAACCCACAGGGCCACTGGAATCCAAACGAGATTGGGTCATTAAAATTTAACACTTCATTAACACAATCTTAGAATGATTTATTAAAGAAAATTATTTTTTCAACACAAGTTGCCCACCAAGACTGTGGGTGGTGTGTGTCTGTGTGTGTGTGTGTGCTTGTGCATGTGTGTCTCAATCCTCTTCATTAATAAGTAAACAGACCAAAAACAGAAATGAATGTGAGGAAAACAAATAACAATATTATGCCTTCTCTTTATGGTTTAAAATGGCCTATATATTTGTTTGTATGTACGTTTGTATCAGGATTAATCTAGAAATACAATGTGAAGTTTATTATCACATATGTACCACCTTATTCCAACTTTCATTGACAAATGTAACAAACTACATTTAAAAACCTTGAATTTATCCAATAAGTATTCAACTACTCAGCAGTGACCCTTCTTAGCAATGATGGGAGTTAAGGCATATCCAAAACCCTTAAAATGTCTTTGTGCTGTCTCTATTATGAGGGTTTAATGTGTGACTTGTTCAACTGATTGGACATAATTCAGAGGAAACTCAAATGCACGTTGCACATCACATATGTGCTGTTTCGTTCAAGGAAAGTGTGCCAGCAAATTGTATTAGCATTATCAACCAGGGCAGCTGTGACAAGAGGATCTACATTTTTTCAACAGCAGATTATGGAGAGCATCTCAGGCCACAATATACTGTACAATGTGTGCAGGTTTCTGTGTTTCACAAGACTCTACTATACCATAAAAATGGACCTAAATATATGGAAAGATTAGTTTAAAAATAGAACTCTGACTATTCCCTGGAAGGATATAAAATAATTTATATAGTGTTGAAAGTTCCTAAGCGTACAAAACCTTAAAGCACGTAAAACAAATGGCATCCAGGTGGCTTAAGGGTTTAAGATGCTGACCATGTAATCGCAACGTTCCTGTGTACTGTCCTCTTGTCTAATAGAGGGAAACAATCCCACTAAATTATTAATTATCCTAGAACAATTGTCCCAAACTTGACCTTTTTTTATCTGTATTTATTAATTTAATCTATTTAATCTATTTTGCTGCAGTGGGTGAAGTTGGTAGTGGGACAACAATCAGTAAAGCACTAGTCAAATCCAGGCTGGTATGTATAAGTGGCCAGCGGGAAGCCACTTCTGAAAAAGGCACATGACAACATGCCAAGAGTTTGCAAAAAAGGCATGTGAAGGATTCCTAAAGCGAAATATGAGGTCAGATGAAACAAAGGCAGAACTCTTCAATTCTCATGCAAAACTCTGTATCTAGAAAAAGCAAGGCTAAGCTCATAATCCATGTAAGCTCTCTTCCATGAAGAACAGTGGTGGTGACATCAGTTGTAGAAACTGGAGGTCTTGTAAGGATACAGGAAAAGAATGAATGGATGGACCTTTGATTACGATGACTCCCAGCTTCAAGTGAAACCAACACTGAAATGGCTGTGGAGCGGCCCAGTCGAAGCCAACGTTTGAATGCCACTGAATAGATGTATAATGGAGTCGCTTTAAAAAACTACCCATTCAATTTGACTGACCTTGAGCAAATGTCTAAATTTGAATGGGAAAAACACCAAAACTCCCAAGATCATGTTTCCATTTTGTCATCATGTTGTATTTTGTGTAGACTGTTACCAAAACTGTAAGAAATTCATTTTGTATTCAACCTGCAACACTAAAAAATATGAGAAAAAATACATTGAATACATTGTGAAAACATTGTTCTACATATGAATAAGATACTCTTTCTTCAGCTCTAAAATGCATCTCTGTATGATTCTGCACTATGAAAAAACAATGAGTACATCGCCACACGGAGCAAGGCTGGGTGTAAAATAGGCAGCGGCAAAGGCAACGAGCTGGAGAGAACATTTCAAGGGCAATCCCTTCACTTTTCGGGAGGTCTGTCTGTGGCAAGGAAAACACTTCAGGAGGCACTTGGCAAGGTGCAGCGAGTTCATCAACACCAGCCCTACTACGATAACCACACTGCGACTGTTGTTCGAGGGGACCGGAAGAAGGATTAGAGCCAAAGTATGATCACAGACAGACAGATGGAAGCAGACTGTTTGATGGGCTCTTATAAACGGTTCAAAGGGAAGCTGAGAACACACCTGTCTACGTATAAAATAAGCTTGCTTTATGGTGTAGCGGCATTTAAAGTAACAGTAAATTACTTAAAGTTTAATTCCTGACAGGTAGTACTGCCAGACGAAGGAGTGTGTAAAAGCATGACTGAGAGGTTTGGTGGAGATTTCAGGAAGTCAGACACCTCATGGACCTCGGTAATGAGCCATCTTTGAAGCCTTAGTCATTTTCTGTAAGGGGCCTCAAACACAAAGTCCATTCACTTCACGGAGCATTATCAAACTTCTGGCATTATTAAAGAACTGTCTCTCCTCTCAATAAAATATGGGCTCTATTTCCCCCACAGGCAAAATCACTTGTCATTTGGATGAACTGAGGAACTGTCTAAAGACATGAAAATGATTTCCAATGACAGCCCGCTTCAGGTAAATGACTAATCACACGGCAGAATAAAAATAGCCGCCTGTTAGATTCTCGGGAGCACTTGTGAATATTGAAACACAATCGTAATACCTCAGAGGCGCATTTCTTATTCCTCGGATATTTGATAACTAAAAAAAGGGACAAATGTGGGAAGGGTTTGTACCCTCTCGATGATTCATGTGTCCTACAAACTATGATTTAAAGATGATTACTGCTGCACTTACAGGCAATACAAGACATGAGAGCACTTCAATCAAGGTAGTCCTGCAACACTCAGACACGATGATAACAGACCGGATTTAGCTGGTATTTAGCATGTAGAATACTGAGCTGTTTTTAACAGGATTCTGAACTGAAATTTTACCCTTGTGATCACAAAGAACGCATTAAAAAAAACAACCATCTGATGCAGCGTGGTTCTATCTGCGTTTGTTTTTTTCTATCAAGCAGCAGTGTGGATGAAGTCTTCCTCCTCATTCAGCTCTGCATAAGGTTTAGTGTTCCCCTGGTGATAATGACGCCTGATGGACTATGACAGACCAGGCCCGGCAATATCAGCTCCTGGTGCTGGCAATCAATTTCAGACGGCGGCGGGGTCTGTGCCACGGTGTCCATCTTTATAATTTGATTTGTTATCAGGTCGGACAGTTGTTACAGCAATCATTGCGGCGATCACTCCGCCAGCCACGACCCCAGCCTCCCCTCCCCAAATCCTCCAAGGACTGTTCCGCTATTTCAACAATTCCCTGCCAAATGCTACAAAAGTTTGTCTTAATTGCACCATTGCTCCCTCTGTCACTCTCTTCCCTTGCCGCCGGCTGTCACCTTTGACTTGATACATAACTCTCATCAACCCAACCCCCCCCATACCAGGAATATATTTCCTGCCGCATCTAAAATGTTTGGACATCCCATAATTTTATAATTCGCCCCTGACTACAGCTGTTGGCAGGGTGGCGAGCCAGCCGCGCCCCAGTTAATCATAGATTACTTTATCTGGGCCATTCCAAATCCTCATGTGTAATGCAGTGCTACCTCAGCAGCAAGTAATCACTGCCCCCCACTCCATCCCAAACTCACACACACACACACACACACACACACACACACACACACACACACTCCCCCTCCTCACTTTCTCTCCAAGCCTGATTCGTCTCTGTCTCTCCTCCTGCCCTTCTGTCGTCACCCTCTCTCTTCTAAATTTCTCCTCTCCCATTCCTCATCTCTTTCTTCTGTCTATGCATGATTGGACATTCTCATCAAACATTCATGAGCCAAACTGGTCCCGAAATGTAATATCATAGTATTAGTAACCCTTATTTTCACTTGTTAAGGCCTTGGCTGGGACTGGGTGGCATTATTCATAGTGGAGTATTCATGGCTGAAAACTGGATCCCGGTCACAATGTAGCATGAAATACGAAGGACAACAGGTTCCAGCTGATTCCTCGCCCCAAAAGCAAAGGGTCCGTCTACCCGATATGCCAAAGACTGCAAGGGCAGGTGGTATTAAAATGACCATGTTACGGACAGAAATAAAAGAGGGCCATCAAGAGAAAGCCTGGAAGAATGAAAAATAAAAGAGAGCATGAAAGAATCAGAAATAAGAGGCCAAAAGAAAGAAAGTTTGCTTAAGAGACAGCTTGGAGACGTAAAACTGATCATGATGTGGTGAAAGCAGCTGCTGTATAAGTGTCGGAATAGGCCAGAGCCATAGGGGCAACTGCCTTCATTAGGATTCATGATAAATTAGGCTTTTAAATAGGACTTGTGGTCAGAGCACTGAAGGCAGATCATGACGACTAGGTTTAGCTGTATTGTTCACAAGAATCCCTCTTCCCCTCACCCCGAATTTCAGGCATAACAACATGAACACAGCAAAGCTACAAGCCGAGTCTTTTCGTGCCACCCCCCTGCTTCTCATGCAAATATCATTGTTGAGTGCAGGGAACGCATTTCTGCTGTTGTTTTTTTTATTACTGCGGGGGAGACAAGGGAGATGTTTGACCCACGCTGGGCAGCGCAGCCTTGAGCAGGAAAACATTAGTTAAAATGTCACACACCGTGCGGATCCAGCCATCGCGGCTACTGTACTGTAGCAGAGCACTTTTTTTTTTTAAGCGCAGCACAAAAATAGCAGCCAAATTATTCTGAAGGAGATGTAGGTCAATATTGAAGTTTCTCTCTCAGGTGTGAGGGAGCAAAGAGGAGTAAAGGGGGGAAATGTTTTTTTATGGTGTAAACAGGGCGGCATATTGCTCGTGTCGGCTTAGGCTGTGGCCTCACCAGCATCCACCCCGGGGTATCGGGCATGGACTGAGTCAAACTAAGAGAAAACAGCGCTTTTACAGGAGAGGAGAGGACAAAGGATAACACTGCAATCATAATCCCATAATCTACCAATACAGTTTTATAATGTTGCTTACTTTAGTGTGGCAAAGTTATTCCGTCGTATATTTTAGCCACTATTGATTCTAGTGACACTGAGGCTGGCAAGCACCGTTGGCTGCAGAATACAAGGCAGCGGTGGACTCGCATGCATGTGTAAAACATTTTTACGGTGGGGCAATTTTGCTTTAAGTCATCATTATGACAATTGCCTGCTCTTTAAACCATCCCTCATCCAAACCTCTTTATGTATTACAGCTTTAGTCAGCAATCCTCTGCACACACACACAAACACACACACAGAGCAATTTCCATTTAATCCATGTACAAGGCTGAAGCGTTCACAGACAATAACGCGCAGACAAAGAAGGATTTGACTATGGCAGAATACCCTCGCCGACAAGCATGCTGAGACCACCATAGACAGAAAGCAACAATGCAGAGCAGTGTTATTTTCTTTATAAGACTGGAATGAGTTGTCCACCACAGGCTGAATGTTAAACTGAACTAAATCCATAAATGAAGAGGAATATGGTCTGAATGCACAAAAGCACAAAACTCCATTTAGGTCCAGCTGTAATGTAGGCAAAGCCTTATTTTTCACTTTAGTATGTTGGTGCTCGCGTTGCCGGCAGCTTCCGGCGAAATTAGCATCTAGGCCAACAGGTGAGGGGCTGTTACATGGAAACCAAATACAGTGCCTCAGAAGTGACCGACTAGCCTCTGTGGGAAGAGAATATAAAGTAAGAGGATGAAAGGAGCTCTGGCCCACAACCATGATGCAACTCCGCCAATTGACTAGCTTAATTACCATTAGCTGACCACTTGATTATCATATCAATAAAGGCTGTGAAATCGAATGAGACAGAGACCACTGTGCGGTGTTCCCAGCAAATATTTGCATGTTTAGCAGGATATTATGAAACGCAGAGCGTTTTCCAGGACACTTTGTGCAAGCGTTTGTTGTTTGAATTTCATCAGAAGCCCTAAAAGCAGTAATCCTCATGCACTGGTGCAGTCGCCCCCCCCAACCCCCAACCCCCACCCCCCCGGAGGATTAATTCTAAAGAGGTACTTGCTCACTGATGTTCGGGCTGCTTCTCTGATACGGTTAGCCGGGAAAGCAGCGGGCTCCGTGTCTGCAACAACTATTCCCTCACAACCAGAAAGCAGAGATTTGTGCTTGCTGGAACTAACTTGACTCAGCCACATTTGGTCTGCGAATCAAAGAGGATGCTGGGGAATAACCGTGTGAGTGTGTGTGTGTGTGTGTGTGTGTGTGTGTGTGTGTGCAAATGGGGGAAATGTGGAAGTGCACTTCTGCATCAAAGAACGGGGGCCAATGGAGTTGGTCATATTGTTTTTGTCTCATTTCCTCCCAAAGAACACACTCCCTCGGAACAAGTGGGCTGTGATTGGGTGTCACTCTGTGTCTCAGCATGAAATCATTGAGGAATGCAATTATCACTTTGCCAAACAGACATTTGAGCGAACAACTGGGAACATAAGAGGGGAGCGAGAGGGAGGGAGGTGTGTGTGTAAGAGTGGGGTAACACCAGTTAATGTTGACCCCAATGTGTGCTCTCAACTTCAAACTCCCTTTTGTTAAATTAGCTCAGTCTTAATCTGCTGGCATACTTACGATTCATGACGGGTCAAAAGTTTGCCGTACTAACTCTTCTATTATATATTTCAATCCACAACTGTCCAATAACCTCATGTTTTCAATTGTTTTATGGCTCTTAAGAGCCATTATTTTCTCCATTATGACCTTTAAATGATCCGCTCAAAGTGCCACTGCCAAGGCTACTATTGTGTGCTCCATTTCCCTTGGCAGACCTTATCCAAAATTCATTCCCTGAACAATAATTCTTGGGGAAATATTAAAAGCTGTTTAATAGAAAGGGGATCAGATTGCCTTGGCCTGCACTTGAGGTCATTTCAGCTCATTAGAATGGAGTGCGAATATAAAAAGCGGGCAGCTTCGCATGCAGCGGTGAGAGAGTCAGCTGTAGCGTTTCATGCTGAGCTGGGCAGGTACCAAACTGTCACCCCAGTGCTCAGTGAGAGGTAAACTGTCACCCCCTTACTATTAAAAGAACTCCCCAGAGAAAGAGAGAGGGAGGGAAGGAGAGTGAAGTGTACAAACTCATCTCCAAACAAACACAGCTCCCACACAGACAGGTGACGTGAACCGGCTGCTTTTTTTTTTTTTCCACACATTAATAATACAGGGCCTAACAATTAGTGCTGCATAAAAAAACCTTGTTTAGCTGACAGCTTGGGCAAATTTACATTATTCAACAAGGCTATTTGCTCGCATTTAAAGCAGATCAGGTGTAATATTTTATTATTTTTTTAGAAAGACCGTGATAATGTTTACCTATGCACCGCACTGAGTAAATTAAGAGCACAGACACAAAGACAAGCCCCTTAACACACATAGACACACAGCTGAGGCTATCTTTGGCTGCACACTGTACTGAATGTGCTTGGCAAGCAGGCTGATGAAAGGTAACAGCAGGAGAAGAACTCATTATAGATCGTGATTCAAATATAAAAAAGGTAGGTGAGACTTTTTCTTCTTCTAAGAATAACTTCATCTGGTCCCCTTTTGAAACACTATTTACAAACCGGATTGTCAAGTATGACAACTCATCTCGGAAGACCTGATTTGACATAATTTCTCTGGATCACATCGTGACTCAGTTGAACTTGGAAAGAGTTTGAGAGGTTCGACTGACTTTTATCGTAAGACTATACAAACTGATAACAACATGTGAGGGAATCTATGATGTTTTTTATGTTTTTTCTCAGATTTTTTATCCTAAATTTAATGGCACAGATTCATACAGAAAGAAAAATCGCCCTGGAAACTGAACATTTTCACATGTCTGCACACATGAAAACACCCATGCATGTACGCATATGCAAATACACATAAACACAATGCCCACACACGCACAGACACACAAACTGAAAGTGAGCTTAGCTGCAGAGTAGAGGCCCCGAGGGCTGGTCTGTTGATTAATGAGGGGAGGAAGGCGAGGAGAGGAGGATGAAGCAGAAGTGTTAATGGAGCTATGATAGATTCCTCTAGGCCTGGTGTTTTATAGGTGAGTCTCCAGTGTATCTGCACAATGTAGCAATACGGTACCACAGAGAACTGTAAACCCCAAGCCCTGTGTGGGAGGTGAAATATGTGGATCAGATGGACCTGAATATAGAGCAAAATACATTCACCTTTCAAAATCACACAGCTAACATTATTAAGTGAATTCATTTAACTGTGAACATTATTAGAACACTGTTTTTCAGCCACAAGATAGAGAATCAACTTCGAAATATAATTCATTTCACTAACTTCACTGAAAACATCTTCCAAAACACAAAAAGGGAGCAAATATTCTCTTGTAAAACACTACTGAGAGACATATCCGGGGGTAACCAACTTTGTGACAACAGTGACAGCACTCGATTGTACAGGAGCATCCAATTTGTTCATGACTGTCACATCGCTGAAATTTAATATTTAACAGCTTGAATAAATATTCCGAGTCAACAGTCCTCAGTTCATTGTCAGGGAAGCAGGTGGAGGAAAATATCTCACTGACATCACATCACAGATAGTACTGAAATAGTCTTAAATAGAAACAGTCTTAGTCTTTCCTTAATAACTACTCACTGACATGAAAGAAAGTGGTAATACCAAGCTAAAATTAATTCATTTAAAATGAATTTTAGCTCAAATGGACAATTTATTATTATATACTTATTATTAAGTAGTCTAAAATTGTATTTGATCTTGAACCAGCTCACTGTTGCACTTTATTTGGTATTTGGTTTATGTGGAGTCGTGTTTCTTGCCACCTGGTGGATGTAAGTCCAACATGAACTCTCCTTTTAGCTCTGTGCTTGGTCTCAACCAACTCCTGAAGGACATACCCAGCTCTTTAGCGGTTAAATGCTCCACTATACACAACAGCTTGTTGCTAACTTTGTCTGTGTGTCGTTTAGTGCTGGACAGGTAGTATACAGTCAGTTTATTTGAGCTTGTTCACTGAAATCAGGTGCCTTCTGCAGGGGTGGAGCAGCGATTTTAAAGGTGTGGGGGTTCTAGGGGTGGGACGTGAGCACCTTAACCCACCGCCTTCGGCCCCCGTTCCAGTCTCGACAACATGCCAAATCAAAATGAATGCCATGCATTTCTACATTTTTTTCACCATGAGTTGAGTTCAAATTGCACATTGTAGTACCACGCCCTTCACCCCAAGATACTATATTCACCAGCATTCAACATACCATAGTATGGCCCGTGTGACCTAGCCTTGACCGAGCGGTGAGAGTGAACCAAAACAGTAAAGTTCAGACCGTAAAACCAAACAATGAGCTGAAAGTCGCTACAAAGCTCCGCAGAGCTGCGAGGAACTACAGTCGGGTTATAATTCTCTGTGGGTTCATCCCTATAAGCGACCCTTTAACATACAAATCCTCATGTGATTCATTATTATTATAAAAATACTGATGTAGCTACTTTTAAGTATATGTACTGGTATGTTCTCTACACTTAATATACAAAGTAGACTGACTGAAGGACAGAAAAATGGAAAGTGGTTGGATAATATGTTTGCTCTCTCCACTTTTGCTTACATTTGTGGTGTTAAATCAAGTGTCTAGTCTGTTGTCGGGGTGCAGGGTCTGCAGGGGATTGGAAAGATTAAATAGCCATGAAGAGAGTCCTCTTCTACTGAGCTGTGACTTCTCCCCCAACGGGATTAGAGAACTTTGCACTTTACAAAGCAGCTCATCAGAAAACATTGGGAACACAAAGCTGTTATGGACAGAGCCAGCTTGGTGTAACATGTTTGTGGACGGATTTCAGGCAGAGAGACAGAAGCAAAACAGAAAAGAGGGGGAAAAGAGAGAGGGCTGGGATTGAAAGTACAGTCCTGTCTGGTATTATGAGAGCATGACACTGAGTGAGGGCAAGAAAAGAGAGTGTTGATGCAACGGGGCATCTTTTTACGGTGCATTACTTAATCAATTGAGTTTTAGACATTACTAACGACTAATAACAACATTTGTCCCTGTTCACAACAAAAAGCTTTTTTGATAATTAGGAACAACGGGAATCAATGATGTGAAATGTTCAAGTGGAGTCCAGGCAGAGATTTATTTATGAAAGCGACTATATAATAGAGGCACATTTTTCACCATGAATAACGACTGTTGGGCTGTTGTTCCCATATCCTGCTGGAGATGCAATTCATCAGGGCCAATAAGAGCTGGTAATTTGTCTTCAGGTCTTTGTCTGATGGAGGAAGCTGATGAAAACCAAAGGAAATGACCGCACAATGTATAGCCCTGCATATCTGTGAATTAATGCACTGAGTCCAAAAACATCTATCACAAGAAGAGCTGAAAGTGGGCTGCGTGCACCCACGAGGCACAAATAAAAGCATAAACAAAACTAGGCATATTAAAAATCCTCTATCTGCTACAGGTTCAATTTCTATTTGGCAATCGGAGAGATGGAGTGGAGAACACGGCTAATTGTGGCCACTGGATGTAAGAATCTAATGATTTGCTAATTGATGTAATCTGATTTCTTTGCACAGCCTCAGTCACATTCATCCATGTTGTTTGGAAGTCTCGATTGCTACAAGTCTAACATAGCTGACTGTGTCTTTTCTACGCTCCACTGACAAGTATAGTTCCTGGGGTGAAAAATCTCCTGACATCCACCATTCTGGACGGCCTGTCATTGTTAATAGTGAGTGCATGGAAGTGGCAAGATCCTATCTTAAATGGCTGTGCCATCTTGGACAATAGACACATTGTTCTCTACTTTTTTGCCTCTGCTTTGGTGGGTGCTTGTGCGCCAACAAGGGGGGAACATACCGACACACCATTACAATACACGCTGTGCACGTAAAAGGCCACTGGTCACTGAACACAAATACCCACTTGTAGGTCAAAAACAGCTGAGTGAGACAAAAGCGGGATAAAACAGTTAATGACTGTTTTATCTGTAGACAGAGATGAGAGGAGAGCACCACTGGGTCCAGAAAAGTACTTTAAGAGTAATAACTCTTGATTTTGTCCTCATATTTAATGGCTAGAAAATGCTTTATTTGCACCATTAATGTCTTTATCGGTGTCCACTGTAAACTGCAAGCTTAGCAACAGATGCAGGTATCAAAGGTCTCCAAAACCTTTTTAAATTTTTATTATCTCTTTCTATAGGTGAAAAGTTTCTCAATAGTTGGAGTCCAAGTTGAGGCATCCTTACTGAAAACTGAATTTGTGAAATATTAGCTTTTGTTCACTAGTGGATTACCTTTAAATAAAATTAGAAGTCTTGAAAGTTGTTTAGAATATTAAATGAAGTTGTTTTTTATTGTTGCTTGACACTGATTGCAAGTTGACAAGCCTCAAAGTTATGACAGACTTTATTTAAAATATTTTGTGTAGAGGTATATGCATCAACAATTTAAAACAGTCTTCAAATTGCTTGTTTTGTCCGACTAACACTCTAAAACCCAAACACATTCAGTTTACAATGATATTTACTATGAAAAAAACCTGAAAGCTTTAAATGGAATTGTTCTTCAACTGTAGTATTTACATACGTAATTTCACATTCATCTCATGAGTAAACATTCCTAATTAGTGCCTAACCACAGAGCCAGTATAGCTGGTAGCAGTATTACACCATGTTATTTGATGTGTTCAAACAGTCACAACAAATGACCAGTACTCCTTACTGTCCGTATTATGGCATGGACCACTGTCACAAAAACACTGCAGACTGAACCTTCTGTCACACATTAAACTTCCCTCAAATCTTCCTACAAGACTAAAGGTAGCAAGAATCCAATAAATACTGAACTACAGTAGTCACTTGGGTTTTTTTTTCCA
Source organism: Oplegnathus fasciatus (assembly GCA_003416845.1). Lineage (NCBI taxonomy): Eukaryota > Metazoa > Chordata > Actinopteri > Centrarchiformes > Oplegnathidae > Oplegnathus > Oplegnathus fasciatus. Next base: position 2,944,930 of record NTHP01000019.1, on the reverse strand, counting down.
GTCCTTAAATTACAGAGGGTTATTTGCCCCCAAACAAACTGTATGCATACCCAAGATTGTGAAATGGTTCACTCGTAAAAAAGTAATTTTAAAACCCCAAATCACTTCTGTAAGTCTATAAACAGGAGAGTAACCCGTCTATTTGCAAATGATATCCTTGTGTTTGGATGATGAATAACTTAAACTCTCAGTCTGCAGCCACGATTATTGGTTTACTGATTATTTGTTTACATCCATACTTTTGGCTGATTGTATTTTCACTCCTCTTCATTCTGGACCAGATGTAATGCATTTTTAATGTGTTTTCTGCTTTGACATTTCTGGTTTGACCAAGGCTCTTATAACTGCGCTTAGATGGCAGTAGAGTACAACTTTGTCCCTTTCAATTTTATTCTCGCTATTATGAATTACATTAGCAGTTTATTCCATATATTATATGTGTATTTTTAAGATCTAAGTTAGTTTGTTATGTTTGTTATTTGAGCTTGAACTTAAAGGGGATCAAGCAAAAGTTACACCAACTGTGCCGTCCAGCACAATGACAGTACACTCCCTGATTTCAAGATGCCCAACAGGACCTCCGAATCTCAAAAATGTATTCCAGCTCACAGTAGATGTTTTGAAAAATCAACACCAGCTCACAGCCGAGTTTCAAAATATCAACAGTGAGCTGGAAGGGGAATTTGGGGATTTGGTCGACAGTTGGGCACCAAAACAAAATCAGCGAGAGTACAAAGTAAGGTGAGTCTAGCCTTGGAAAATATGACTGTTAAGCGGCTATAACCAATATCTTTATAATGCCAATTGATCAAATGACCGCGTGTACTGTCATGTGAAAGGGGTCACACGTTGTCACATATCCAGAGTTATCACCCAACTCTGCAGTTGCCCTCAGCTCTACGGAGCTTAATAGCATCTTTCAGTAGGGCTGAACGATATGCAAAAAAAATCATATTGCGATTATTTTATTATTTTGACAGATTGCGATATGAGTCATGATTTTAGTGGGAATTTTTGAATTTCATTTTTACTGAAAAAAATATAAAAATGATGATGATGTGATTTTTGCAGGGGTCTGTACCAAACAACATGTTCCCTTACATCTGGAGAATATGATTTGTAGGCCGGGGCATCTCTGTAACACCACAATGCTTCATTTATAATGGTATATTGTGGCACTTTTATCCAAAAATTGCAGCTCCTGCGATTTGGATATTGCACTTGGCCATATTGCGATTTTGTTAATATTTTGATTAATTGTTCAGCCCTATCTTTCAGCTAATTTCCTGCCCACAACTTTACTGTTTCGGCCTCAATACGCAGCTGTTTTCAGCAAACCTATTGTACTGTACATGTATGCTACCTGCCTGGCACCAAACAGCAGACAGACACAGTTAGCGATTAGCTTGTTAACCTAGTGCAGCATTTAGGCAAAAGGGCCAAATATTTCACTGATGAGCTGGTGGAAACCAAAACAGAGTTAAAAGGAAAGTGAATATGGGATTTACATGTGCTAGGTGGACAGAAATAGGAGAATGCTAATGTTGCTTCATATCTGCTGGATGTGTAAATAGGTAACTGTTTGCCAACACGTTCACTCTGTTAGCAACATTAGCTTTCATTTGGAGTCGTGTTTGTGTCCCCCTGATCAATGCACGTCCAATTTTAGCTCTGATTTTGGTCTCCACCAACTCCTGAGGGAAAGGCCTGGCTCTTTAGCTGCTAAATCCTCCACTTTAATCACCAGGAAAACGCTAACTTTGTCTGTCTGCTGTTTGGTGCTGGCCAGGTAGTGCCCAGCTGTGTCCAAAAACGTCACTATGAGAACCAATGAATTATGAATCAAAAAGTTACATAAAAACCGAAACAACAAGCTAAAACACACTATAAAAGCAAGAGTCGGGTGATAATTCTTTCATACATGAGTACTCACGTGATCCATTGTTAATATAAAATCTTAATTATAGGCCACTTTAAATATCTGGAATGAAGTAAAATCATAATCTTCTGGTCCTATTCTTACTGCACATTTGTTGTATGTAAAACAAGTTAATGTGGAGTTTATTGCAGGTATTATTTGTTTGGTGATAATACTGTGGCGTTATCATGGTGGGAAATATCATTTTAACAAGAACCTATCTAAGTGTGAAGTCTATGTGTGAAGTGCTCTGCGTTCTCTTAAAATATTACATATCTACCTCTGAGCCGGCATCTGATCTACAGCTCCTTTGAAGTGTCAAAACATGTTTGTGAATGGAGAGACTGAATGGCAGGCCGACTCACCTGCAGCAAACTTAAATTGACCATTTTTGTTAAGGCTTGAAGAAAAGTTGGACAGGCGGAGGAGGTGGGGTATATTCAACGGCTGACCTTCTCTATTTACCGCAGAGATCTTTAACCTGGGAAACATGTGCCCGGACTGAGACTGACACACGAATTACTCAAAGGTCATGTTATTCAGCTCGTCAAGAGGAGTCCATCCCACTGATAGCAGCCCTGAAAGGGAGAAAGAAAGGACCGCATGGCTGATGGCAATATCACCACTGCTGTTTCCTAGACACTGCCGGGTTTGATGTTTCTCTCTGTGCAGAGACACTTCACTTGTTTTTGGCTCTTACGAGCATTTAGTTTGTCTTCATGTAGTAAAAAAAATACTGTATGGTACAAAGCCACAGGATTAAAATTAATTGAGAATCCACACACTGTTCTCTGGCAGCAGATTGTTTACTTGTTTGTCGGGTGCATGTGTGTGCCAATTCTTCAATGTTGAACCAAGCGGATTTGTGTGTATGTGTGAGTGTGAGTGTGTGTGTGTGTGTGTGTGTGTGTGTGTGTGTGTGTGCCTTTGCACTGTGTCAGGGGGAATAGCCTGTTGGGGTTATGGAGGGTGCAGTGTGGGGTGATGAATAGGATGCTTTTGTGCTCAGTCTCTCAGCTGTCTGCAAACCAGTGAAGGAGAGAAAGGTGAGAGAGAAAGGGGCAGGAGGTGAGGGAGATAGCCAGATAAAGGGGAAGAAAAGAGGAGGAGAGATAAACTAAGGGGAGAGGAGATGAGAGAGACACTGTGAAAGTGTGGGGAGCACAGGTGAGACGCGAGGGGGGAACGCGAGGTGAGAGAGTGGGTGGATAGGTGAGGAAGAGGGGGGGAACGTGAGAAAGGCAAAGGAGAGAGAGACTACTTGTGCATTCAAGAACACTGCACCGTTGTCTCGTCAGCCAACAAAGAGACAAAGAAGTTGGCTAATGTAGGGAATCGTTGCCATTCATGTCAGTGGAAAAAGAAAACAAAAGTCCCAGGAAAAAAAGAAGAGAAGAGAAAGTTCCCCCGGTTGGTAATTTTGATCACTCGGCAGAACACAGACCTGACCTCATGGCCTCAACCTTCACACATGATGGGGTTTGGAAATGAGCCAATCATGCTGACGGATGCTGATGAGCTCAGCCGAAGCTGTTGGTGTTGGTGTGGCCACTTTAATACGTATCGCATAAAGAGAACCATTCGACTGTACTGCTTTCTAATGAAAAATAATGTATAATACATTTTAAAAAGGCACGGCATTACAATGGAGACCGGGGTGGGAGCATTAGAAGGTCAACTGTGATGCAAAGTCTTGATATGTGATATTTGAGAGACCTTTAAAGCACTCATAGAAAAACTTTTTTTTTTTTTAAAAAAAGCATCACATGAGGAGGAAAACAGGACCAGGACCTTTCTGGCCTAAAACTCCAGCTGAGAAGGTACATCCAGCTGCTCTGAGAGGTAGGGCTGGGATCAAACCTTATAGTAGTACTTTTCTGGTGCCAATTGAAATGTGTCTGTAGCACTGAATATCAGAAACTGACATAAAAAAACTGAAAGGTGGAATCTAAAGCTGAAACAATTAGTTGATTAACAAAAAAAGAATCTGCGATTATTTCAATTTTCAAGCAAAAATAAACATCGTCTGGCTCCGGCTTCTCCATTGTGGAGACTTGCCGCTTTTCTTCATCTCATGCGAATATCTCTGGGTTTTAGAACCACTGACAAACAAAACAAGTGATGTGATCGTGAGAGTGAAAAAAACACTGTGATTTCTCGCTACAATTAATCAATTAATCATGAAAAGAATCAGCAGATTCTGAATGAAAATAATCGTTAGCTGCAGCTCTGCTGGCATCAAATGTTTGGTCAGATTTGTGATCTTGTTTACTCGTCCTTCGAGGAGATGGCTCCTTCTTTGAATCGAAATAATTTAGCCAGTTTAAGGCTGTTTTTGATTCACTTGTGTTTATATATTTAACATTCGAGAACTTTGGCTTTAGAGCTGACCAGATTAGTTGATTAATAGATCAGTGGAACATTTACAGTATGTGTTGATCAACTGATAATTTAACAAAAATGCCTCAAATGCACCAGTTTCAGCTTGTCAAATGTGAGGACTTGTCTTATATAAGATTACATTTCTATTGTTTTGGGGTTATTTGTATTATTTGAGGGGGGGTTGGACTGTTTGTCTGGATAAAGAACAATTTGAAGATGTCACCCTGGGTTTTAGAAACTTGTGATGGTCATTTTTCTCTTTTTTCTGACATTTTTAGACCAAACATTTAATTAATCAAGAAGTAATCAACAGATTAATAGATGATGAAAATAATATTTACTTGTGGCCCTATTTGGTTTATTTTGTCAAAGAAAAACAGGAATTTGTAGAATAAAATCTCCAAGAAAGGTGTCAAAAAAAAGTGTTGTTTTGTTTTGGTACTGGTAATGAAACTCAGGTATCATATCAGAGAGCACTAAAACATTTTAAATGATACCCAGCCCTAGCACAGGATGGATCATCGGATGGAGATATATGTTGCACTTTTGGCTGCATTTTAGTGATGATGAATCCTAAGAAGCAAAGAGGCCAGTGCATCTCTCTGTCCATGTTACCTAATCTGACTCTGGGTCTGTATGCATCCTTCTGTTCGAACTCTGTTCAGCATATCAGGATAATGATTCCTCATGTCTCTCTACACAGCCATAAACATTATTGAGCTGCTGAGTCATCAATAACTGTAAAAAATAAATCACACAAAAATAAAGTGTGATGTTTGAAATTAGGCTGCAAAATAACACTTTTTGGATTTTAGCCAACTCTGAATATCATTCCCCTCCAACCAGATGTGTATCTTTCCACTCAGCCCACGCATGTGCGTATCCGTCACACATTTGGATTTTCATCACTCTCAAAACACGACGCAAAACACTCAAAATTATGCCATTTAGCACTGATGAGGTCTTTTTCCCCCACAGAGAAAGATCACAGCGATGTGATGTATCACTGCCTGTTGATTCAGGCCTACAGATACCTATTCCTGCTCCATTTCGTTGTGTTTTTCTCTCTAACTGATTCAGAATGAGAATTGGCCCGGAATAACTAACCCCAGCGTGGACAGATAAATACTTTCTATCTACCCACACCGGGGTCCTCTGAGGCCATCGCAGCATGGCTTTTCTATGATGAAACAGCAGCGAGCAGTGGAGGGCTGAGGGAGTGGGCGATCAGGACACAAACTGTTTTTCTCCACAAACAGCAGGATGAGATGTGGAGCTGGCAGAGATATGGCATCCATACCTCGAGCACAGCCGACACAGCATGCGTCCTCACTTGCTTTGCAAAGTCATGGGCTCTCCACACACACACACACACACACTTTTTCTGAATGCATCTACCTAATAGTGTATGCAAAAAGTAAATAAACTGAGCCTGAGTGTATGTGAGCAAGCTAATTTGCATGTTAACAACCACGAATGTCTTGCGCTTTCATTTATTATCTCCGGCTTGTGTTGAGCAAGTCCTTCAAGGCCGGCGAAGGTTTCTCTTACTCGACAACAATTCCTCTTAAAGAGTAATCAAAGATAGCCTCAAACAATGGCAGAACAGTGTTGATGAAGCCAGGTGATGATGTGAGGAGGCAGACATTATTAGCCTCCATCATCACACTTCATCAGAGGAAGAGGGAGTGTGCCCGCTCTGTTAGCGTAATGAGCTGGAAGTATGAACAAAAGCAGATGGCTTTATGAGTCAGACAATAAGGCGCTCGTAATTGAATATATATCATTCATTTCCATTTAAGCAGTAAAGCCATTTTTCTCCTTGCTGTACCTCAATGGAAATCCATTATCAAGGCGTTGAGGAGCTGCCATCATACCGAATCAGATGGATTTCAATGAGACTTTTCAATACTGGGAATAACTCATCATTACTGAAATAAAGTACAGTACTGATAGTGGGCTGATGACAATTTGTACAGTACGGTATTCCCATTATGTTGTCCATCCTAGAATCCATAAAACACGGTGTTAATTTGCACCGTGCACTATGATAAAGACACGTACAGCCTGTGGTGCTCAATTGTGAGTGACCTTATTAGATTTACTATGTTATGGTGTGGTTAATGTCTACTTTTACACAGTATCTCAGTCAAAGGTGATATTATAAGCTTATTGCTATCGCATTTTTATGTCTTTATGGGCAATTTGCCCTTTTTCCTCTTATTTAAGCGCAGTTCTGGTTGAAAAAAAGAGTCTTATCCGTCTAAAATCTCCAGGTGTAGCCTAACTTTCTCAATGGGAATGACGTTACAGGCTGGAAACTGAAAACAAAAGGGGGAAATGTGATTTACAACTGCATGCACATGACACCAGCTGTCAGTCATGTAGACACCCCCCCACCCCNNCCCCCAACGTCTCAGTATGAAAGAAGTGCTTTTGCACAACTGCACTGAGAGAAACTTGGCCGCTGTTCGTGCTGCTCTAATCTGTTTTTCCTCTTGAAGAGCTCGCAGCAGGACGGCTGCCTATGGAGCAATTAAAGCCTCTTTCTTAATCCAGCCGCCCCTGAAACAACTGGAACTCCTCTTCTTCCTCCTCCTCCTCCTCCTGCTCCACCACCACCACCTCCTCCTTCTCCTCCACCGCGCTAGACAGCAAGTGCAACAGTACTCACCCCCAGTTTCTTACTCCGTATCCTCACGTATCCCTGTTTGACTATGTCGTTGAAGTTGGAAGCCATGGTGAGGGGAAGCGGGTAGCTCCCTGCCCGAGGTGGAAAATTAAAGAAAGTGACCTCTTTTTTTGGGCGGCGGAATCTTTTACTTGAGGGTCGGTCGGTGTGACATCCAGCGGCGGCAGAGCGGGCGGTGGGCAACCTGCTCCTGTGTCAGCGCTCAGGCTGCCCGGCTTCAGCGGCGCGATCCATCCGGGAGAGGAGGGAGATACCATTCGTCAGCTGATTCACTTGAGCCGGAGAGGAGAGCAGAGAGGAGGAGGAGGAGGAGAG
>NTHP01000019.1:2915756-2933254 GCA_003416845.1 Oplegnathus fasciatus | reverse complement strand
TTTTTCACACCACGCAGCTAATTTGGAGAGCAGAGGTTGAATTCATCAACTTTCTAAGTGAAGGAGTGGCTGGTCTTGGATCACTGACCAGGTCCTTCATGTGACCATCTCATTCATTTTAATCGTCCTTTATACTCAGAGACACTTGATGAATTAGATCCCATGTTCCTAGCATTAATTACTCTTGGAGTCATTATTCTGATCAGTCTTCATAATCATTTTTATATTGAATTTCACATTATTAAAACATTATTATTTTTGTTGTCACCGCATTCATTTTGACTGACTCACATTTGTTGTAGATGTCCTTAGTCTTTGTCGCCTATTAAATGCTATTTTGGATTTGTTCATTTCCTCACTGTCTTTATTTCCCTTTCTCCCTCCACAGTGAGGTCAAAAGTCAGAGTCAATTACGGAAGAATGGACATGAAGCTAGTAGAGATCCATGCTAAACGACACATGTCAAGAGAGTGTAATCCAGAGTCTCTAGGTTGGAGAACAATCTCCCTCCTCACTGTACCACTCTACAGCCCCTGATCCTCAAGCTCTCTAAACACTGTGTAATTATACATTCATCAACACGTGTGGTGCTGTGTCTCTTTAACTCATCACAGCCACACACACACACACAAAAAAGAGTGGAGACAGACAAGCGTGACTAATATGTATGCCCTGTAGAGGGCAATATTGTCTGCTGCGTTAGGAGGAGTACTTTGAGAGGGCTGTTTAAATGTCTTCATGTTTCCACTGTCTGATAATGAGATCTCTACGCTTGCTCAAGGTGATGAATGAGCAACATGTAAGCTGTGAACATAACAGAAGGTTTATCTTGCTGCACAAAAACAAAAATCAGTCAGTTACAATGCAAGTGATTTGTCATGTTCATTTTAAATCTACTCAAGTTGCTTTACCCCAAATAGAGACCAAGATGCTTTGCAGTTTGTTGTTGCTTGAAATACATAAGGGGACATCTTTATTGCTGCGCATCTCATTTAATATTACATCAAATGGTCAGGTGCAGATTCATGAATTTCTTTGCAAAAGGTGTCCGTCTCTCAAGTCAGTTTGAAAACAATTTTAACAAGTACGATCAGAGCAGCAGAGGGTCAAATTTGGCTACAACTGCACCTCGAGAGCTGCAGGTTATTGGCTTTCCTTATTTAATCTGACAGATTTAATATAAAACAGGTGATGCTTGTGCTTTTCTCAATGGCCGTGGCTTGTGGGCCCTTCTTCGGGATTGGCAGAAGCACATGACTCCAGTGCTCACCGTCCAGGTCGGGACAAAGCTACTCTTTTACCTCCAGGGCCCGCTTCACAACGGCTCGTGTGTGAGCATGGAAAAAGAGTGGAAATCAAACCTCCTCTGTAAATACACGAAAGGTCAGGGATGACGTCAGAGTCCGGGGACAGCCTCCGCCGTGATTTTGCGGCCCATCGCCGGCGCCTGATTCGTCGCAGCTCTTTATATTTTGCACTCTGTGCTCCCTGACCATGATCCCAATATAAATACACTAGTACACTTCTGTCATTGAATTGTGTTTGGTATATCGCCCGCTGCTCATAAGTCTGTCTACTGTACCATGTGTTGCAGGCAGCTACAAAAGGAAACATTTTTGCTGACTCGTACAAAAAGTTGAAAACAAACTTATTCTGGGATTCCTTTTGATGCAGTTTACTATGAACTGTAGTTTTTCATGAGTTTTTCCATTTTTCATGCTGTGCTCTTCTTCCATTACCCCTGGGCCCTCTAGGCCTTGGCCCAAGACTCTCCCACTTCCTTTTTCTTGTATTATGACTGACTGCAAAGGAGTGTGTGCTCCCATCTGCCATGCATGGCCTTATTGTTTGGCCATGACCCTCAACTGTACTGTATGTAGCTTTTCAGACTCTCCCTTGTTGTCTTGCCAGGCATCTTATACTCTGTTCCAGTTCTTTCTCAACATTTATTTTCCTTTCCTTTGCAAACAAGTGTTTGTTTTACACGCAGGTCGTCTGATTGCGCCCTGGATAGGCAGAGCTCTTTGAAACTCAATCCATTTCCTCTATTATCCATGGCTTTGTGTGTGTTTGATGCTACATTCCTGAGCTATAGTTTTGTTACTATTGTTATCATTAATGCAATCTCATCTGACCCACATCTGGAGGATAAACAAGAAACCTCTGCCCATTAAGACAGCTCACTTGTAGAAATGTTCACTGTATAAGTAAGACTGGTATGAAACACTGATCGATTATCCGAAGATAACTGGCAGGCTTAACATTTGGTCCAGGCAATAAGATTTAATCCTTCTAAGAGGAGATATGAATTGGTTTCTGTGAGTGTCCAGATGATGTGGACTTGTCATAATTTATTCTGAGGGGCAGATCTAACAGCAGTGCAGTCTGGGAGGCAGCCAGCCCCTCCTGGAGAGGTACCGTAAGCACAACTTTCCTTATTCCACAGTGCTTGCTTGCTTTTACATGTGGCCCACATCTGCATCCAGAGCATGAAACTGCCTCACTGACACCCATTTATACAGGAACAAATGTCAGTGTTAGTGTCTTATGTGTGCAAATTGTTGACAATAAATCATCTGATGTGCAGTTGTTTTCCTTGGTAATAAAGCATTTAAAAGTATGGCTGTAGTTCTGCCTGCCACGACAGAAGTAAGGCGAATTCATGTCCATCACTGTGTGCATACAGAAATGCCTGTGTACGAGAGGGAGGAAGACAGTGAGAGACAGCACAAGCATGTAAGTACGTACATGCACATTATTGTGTTTAGCATAATCTGTGAGGAGTAACTTTGCCAGATGTCCTTAATTGGGTTTCCTACTCACCTGAGTATACACGAACAAAATGATCTCACAAGACCAAAAACTCACGTTTCTTAATTTTCTAACAAACAAAGGAACATTTTCTGTCAGACAGCCTCATTTATTTGTGTTGGACTGAAAAAAAGAGGGAGTATTTGATTTGTTAAAGCCTCCTGCAATTAACCGGGTACAACACGTTGGCCAAGTCTGAGTTGTTGACATTGTGTAGCTGCTGTAACTTCAGCGCTCTCCAATGGCACTATTTTGTTCCAGGATTCAATGTGCACCACTGAGGCTCACATTACAGATTATAGCGGCATACCATAACCATTCACGTGAAGGTAGCCATTGGTTTGACAGTATTAGGTCACACTGCCCACACCTCAGTAAAACAGTCCAATAAGGGAGCCATGTAGCGTATTTCTTTGCATTTTGAGAGGTCTGGATAGAAATACTGGACACAAGGTTGCAGACAACCATTTCAGTGTGGTTTAATTATGGTGGAATAATTAGCTTTTCGAGGAAGAACCAAGCTTCACGTGAGCACAGGCAAGAAAGCATAAGCACACTTACCAAAGCTTCAGTCATCCATTGTTGGCCCCTGATTGGCACATGTAAAGTATCAATTTGAATATCTGGTATTCCAGTTGAATTCACCATCTGAATGGACCAATTTTAATGCACGCTATAAGATTTTCAATTTTAGTCAAGTAGTTGGGTGGGTTGGTCACAGGACAGCCAGTGGGTAATGAATGGTTATTATAAATCAAATGTCTAAGATTTGTCAGAAGGTTGTTTTAAAAGCACGGAGGCCTAAAATAACTCAATAATTATATGAGTCACCTTGCCACTCAGGAAAAGCTTATTTTTTCTCCACCAAAGTACCCACTCCATCTTTGCAAAAACACATTCACAGTGTGGCTGTGCACATGTAATATTTTTGGATCGGGAGGGGAAAAAACCCACTCCCTGTCAAATTTTATGTTTTGTTCATCTGCCAAAGTAAAGGTTTGACAAGAAGGAACACAGTCATTACCACTGGCAACCATAACTTTTCACCTCTGTGCTGACGGCTTCCCTGACTGCATCACTGCTATCTGATTCCCATCCAACCATAGTAGGATAGGCGGCGCAGACATAGCACATAAACAAACAGGTGAGTAAGTGAAAAAATACAATTAAACCCAAATATACAGCACATGCACACACACACACAAACAAATGCAGGAGCACATACAAACTCTGTCTGCCTGCCTCTCTCTCTCTCTCTCTTTCTCTCTCTTTCCCTCTCCTCAGGTGTATATGGTCTCTTTGACACAGTCTGCCAGTCTGCTGCCATGCAGCGCCACATTTAGCTCTGCAAGAAGCGCCAGACTGCAGCTGAGCAGAGCACAGTGAGGAGGTTATTAATGGCCTCCCTTATTTTAAGCGACAGTCTGAAAACACTGGTGGCACCATGCAGACCCTGCTAGCTGCAAGCTTGTCTTTCATCCCATCTGTCTTCACGGCACTCAGTCTCCTTGGTCCTAATGGGCCTGTGGCTGTCGCTCTGTCAGTTTGCTCCTAATGCACCCTCGTCTGTCTGGTGGGTCGCAAATGAAGGCACACAACAATCTATCACCATCAACTGATGTGTTGCACCTCTTCCTTAATTATTTAAAGTCGTGCAGCATTTTTTTTAACTAACAGCGTCCAACCACATTATAAAACTGCTCCTGGAAAACTTTATTTCATGACACTTGAATTTTGTATTGTTTTTATAGACTCTAAAAGTTAAGAAAAGATGTGAAATTCTGCAGATGGTATCCCAATGTCATGCTCACGAAGGTGTCAGAGAATCAAAACTTCACGCTGTTTTCTCTAGCCTTCAGGTTATCTCTTTGCCCTTTTCTCTGTCGCCCACTCTCTCCCTTTCACTATCCTCCCCGTCCTCTTGCCTTTCATTCTTCAGAGCCCCTGAACGCCACCTATCACAACACCCCGCTGTGAATTTTGACACCTGTCTGATGTATGCCTCTCTTTTCTCTCACAGGATCTGGGTGCGCTTGGACGGCCTATCAATCACTCCGCAGCCCCTTCTCCTGCAGAGCTCAGCCAATCACACGTGATTGGGTTTAATCTAACGTGATGTGTTAGAGCGTCAATGAGTGCACACGTATTTGAACATGATGTTGTTTTTCAGTGTGTGTTTTTGGGCAACTGTACGGTCTACACACGCACGCAGACACACACACACAGTCATCTCCTTTTTCTCATGGTTCACCACCAATACGTTTTTTCCATATGTTGTGAGGGTCAGTGTGCGTGTAGCATGTACTCTCCCATATGTGTAATTGAATCAGCCAATGCAGATAGATATGTTATTACTATTCACACATGTACATCTGTAAAACTCATAGAAAATTTATGTTGTGTCACATCAGTGTCACAGAGTTAGTAGCTGTATATTCAACCCATCATGTAAGATTTAGTAGCACTTGTCTGGGGAATAACAAAGACTGGCAGCTTGAGTCACAACCTATTGCAGCCCACCAGACATCATAACACTGTCGGACATGGATATGGTGGAACCCATTACGGACTGGTCATTTCGCTCCATTGCTGCTCAGAAGCAAATGAGGAGTGACGACTGCGCTCCCTGGTGACGGAACCCAAGAGGAAAGCTGGGACATTTAAAATCAAACGCTTCCGCTCTCCAAGGTTTGAATGAATAACCGGTATGGATATCGGGGAGGGGGTTGCCACATCCTGAGAGAATTTCACGTCAGTGGCACAGTCCTCTCCCACAAGTGGAGCAATGGATCTGGAAGTCTGGGGGATTGGGTTCAGTCTTCATCCAACCCACAAAACCTACCACTTCAGTGACTCCCTGAGGTACTTTGATCTTTGGTGTTTTGGCTGTGCATGCTTATCCACTGGGTTAGAGCAAATGTGAAATGACTCATTGCCAGTGAGGTTTTAGAGCAGATTGTCAGCTTTAATGTGAGGGTATTATGACCCATATCAGATGAGCTGTTCAAGGACCACTGGCAGCCTTCTGTGGACATGGTTTCCCAGTTTTAGAGTGCCAATATTTGATCATTTTAAGATATTTCATGTGCGTTTTTTTAATTTGTAGACTATTCAGAGAAGCTTTCCTGTCAAAGTCTCCAACTTCAAAATACTCATCCAAGATTTATCCTATGCTTGAGGTGAAATGAATCTGAGCTAAATATAAGAAATCTAAATCTAAATATAAGCTAAATTTGACATTTTATGGAATTGCAATTTTTGGGGCAGTGGCTCAAAAGCAGATACTTGAAGTGTTTTCAAATGTTTACTGTAATATAGCACCATTGATGTTTTAGTTTTAAAGGCAAGCTGAATTGCAAATCATTAGATAGTGAATATGATAATAAAACCCAATAATAATAATAATAATATCTTAATTTAGATGCAATTTCAAGTGTATATAAACGAAATGTAAAAATGCATCTAAGAAATATCACACTGACTTTGAGTGATTTAAATGCCATAAGCAAATGTCTGAGAGAGAACTGTGGGGGTTGTAATATTTTATTGCAAAATGGACTTTTCCTAACAACCTGAGGTATGAAAATATATATAATGCACAGAGAAACAGTGACAAAAATGAATTGCCCATTATATTGACTGCAGTTTGAATGAAAGCTGAGAGCTGGTAAAATATGAACACATATCTCTTGATTTAAAATCACCATTCTCCTACATACTGTATGAAATAAAGCTGTTGCATAGTATTACCTGTGTTTATCAATGTCAAAGGGAGGTGAATAGATATGACCTGAAAACATCTTTGGGGTAGCAACATCCAGTAAAAATGCGATGCATGATGAAGTCATAGGTTTTGTTTAGAGAATGATGACTCTGAGGGATGAGTGTACTTCCCGACCTGCAGGGAGTTTTAACTAAACCACATTGTCTGGAAAAATAACCAAACAAACAAAACCCATCCACTGGCCACTGGCAATTACAATAACAATACAAAAAAACATATAGCAGCATCCTTTATAAATCATATTGATATAAAGCATAATCATACAAAAATAAATGCATAACAATTTGTTCCCCAATCATTAAAAAAGTACAAAATATGACAAGAAACCTCTCCAGAGCACCAGTAAAAATGTGCCAGACTTAATACAATAAAAATGATATTCATCCTTAAGTGCCATTATAATGTTATATGATAGGATTTCTATAATCAGTATTCATACACCGCTATTTTTTTTAAAAGACAAGGCAATGGCACAAAGACAAAACAAGTGTAATACTATTAACAAATATGTACAACAAAATATTCAGAGATATTTACAGTTCATAAAAATTCCCACAAAAGATGACAAAATGAAAACTCCATGCGAGTGAGTACTGACAGTTTCTCATTGTGTATGTGTCAAGGTTTTGTTGCTGGGTTTACGCTGTCATGGAGACGACCTCTAACCCCCGGAGTGTAGCAAAGCCAGAAACATTTCAGTCATTCAGTTTGACAACAGGGCTTGATTACCGCCTTTTCAACAGCCCAAGTGCGCTTTCTGTTTGGTGAAGCCGCCCTCCAGGGCACTCAAATCACAGCGAACACCCGGAACGCCTTCCCTCCAGGAGGGTTTTGAAGGCTGCGGGGAAGAGAGAAACAAGAGGGAGAGTCAGCCTGGGTGCGGCATGTGTCAGATACAGAACATGTCCCAGCCTTTTTGCAGAGAGACGTAGATGACATACACACACAAACAGATAGATTTCAGGTTTTACGGAGAAATGTCCACGTCAGTGTGTTGTCTGACACTCTGATGACAGATAGGACGCAAACAGATAGAGGTTGAGGCTCCCTGAGGAAACAGATAAACCACCCATTTTTACACAAACACAGGGGACTTCATGTGTTAATCCAACAAAGACAGACATGTTGTGAAGTTAAAGGAGACAGATAAATGATGGGCAGATACTAACAGACGTCAGGCATCTCAGCAGAGTGACAAAGATAAATGTGCTGGAGAGAGACAAGGGAAGAGAGGGAGTGGACAGAAGGAGAGAGGGAAGGGCACAGAATAAATGAGACTGTGTGTGTGCATTTGTCCTCTACACATTTTAACAATAGCCATTCTGCAGACCACAGAACAATCCAAAGTTGGTGCAATTTCATATCTATAAAAAACTAGAACAGGCTATACAGTATGTGGGTCACTTAAGCTTTAAACAGAGGCTGGTACCTGGCTGGACCTGTGACCTTAATGCTGTTGTAAAGTGGTACAGCATGGATTCAACACATGCTTTCGCTTTATAAGCATCAGCAAAGTCTTTCCCTAGGCAATCACAAGCTCCCTTCTATGTTAACAGTTATATGTTATTCCCTTTCCGTCACTGAGGACTCATTATGCAGGAAGATGGTGACAAACATCTACCTGACAGTGAGAATTAAAGGCCCTCTACTCTTTGCCCCAGTAATGCCAAAGTCATCACTAAAATCTTGGCTCATGAGTTTCATTTCATCCTGCCAGGAACAATTCACACAGATTAATTAAAACAGCACGTTGTTTAATATCAGAGAGGCCTTGAACATTATTAATATGTCTCCTAATTCAAAAAGTCATACGTTCTCAGTCTTCTTGATGCATAAGAGCTATATGAGAGAGGTACATTTTACACCCTGCATATATTTGAATTGGGCAGGCAGTTTATTGCTTGGCTTAAGCTTCTTAACATTCCAACAGCCACTGTACAAACCAATGATGTCTCTTGTTTCCTACTCTGTGTTAGCAGGTGGTGTCAAACATGGTTGTCTACGTTCATCCCTCCTCTTCAGAGTAGAAATGGAAAAACAGTGGGACGATATAAGCAAGAATATACCTCTATGCCGACGATGCAGTGCTCTATTTGCAAAGCTACTATTTCCAGCTTGAGGTCCTTTATCATGTGAGTATGTTTGGTGCCGTCTTTGACTAAGAGTGTAACATTGTTAAATAAGGGTTAACTGTTGGGTTAACTGTGCTACATTATATTTCATTTTTTCAACCCTCACAGAGCTTAACCCTCCCTATATTTCAGGTGTATTGGGTTTACTTACAAATATCCTCAGCATAAACTCTACTGTACTGTACTTTTACTGTATTTGAACAATTAAATACTTTGTACCTGGAGACAGGATAAAGGTAATTTTAGGTTACAAGCATTTCCTACACACCTTCTGTAAAAAACGTAATTTGCTCTTACAAGATTAAGGTAACAAGCGTCTTGAATATCATAACCAAAACAGAGCTTGCGAGACTAATCTCTTTTTCATTCCTGATGATGATGAGCATAACTTTAATACAATTTTACTAACCTTCCACCTAAACATAACTAGACAATGCTCAGACTATAATGTCCATGCAAAAAAGTTGCCTCTATTCTTCATGACCTGATTTTCACTTCTATGCATTCTACACCACGTTTCGTGAGACAGTAGTAGGAGACTGATTTGAAATGGATGTTTTCACAAAAAGAATCTGAGGAGGTCTTATACAGAATCCAATTCTTCTCCATATGCACTTTCCACAGCCTTATCCATCTTAAGTTAATCCACCATGTTGGTTGGACTAAGCTAAAACTGTCTATAACTTAACCTTATATTGATCCTCTTTGTGTTACATTCTGGCAGGATCCCTCTTCCTCAATGCATATGCTTTGGCTTTTCACTGCTTTGAGGTCTTGTTTGTATTTTCCTTATCTGAGGCACTACTATATTAAGCCATAGACCCTTGTCTGCTGATGGTCCTTTTTGACCAAAAAAACAAACCCCTCCAGAACCACATGAAGATGCACTCATCTTCTCTACACTAATTGCCAAGCAATTCATTATTTTAAAGTAGACGCACCCTGCCATGTGCACTGAATGAGAGATGTAACGAACTGCCTTCATCTTGAAAGGATCTGGTCCACATGGGAGGGCAGAGTGAATAAATTTCTCTCTACCTGAGAGCCATTGATTTTTCATTCCTCCTCTCTGACCCCCAGCAAATTAACCCCTTCACTTTACAACCAAGTTGTGGGACAGAATGTTGACTTGGACCAGTAATCTCCCTGAACAATTCATTCCATGACAGTATGCTAGACACCTCTGATGGGTTTTTTATTTGTTTGTTTTTAACATTTCTATTTTTATTTTCTATTTATTCATTTTTATTGAAATTGAATAATTGTGTGGTATAATCTATAGAACTGCTGTTTCTACCAATATAAGGTACCACTATCTTCAATGCTGTTACAATGGGGGTGATAGGTTTACTGTAAATGTGACGTTTTTTGTTGCACAATCATACCTGAAAGTTAAAAATTTTAAAATATTTGTATTTTCCCCAAAAATTGCACATGGCAATTTGCACACGCATACTAACCACTTAGGTCAGCTTGGTTACTTGTACATTAGGCAACCCATACCTCTCTGAGAAAATGCCATTTTGGTATGAGGCAATATAGTGTTTCCGCTTGTCCACTGGCATCACATCGATGTAACCACCCACACCATTCCTGATTACTCCAGCGTGGACCGCTGCTCGGCATATACCGGACTTCTACAGAGGTATGCAAGAGGAAAGGCAATGTGAGAAATGTTGATTCACTTCAGTCTCTAAATCCATGAAAAACATTGATGATGAATCTGTTTTTAACACATTCAACTTAAAAAAGATGGACTTACATCAGAGTATATTCTGGTGCCGATTACTCGGGATATGTGAGGATTCTCTTCTAAACAGTTTCTTGGGCAGTATAACCTAAAAAGAGAACAGTTGGACATGTTAAGGACTTGAACTTACGTAACTAAATTTCTGAAAAAGACTGACATGGAGGAAAACATAATGTCATGTTCATACCTTGGACAATGTTTTGCAGGCTTTTGGTATGGACACAGCTGTGCAACTGTGGTTTCACATGTGATGGCTTTGACTGCAAGAAACAATTACAGCGAGTATCAACAAACACAGTTGCCGCACAGCTTATAATGAGTAATTCAATGTACAATGTGGCATATCTATAATTACAGTGTCACATTATTGTCAGACTAACCTGCTACTCTGGAAACCATGAAGGAATTAGCACTTTGATATTTTCTGCCAAGAGGAAACAGACAACATTGACATTATTTTCACTTGCTATCAGTTTAAATTCATGGTGATATTGCTTCTAATATTATTATTATTATACCCTAGAGACTGGACTCCATTCTTGTTGGATTTGATGAAAAAGTCCTTTCTGCCTTGTCTTGTTACATCCATCCATCCTCCATCATTATCTATGACACCAGCATGTAGACCAGCTCTGCACACACTGGATTGCTGCAAACACAACATTTTATTTACAACACCATTTACATTAAAGACCTTAGTTGCAAGCAAGTAGCACTTCAATGCCCTGCTCAAGGACACACAGCTGTTAGTTGGCATAATACTGGCCAAATATAGGAACAGAACCCACCCAGTCAAACAACATAATTTGGATAACTTGTGTACTCACCATTTCATAGTATACTGTCCCAACTACTTTTCCTGTAGCATCCAGGCACCCAGCTGGGCACTCATATCTGTGAATTAATATAGAAAAAAATAAGGTGAAATGTGCTGCATATTCCATTTTGTGTTGTTGTTGTTTTTATCATATTTCATCTTAACTGTACCTATTACATGGTGTTCCTTTGCACTGATCTCGAAGCTTAGTGTCACAGGTCACAAGCTGAGCTGAAAAACATAAACATAAAGGCCTTTCAGTGCTCGTACAGGAACCAACATGCATGAACCGGCTGCTCTGATGCAGACGACTAGTTTCTAAAAGCCTGAGTTGAGTGAAGTGAAGACTATTGTTGTGATGCTTCAAGAACCAAAGAGAAGAATTCCTGCAGCAAGGTTCAGGGTGGTCAGCAATACTAGAGGAAGCGTCTCAGCTTACAAGAACAGGCCCCTTGCACTGCAGAGAGGAAGCCATTTAAAAACCACAGCGAGCCCCTCTCACCCCTCAACCCCTCTCAGCCGGCCAAAAGCAAACACACACTCAGGGGATCGTGCTAAAATAGACCTCCCCTCCCTGCTCCAAAGAGTGACTTGCAATATTAAGTACACTTCAGAAACTGTCAGGGTTAATCAGGGAGATGACAGATAAAGGCTACAGAACATCAAGGCAATTTAAGATAAATTGCAAGGAAAATATTTCCGGTCAAGGCCAATTTTTTTTTTGCACTCGTTATCCATTATTGCTTGTTCAACAGTAAGCACG
Organism: Oplegnathus fasciatus; assembly: GCA_003416845.1. Taxonomy (NCBI): domain Eukaryota; kingdom Metazoa; phylum Chordata; class Actinopteri; order Centrarchiformes; family Oplegnathidae; genus Oplegnathus; species Oplegnathus fasciatus. Next base: position 2,921,197 of record NTHP01000019.1, on the reverse strand, counting down.
CAGCTATTCACAAATTCTCGGGTTCTGACCCAATTTTTAAAAACATCTTTTTTTCCTTTTAGATCATGTCCTATACAATACGTCTTACCTCCTCTCTGCACCTCCCAACCCTAAACCAGATCCCACACCTCCCATTTTGAGATGAAACCAGATCCAGAATAAACAGTTAAATGGCAGCTTACACATCTGCTGTGTGTTGACCACTTCATTCTTCTGCAGGTCCTCTGTGGGGGGCTTGGTGGGGGCTGGGGCGGGGAGACTGGGAGGCTCAGGCTTGGAGGCCCTAGACCGGGGCTTCTGTGGAGTACGGGGGGCCTCCGGCTCAATGAAGTTGTTTTCTTCCGTTTCCTCTTGTGGAGGGCTAGAGCTGTCATCTTCAAGTACAGTCACAAAAACAGGGTATAGTAAGCAAATTTTCCCTCAGGCTTTCTCACTCCATCTTTCTCTATTTTCCCCACACATACCTTTGTAGCAGAGGTTCTCCTTGCAGCCTCCTCCATAGCTGGGAGGACAGGCAGAGCACGGGGTCCCATGTTTGTAAGGCGAATGGCCCCACCAGTTTCCCCTGTTCAGGTCACATAACAAGCTTACTGAACAGAACACTTACTACTTAGGCAAAATTAAGGACCCATATTGGTTGACAAAACTTTCAAACTCAGCAGCAAATGATACTGTCACATCAAAGTGACACAAGAGCACATTAGCCTGTTCATCAGTCATGCAGCTGTGAAAGAACATCACAACAAATGTGCTTACTTTGGTGAATAGTTGCAGACAAGATAGACGGCTTTGGCCCAGATCTGTCCCCACACATTCATGTTGTAACACAAGTTGATGGCACAGCCAATCCGACTGCTGGTGGCCCAAACCAGCTGCAAAACAGACAAGACAGAGCGTGAAAAACTGATTATAAAGTCTTAAATCGCTAAAGGATAAAGTCGCCATAATCCTGATGAAATGGTATGGTCCAGACCTAGCTACCTGTGTGTAATGAGTACAAACTGGGCCGGAGCATCTGAAGGGGCAATAGGGGTTACACTCCTGGGGGTAAGGGAAGGAGTAGTCTTTCACTTCATCATACCAGGCCTGCACATGGAACGTGGGTGGACGAAACCTGGAGAGATGAGTAAGAATACCAATGCTGACAATGTACCAAACAACATTTTCTATTGTCTTGTGTCTCTGCTGGCGTAGGAGTTGGTATTATGCATCAAAGCTGCTCTCTGCTCACTGCAAGTCCTCTTTTAATATGCATGTACATGATACCCACAGCGTAGGTGACCTTTAAGTGTTAGAATATATTTAAATAATACATTTTTATTAGTGCAAAACAAAGCATCTCTTGTAAATATAAATGGTTAAATAACAATGTGTGTTTAAGAGATAACTTATAGCAAGCATGTCATATTTTTAAAAATATGGTCTGACAAGGTGACTCACACTGTACACTAACCTGCTTATCATAAGGCTACCAGACCAAGAAATCATTTGTTTATTTGATACAGAATATGTATAAAAAACAAAGTAATTAATCCCACGCTCAGCTACAACAAACATATGTAGTTACCATCTGTAGTTAGCACCCATTGGTAACCACAGCAATGTAAACACATCTGTTGAGACTGCCATTGAGCTTCTAGCTGGCAATCAGTGCTCTCTGGATAAACTGCAGTAGCCGAGGACTGACACTGATTTGGCACCAGGTGTTGCTAGTTAGTCTGATTATAATCAAACGGACATCTTGACTGCGGAGTGATATGATTAGATGTGGAACAAGAGTCTCTTATGTGAAGCGGTGCTGTTTTCAGATGCTCTATGGGGGACTGAGCGAACTAATGAACAAATAAATGGACATATGTAACAGAGTCCGTATTGCGTGTGATTCCACTTGCCATATATCCAGTAGTATACAGGTTTGTTGGCTCATGGGCGTAGGTTAGGCAGATAAATGCCGCTGGTAGCTGTGTAACTTTACTTTCATGAGGTACATTGTTTAGCTCAGTGCTCCGAACAAATGTAGTAAATTCATATTAATATGTATGAACATGTTAGTGTTGGGACTTATTGAAATGCTACTACAAAATGTGATGAGTGGATTTAATGCATTTTGTGCCTTTTAAATTGGTCACATAAAGCAAAGCAGTGCACTTGGCAAAAAAGCTAGCTAGCAGTTGTGCTAAACTAAAGCTTACTGAAATAACAAGATCAATCTGAGGGGTTCAGAGGTGATTAAGGGGTCAGGAAAGAAGAAAGATTTATTCTGCTAAACAAATTTGTATTCATTTTTTAAACCTTTCTCTAATCTTTCATTTTTATGAAATATTCCCTCTTTACTAGAACTGCAGCAACTCCCAGACATCTGAAATGTGATACTTTTTTATAAGGTCACCAGCAAAAAAGGACGGAAATCACTAGTTTAAACTTCAAGAAAATGTCATTTTCTAAGCCTTAAGTCTTAATTACAACTACAGCTTACTAACTACAGCTGTCAAATAAATGTAGTGGAATAAAAAGTACTGGAATGTAGTGGATTAGGATTATAAAGTAGCATAAAATGAAAATACTCAAGTGAAGTACAAGTACCTAAACATTTTACTCAAGTACAGTACTTTAATGTACATAGTTACTTTCCACCACTACATACAATAAACATCCATCCATCCATTATCTATACTGCTTATCCTTAGAGGGTCGCGGGGATGCTGGAGCCAATTCCAGCTACATACAATAAACAGCAGCACAGAATTAGACACAAGCATCCTGTCAGATATTGACTTTAAAGATGTTTAATGTTTTCAGCAGGGCAATTTTTGAACTTTTTTTTTTCAACTTTTGATCAAATAAGTCTATATATGCAGAAGCTGTGTGTACTGTTGTAGTTGTTGTTTACCTTCCCCAGTGTGCTCCCAGGTTCTGTCCGATCTGTGGCAGTAAACTGGCAGGACCGTGCTCCCACAGACAGGTCTCTGCCCACTCCTCTGCCGTACGCTCCAACTCTGTGTCCCACGCCTGCACAGGAGATGAGATGGAAAAACAGTGTGAAGTAGTTTTCTGGATTATATTTTATAAGAAGTGGAAATAAAGCAATCCAGTGCAACACATAGCCACTTATATTGCTACTAATGGGCTATAAGATACAGCAATGCCAGGTCATAGAACGGCTAGCGAGTAACTGGAGATATTCACTGCCTTATAGGGTTTGTTCAGCTGTCAGTGATGTGATGTGAGGTGGTATTCAAACACATACTGAACAAGGATTACTTATCATATGTTATGATAAGTAACTAGGAGCTGCTATGGCTAAGTAAGTGCACTAATCTCTAAACTAAATGCAGAACTATGTTGATGTGTTGCTGCTGCTGTATAAAGAGCTTTTTGCCTTTCGTATTGCTGCTCAGCTGACTCTCCCCAGATGGGTTTTCCCGTAGGATTGGGTGTTATTCAAAAAATGCAAAAGCTGTTTTTCCTTAAGTAATACCTTCCATATGTCTCTGGTGAGATGTCTGGGTGCAATATTTTGTTTCACTTTACCTCTCTCTGAATTGCCCTCTCAGTCAAGTTTGGATTTGGTTGGATACTAAGGGATCATATTCCCATTCTGGGGTTTTCTGGGAATGCAAAGAGTGTCCTTCCTCTCTGCTGACCTACATTCTACCATAAGAAATGTTAGAATAACACAAGCTGTAATTCCTCTGAAGGACACTGTATGTTCCTCTAATTGCACACCTTCACTTTCACCTTCAGTGTGGGGTATCTAAAGTAACAGGTTTCCTACGAGAAAGTCAATTAGTTTGCATGTGTGTGTGCTTAAACGTGTGATTGTGTGTGTGTGAGCACATGCATTAGTATACCGGCAGAGGTGTCAGAAGTTTTCATATTTCACACACTGGGCCCTGGAAGTCATAGCTTACCCTCACTGAAATCTCATCCAATAACAGACACTAAAATAACTCCCCCACTTCCACCACCTCCCTCCTCTGTCGTCCGTCACCCACTTTCAGTCCCAGCAGAAACAACTGCTGTTCTCTGCATTACCCCCGAAACACACACCTTCCTAACAACAGGATGTCTGGCAGCGCTGCAAATTAACTCTGAGCGCTTTCCTCAGCTCTTTCTGGGAATCTTGTTGGCTGTTGAGAGGATGTATTTGTTTAAATCAACAACGCCGAAGCAATATTGGCTGACTCTGCCGTGATTGCGCAGTGTGTTATGTCAGGTTTCAACACAAAAGCCTTGTAGAAGTGTTACATAACTGGCATATAGAACAAATAAACTGTTGGAGGTGTGGAGTATATTTTTCATTCATCTCTACACCTGCAGAGAGGGAGCGTGTCAGTGTTACAGCAACCTCATCTGCAGTTGCCTGTGGTCTGTCTTGCACAATAAGGCCAAATGATGACTGACAGAGCCAGCGCTAAAACAGAAATGAGAACTTGTTTACCTGAAACCCTATCTCTGCTCAGAAATTACCTCTGTTGGCAGTGAGCTGCAAATAAATGTCAGTATGTCAGTGTTGTAATATCTGTTTTGTAATCCCTGGTTATCCCTTTTTTGCCACTATAATAGCTTACAATGCTGAAACAGAAACACTGAGGAGATTTATGCCATCAGTGGAAGTAGAGGAAGAATGCAGAAGGAAGCCACTCAGTTATAACCTTGATTTCTATCTACGTCATTTTCCCCTTCGATTTTCTCGACAAGTCACCTCCTTGCACGAAAAAATAATCAATGTGCGCACTGATAAGCAGACTGAAACACACTGCATCGAGCTGTGGTAACGATCTGCAAACCGCAGAACACACGACGTTCTGTACTTGAGCGGGGTCAACACGATGTTTTGGACCATCACTGAACGGTTATGAGTCTGAAAACATTTAGCCGGGGCCACAACTACAGTGGGTTTCGAGCCAAAAGTGACCAAAACTCTGGCTACAGTGTCTCAAACTGGAATGTGGCTGATTATGGTTTCTATCACAAAGACGTGATTTGTGATGATCTTGAAGCTTAAATATTAATAAATACAAGCAGCACCCTTCCAGCTGAGGAACTCATTCCATCGTCCTCAAACTTGCAGAGAAAACAGGCTCAGAAAGTGTTGACCGAGAAGCATATTTTACAGCTGTAGAATGTGGTATAGAGTGCAGCCGGCTTGTCAAGCTGCTGTTGTTTGCACAGTTAGCCCAGCAGGGGAGGCCTCATAACCAAGACCCCCACCCACCCTGGCCGCACTTCTGCTGGGGCCTGTAAAGAAAAACACCGCCTCTGCTAAAGTCTTTCAACGCCGTGCACACGGCATTGTGTATTTCGCTTAACACTTCATTTGCGGCCGGATTTTTTTTCCTTTTCTCTCTTCCCTGGTCATCTGGTTGCATTCCAAAGCACTACTTCCTTTGCAAGTTTGGGTTTTCTGTTCATAATCAATAGTGGATGCAGAGAAATAC
>NTHP01000019.1:2869049-2915746 GCA_003416845.1 Oplegnathus fasciatus | reverse complement strand
AAAAAAAAAGCAGGGGAAAGATATGGGAATGGAGAAAGTGAAGTTGAGAAAAAAAGAACATAAGTTAAATAAGAAACCTGACAGAGAATAGGAAGAGGCGATAAGATGGTGTGAGAGGAGATGAAGTGGTGGCTTAATAAGAAGATAAGAAAAGTGATCAATACTAAAAAAAAATAAAAAAAATACAGTATGTGACATTAAGCAAAAGCGTGCATGTCCTACAGTAAGTGTTTCAATGTGTGTATGTTAAATTGCCTGCCCAAACTACTACTATACTTTCCCACAGCAATATAGAGTATACAGTGTTTCATGCCCTGCATTCCAGTCCACATTAACTCACATCAGAGGTCCTGGGGCTGACCATTGTCTGAATTTTGTCAACCAGCCAATACCATTATCTCCCATTATCATGTTAGAACAGGAACATAGTTTGACCAGAGCAGCATAGCCAATTATTGTAGGCTTGACTTGAACAGGAAGCTGTCTCACTCAATGGGCATAATAAGTGAGGCAGACAGGTAAATGGTAGGGTTAGCCTGATATTTTGATTTGGAAATAATAAAAACAGTCACATTATCAACACGATAATAATAAAGCAATTATCAGGCTATCAGCTACCAAAATATGACTTCCTCCAGAGTACAGCTGCACAAAAGCAGTCTGTTTTTCCACATTTCACATTTCATTGATCAATAACAGTGGCTGGTGCTTCTCGTGGCGGCAATCCAAGAATCTGGTGCAGGACAAGAGGAAGGCATTTCCGAGCCTTGTTGGCACAGGCAACTCCAGAATCAGCACAGAATCATCAACAGACCAAAGGGGCTGCAGGACAGGAATCACAGCAGTGAAAACCCAGGTATGAGAGAGCTTGCTACAAAGGATGACGTTTGAGTTTCCCCACTTAGGTTTTAGAGAAAGTTGGTGAGTCAGGAACGGAAGGCATGACTTTGAGAAACTGCAAAACCCAAAAGACGTTCCCATCTGGACAGGACGCAGAACTGTAGGATTCAGGTTCGATCTTTGGCAAACTGGGGTATGTCCTTGGCACACCTTCACTCCTGGAACTAGGAGGTTTTTGCAGGAGTGAGGGTAATAATAATAATAATAATGATTATATTAAGGACACAAAAAAAGGTCCATAGCACACTACATAAAAAGCCAATAACAAGACAAGAACAAGTAAATAAGAAAGAAGGAATGTAGAGGGGATTGTCCTCTCGGGCATAGAGCTTCACAGATAATTGTGGGATCATTGGAATTTGCTAATTTGTTTTGCGTATCTGCAAAGTTTTATAACCACGTTCCCTGAAGTATTCATGGAAGGTGCCATTTGCGAGACATTCACTGTAAGTGCATTTGGAGCAAGAGCTATGTTTACATTCTTGGCATTACATCAAGCAGCTTCAGTGTGGGCACTGGACTCCCAAAGGGTACGCCTTGTTGCCTCTCCTGTTTGTGATATTCGTGGACAGGATACAGCTGGTGCAGGTGAGGCCTGGAGAGTCTCCAGCTTTGTGACATTAGGGTGGCATCTTTGCTATTTTGGGATAATATTGTCCTTTTGGCTTTACCGGAGAGTGACCTTGGACATGGACTGGAACACTCTAAGGAGCTACAGTAAGTGATTTGGGAGGACCAAGATTTTTTCATACTATGAATTTCATACTATGCATTCAGCTGCTGCTCTTTACATCTAGAGAAGCCAGTGGACTTCCCTTCCCTTTGGAGGTTTTCTGGGTGTAACCAGCTGACCAGACCCCAGGGGAGGGGGAAACCCAAGACACACTGGAGAGATTCAATCTCCCAGCTGGCCTGTGAGCTCTGAGATAATATGCAGAAAGTTGCTGGGATAAAAGATGTTCTGCTTAATCTTTGCCACTGGAGTCTGATAATGACATTGTAAATAATGTATATGTGAATTTTATTAATCTAAACCAGTTTTTCCTAACATCGAAGCTGCCTAAATACTGTTTCACATGCTTGTCCACATCACCACAATTAAACATCTTGGGTAAAGTTAATTCGAGGCAAATTTATTAGTCTAGACCTTAATTATTGTCTGATTCGACAGCCATTAGCTATTATCCAATAATGAATTAAAATGGCCGACGCTTGCAGCACAACTCTGACACATCCTGAACGGAAAAAATGTCAATACAGCTTTATCTTAAACCACTAGCATCACCACCGCCTCAGACCTGAGTGCAGCCCAGCAAAGCCAAGTTAAACATCAAGGCGGGTGGGGGCCCTTTCTCCCAAGATTCCATCTGTTTGTCTTGCAGGGCTTCAAACACTGACACTTTTCTGTTTATACCTGTGGGTCAACATTTGAGTGAGAGGCAGAACTGCTGTCCCCCTACTGAAGGTCCATTGAAGCTTTGTGGATCGCTACGGAGTGTGAATGCTTATCCGGGGAATTTTTTGGGCCTCTGTGTTGGATAATGACAGAATGGGAACGGAGCCACAGGGATAAGGGAGAGGGAGGCAGAGAGAGAGGGCAAGAAAAGGAAACAGATGAAGGGGGGGAGGAAAGAGGGGGGATTTGAATTGATGTTATCTCTGAGTCTCTGTGATGATTGCCACAGAGGGTCAGCCGGGTTGTGGTTTAATACAATGGCAGACAATAACAGGGCTGATGGGCGAATGGCTATGTGTTTGCGCAAGGGTATTTGTGCGAGTGTGTGTGCACATCTGCATGCATCAGTGTGTGGGGAGAGCAGGGGAGCATGTCCATGAAGTCTTCCAGTACAGTGAACCTGTGAGGTTTCTGAAAGGTGACAGCAGTTCAACACAGACAGAAGGAAAATCAGAGAAATATGGAGCCCCTTTCAAAATAAAGCGCAGAAAATCACTGAAAATCCACTTCACACGTGACCTGAGCAATTTCTTGCCTGAAAGATATATTGACATCTACAGAGCTGCAAATAAGATTTCCGCACATATCCTTAGAAGTCATTGTCTCTTTTTTACTTTGTGCCCAGTCTGTCTTTTCTCATTTCCTCTTGCCCCATTCTTATTCAACCTCCTCATCTTCTTTTCAATTATTTTGACACCTCCTTTGCTATTTTCTGTCCCTCCATCTGTGTCTCATTGCCTCTCCTTTCTATGTGCAAGTCTCCTGTATCATTTTTACACTTCTATTTTTATTTACCTACTGTATTCCTTGTTAGCTTTCACCCTCTTTCTCTCACCTCACGTCCTCTTGTTGCATGCCTCTCCATATTTCACCCCTGGGTGCCCCTGGAGCTAAANAAAAAACCCAGCCAACTGTAACAGGAGACAGTAGAAAGGAGCTGTGGGCTGCTGGCTCAGCATTTCTCCACTAGAGTGTGCCTCAACCAGAAGCCTGCCAGGCAGAGTGGTGCTTTCGCACACATACATGTGCACACACACACACACACAAGGGGTCCTCAAGTCCAACCTCTCAATTATACAATTTCACAGTCCAGCAATTGCCCCCAGCAGGAACTGTTTATTTGCTTTTACCATAGAATAATACTGCCTTTTGTTCTGTAGCTCTTTAAGTAGAGATGAAAGGATGATAAAACCTCATTACCTTCTGCACACTGTATTGATTTTTAGCCTCCTAAGTGCTGTTGGTGGCAATGCTCTGTGGCGGTCAAGCAGTGCCTACACATGTAGTGTATTTGGAAAAGTTCCAGATCTGTGGAGCACAGATTTTCAGAAGGTGTGGTGCGCCTGTGTGTGTATGTGTGTGTGTGTTCAGTGGGGGGTAGACAGCTGGTAAAACAAGCCCTGGTGCCGTGCGCTGATTCTAATTGCACTGTGAAAAGTGATCTGGCGTTGTACACACACGTGAGGGCCAAAGGATAAAGTCAAACAAATCTCTTAGCACGAGTAAAAAAAAAACGCAGTAGTAATGTGATCATTGGCAAGTTGGTGGAATTCTTCTCTTCTGGCAAAACAATCAAAGTCACATGGGCACAGACTTGTGTGTGTGTCTGTGTGTGTGTGTGTGTGTGTGTGTGTGTGTGTGTGGAAGGGTGGGCTCAAGTGTGAAGGTGCTTAGATGCTGGTTTGTGTGTGAGCCAAGTGGGACAAGTGCCAGCCCGTCTGGTGACTGGGTCAGTTCGCTAAGCTATATGGTCCACAAGTGTACAAGATTCTTACAGAGTTCAGAATGGGGTGAAAGCGTTTTAACAGATATAAACTGCATGAAGTATAAATACACTTCTTCTGGGAAGCCTCCATCCACCTACCATGTACTCCATGTTGGAAGCAGGGGGGTAAACCTGGCCTCTGAGCTTGTTGTGAAGGTCTAGGATGAGCTGAGCGTCGTTGTCTGTAATGGCCCTCTTCCCCCTCTGCTTGGCCTCCCACCAGTCCCCCTCCTCGTCCATATACTTGTCCAAAATCGGCCCCCAGCCTGTGGAGTTTGGAAGCATCACCATGGAAGTGGCCGTCTGGAGCAGCAGGAGCAGGGACACGCCCCTCAGCCAGTGCGGAGATACGTGCCTCATCCTGGTGAGCGCTGGAGATAGTGATGGTGGTGATCCTCTCAGAAACTCAGGGCGAAACGGGGAGCGGGCCAGCACAGAAAGACACTCTTCTTCGTCTACAATGTGAGCTGGCAAAGGAGGCGAGAGGAGAGAGCAAAACAGGATTACTGGAGGGATTGGAACTGGTGTTCTGTATCAAATTTGCTGAATAACTTGAGTCAATATTGAACTTGGTGAGGACAGTGCATTGGCTTGCAGACACTTGGTCTGGTGCAGCGCCACGGGCAACCTCATGGGGTTCACTGGGGTTAAGACTGGTGAAAGTGTGGGTTAAAGAAATCACTACCAGAGTTGAACTTCTTTTAAGATTTTACAACTTTTTTCCTAAATTAAAGAAAAAGAGAAAGACAGCTTGGGAGCTGTTAAAAGCAGTGCAGCTGTAATAGTTAAGTGCACAGAATGATGCATAATGTAGCTAATGCATTCACAATACTGTATGTACACATAAACTTTCAGCTGAACTTTTTGGTATGCATGCTGCAGTGCTGACAGAGGCTGATTAAACGTGCCAACACCTAATGGAAAATATGTAATGCACGTTGAAATAAAAATGGAGTGTTGTGATTTAATGTAGACTTTGGAAATAATTTACCTTTAATGAATTGGACAGCAGCCCGCTTCTAGAGATCCTGACAGAGATCTGGCCGTGAGAAAACTTCAGCAGCAACAAGAAGAAGAAGGAACAAAATCCGCCTTCAAAGTAAGTTGCAGAGCTCAGGTGGAGCGGTGATGACTGTCGCTGGCTGCCATATGACATAAATCAAAGATGCGATGTGGTGGCTTCACTCCGTTTTCATCAGTTTGAAAGAGAAAGAGAGAGAGAGAGAGAGACAGAGTGGCTCTTTCTTCTTTCGGGATTCTTGCACCAAAGCCGCTAAAGCATCACTTATCCACATTTTATCCTCAACTTGGCTGCGCTTCGAGAGAGAGCCGCCCCCTGACCACGCCTCTCCAAAAAGGTTGGAAACGGCCCACTCGTGCATGCCAAGACCTCTGTGCGCGTCCGGGGGTCGTGCGTGTATACAGTATAATATAAGCAGGAACTTTTTTTTTTCCTCCAATGTTGTGCTCAGCAAGTTAAAAAGTCACAGAAAGTCTCTGTTCCCCTGCAAAAACAGACAATTCTGTAATATTCCTGCAGAGACTTTGATAATAATAATAATAGAAATTAATAGTGACCTTATTGCGCTTATTAATTATGGTGCTAGATCTTAAATATGCCTCTATATCTTTAAAAAAAATATTATAATGCTTCTATGATATTTGTATCTTGTATAGGATTGCTGTTGTTTCTTTGATATTGGTTCATCCTCAGAACATGACTAACATGCACGTAAAGGCTGCTGACTGACTGTTGCCCTCTTACCTGGTAACTGGCTTTGGTCAAAAATACATTCATTTAAACCAGATCTGCCTCCTCTGTGGGGCCGGGCAGCAAAAGTGGCCCCATTCTCCCGAGTCTAACTGTTCACAGGTGACTCCTTGGGGGGATTAAAACACAAACCGACTCTCTGTTAATTCCAAACCCTGAACTTGTCGTCACTGTTTCCCCTCCCGCCGCAACACAGTGCAAATTCCATAATGGAAACAGGCAGGTTTTGTCTTTTGTCATCTGGTCATTTTCACTGGTAGCTGTGGCACATGTGGAAACAGTAGCTAATCACCAGACCCCTCTGTGTGTTTGCCCCCTGTACAGACCTACTTTCCACAGGGGGAGACACAATCTTCTTGTATTTTACCTGACAAACATAATAAACCAAACGCTGGCCAAACCAACCGTGTGCCGGCAGTGACTTTGCTCTGTCTTTTTCAGTAAATCCTCTTGTTTCCATGACTCCCTGATGTTTTCATGCTTTGTTTGGCCCGTAGCCCTCACCCGACAGGTGAGTCAGGGACTGAATGGATGGTTCTGTCACTCAATTATGGCTATATATGAGCTTAGTAAGATTATAATCTGTGTCAGATTTCAGATTCAACATGGTTGAGGTTGGGGAAGACATGGATTGATAGATTGTGGGGTGGAAGGATGGGGCACACTATTGCAGTTAAAACTATATAATACAATCTGCATTTTAACAATCCTCCAGTCAGTGGCTGAAGTACCAATATCACAGAGTAAAACTACTCCAACTAAAGCCCTACATTCAGAATCTTACTTAAGTAAAAGTACAGAGAAATTATCAGCAAAATGTACTTAAAGTTGCACCAATGCATAAGTAGCATTTTACTGTTGTAGCTGGTCGAGGTGGAGTTTTTGCTACGTTATTTACAGTTAATTTAGTCCAGTGGTTCCCAGCCTAAGGGTTGGGCCCCCTCCACTGGGTCACAAGATAGATCGGAGGGTCATGAGATGATTAATGGGGTATGGAAGAAGAAAAAACTAGATTCTGCGGCACAAATTTGCATTCACATTTCGGACATTTCTGTAATCTTTGCTTTTTTTCAAAGTAAAATACTGGATAATTTGACCTCTTTGGGCCTCAATCACTTATCTAAATCAAACAATCTGAGAAGTATGGAGGGGAAATGTCTCATGGGATTGCTAACAACTCATAGACATCTAAACACTTATGCACTGGCTTGTTTGTAAAGAGTCACAAGCCAGAAAGGTTGGGGACCCCAGGATTAACAATGTATTGTATATTTTAAGCGCATATGTTTTTTTATGTAAAATCTAAAAAATAACATGGAACTGTTAGATAAATGTAGTAGAGTAAAGACTAAAATATTATCCTATAAGTTTAAAGTAACATAAAATACTCAAGTAAAGTACAAGTACCTCAAAATTGTACTAGTGTACAGTACATTACTTAAGTTAAAGGTACTTAGTTACATTACACCACTGCCCTTAGTGAAGATGCACCAGATCAGTGTGTACTGAACACTATAGTCTTCCAGGGCGCCTCTGCTGTCTAACCTACTTCTGTACATGTACAGAATGTGATACAAGAGCTCTCACATTGGGGACCCACCGCATTCTGAACTTCCATAAACCCAGGGTTTACTGTCTGCTCCCTGGGTCAGTAGCAGGGGCCTCGGCCACAGCCCCAGCAGCGGCCCTCTCTCGGCGGTCAAACCCGGCTGCCCACCCCCCCTCTTACACCGCAGCTGAAATAGCAACGCTCTCGCTTTGCCCACAACTCCCAGGAGGAAAGCACCGCCGAAAACACTCATTCATCTGCTATAGAATTAATGCTGCTCTACATTTAGATGTGTGTGTCTGTGTGTGTGTGTCTGTGTGTCTGTGACAGGGAGGAAGAGGGTGCATATGTGTGTGTGTGTGTGTGTGTGTGTGTCTCTGTTTGACAGTGAGAGGTGAGGCAGCAAAGGAGTGACAGGGTGTATGTGTGTGTGTGTTGGTACACATGCCTTCATAACATAAATATATGAGTCAATACATAAAACATGCAATCGTTTTAAACACTCAAAATAAGTTTTATGGGCTTGGGATATGAAATGACTTATGTTACATTAAGGTTATGGCTGAAATACACAAAGACTGACTGTAAGAGCACGTCTCTGACCCTGACTATGAAAATGAAATTGTGTGGATAAAGGAAATATTTACCAACTGCTCAGGGATTTTTATGATTTACAGTGTGGTAATTTGGGTCAAGCCAGCTGTAACAGACAAGACATTCTCTGATTAATGTTTATTACAATGCCTGCCAGTAAATATACAGTATTTGCGCCTGTGGTAGAGCAATATAAATGATTTCATACTTGGGCTTCTTGTGTTAGCAGCTTTATCATCCCTTCTTTTTTATTGCATCTATTGTTTCCTCCTGCTTCCTGCTGTCCTGTCTGTCTTAATATTTCACATTTTTCTTTTCTTTAGTGTCTGACCTCCCCTCTACCTGTATGTTTCTGTCTGGCATGTGCACACACACTTTCCTCCCTCTCCCCTCGTGCACAAACATTCACTTTCCATCCCTCTGCTTGTCTTTCTCTCTCTCTGTCTCTCTCTTCTCGCTGTTCTTTCCCTTTCGCTCTCTCTATCTCACCCACACAGTCATTGTTAAGCCACGGGTCCAGATGCTCCATTCGGCACCTCCTCCATTCAGCATGTGGTCTTGCGAGAAATCCCGTGAACCCAGCAGAATGCATCAGCCGTGCCAGACCCCGCATCCACACAACAGTAGCCTCTGGACACAACAGCGAACCGCACAAACACTCTCGAAGAACACTTTTTGTTGGCCCACGTTATCTGGCACATTGCTCCCTAATGGTTCTGGTTGAGCTGAATTGAGGTCAGAGCGTTGGAACGGAGTCGGGGTGAGAATGGGAGTAAAGAGCATCAAGGTCATTTGGCAGACGTTCTACATCGTTGCTTTTGTGACATTATCAGCAGTGTTCAGCAGAAGGCTGCCTCAGATATCCACTTCAGGTCAGTTTGACTTAGTTTGTCTGCCTCTACCCCCTTGTGGTGAAGAGATGCCAATGCACCTGTGAGCACTGAATACAATGTTGTACTGTAAGTTGTTCTGTGTTTGGCTCACAGGTGTTTTACAGAGTTGTATAATCAGCTATGTTTATTATAATGGTTCCAAATGAAAGACAGGACTGAAAGCAGTTAATATACCAACACTGACTGTTTCCTTTAAAATAAAAAAATCTATTGTTAGCTTGGATTAAATGTCTTGTTCTTGCCTCTCATCTTGTAACATTCAAATAGAATCATTCTGTATGTTAATGATGAATCACTCTCCCTTTTCATGCACAGCGCATAGTGTTAATGGTCAAACCACACAGTTGAGATTCACACTGGCCCAGTAACTATTCAGATCCTTTACTTAAGTAAACATACAAATACCAGAATGTAAAAATGTAATACAAGTAAAAGTCCTGTATTCAGCCCTGTACTTACGTTAAAGCACAAAAGTATTGTCAGCAAAATGTACTTAAAGAATCAAAAGTAAAAGTACTCATCATACAGAAAAAACACCTTCATAAGTGTATATATTATTATATTATTACAGATGTATTCGTGTGTAAGTAGCATTTCACTGTTGTAGCTGGTGAGATGGAGCTAATTGTAAATGTTTCATATACTGTTTGGTAGTTTTAATCTAGAACAACACACCATATTTTATGTTTAAGCTGATATTAAGTCGATCTTTGTATGTTAAATCTTAATATACAGAGTGACCAGTAACTAAAACTGTGAAAGAGGAAGTATGGTAGCAAATAATGGTCATATTCAAGTACATGCACCTAAAAATTGTACTTGAGTAAATGTTTTAAGTTTCAGTTCACCACTGGAGCTTTATCATTAAGTTTTTTTGTGGACCAAAAGGCTAATCAAGAGTCCTGAAAGTCATTTAGTGAGATTTTGTGTCATTTTTGCTCATGCCCATACTTTATGTCTCCTTCTTTCACTCAATCATCTTCCTCGTGTAACACTATATCAAATATCAGTAATTTATTATTGTAACAGTGGGTATAAGTGTAAAAAGATCTATGAATTTATGTTTAATAACATGATACCATTGACTGCAATCCACAGTGTCATCATGACATGCAGCAGTTAACCACCAGGTGTCAGTGTCTGACTTTCAGACAAAGTGCGTCTCTTAGTGGATCAGGTTGGAAAAGAAAACCAAAAAAATAAATTAAACTGGTTCATGATGGCAAACTAAAATGTTTCGGTTTCCCCACAAATGCAACTCTTTGCATTTTTTTTTTTTTTTTGCAAGACTGAGACACTTATCCATCTTGAACAAAAAGACTAACATTTTGGCAAACTGATAATGTAGGGGCACAGGGAGCCGGGGAATTGTGGGTACCCAAATTCCCTTTGTTTTATGTCAAATTCTATGAAACCTCCAATTAAGTAATTCTACCAGAAACTCCTATTACACTGTTTCAGAGTGCGTTTTTTGCTTCTCTGTGCTGAATGTTTAATGGATTGCTGTTTGTGGTGCAAACAAGTTGAAACCAAGAAATGTCACAATAATGCCAAATGCAGTTTGGTCTAATGTCGTCTAATATCATCTCCTGGAGAGAATGCAATAATCGTGCATTTTCTGGAATTTGATATGTGAGTTGGTTTGCCACATAGGGATGTCAAAACACTTTCTCTTTGACTCAGTCATAAATATGAAAATGAACTTTGCTGGAGTTGTTTTTATGAGTTGAGGTCATAAAAGAAAGACACATTTTGTGAATGTCTTGTGTTTGTACAGAATATCCCATTAGAAGCAATCACGTAATGCAAAACATCACGAGTGCAAAGAGGTCAACGTACTATGATCTAGCATAAGCTTCAAAGCCTCTGTGAGCTTGTTGACTACAGGTATAAAAGAGAGTTGAGAGTGAAGGAGGAAAGCCCATCTGATTATGCCGCACTTTCCCAGCGCTGTGCTTCTGAGAGGACATTGATTTTGGCCCACGTCTTGCAGCTGCAGGATGTCGCTCGTCTGAAGTCCCTGCGAGGCCCCGCGAGGAGGCTAACATGGCCCCGTCCAAGACAAAGACTACAGTAGGATATGGAAGGCAAACACAGAACACGGGCCACCTTTGCCTCAGTTTATGTTCTCAGACTGAACCAGAAGGGTCAAGTCTAGTCTGTCTCAGGGTTGGACATACTGTAGATTTATTCTAATAGCCACTGTGGCAGAGGATAACAGTGCCAGGGTTTGACATGTTGGGTCGACAACATGTGATTACTTTTAATGTCACATATGAGGTGAGTATAGACTATACAGTTTTATGACATAACACCAGCTTATGTCCTTCATCATAAATGGAATATATCTATAATGAGGTATGCCTGATATGCTTTATTTATATTTTACTAGACCATGTGAGGAGCTTACTTTGCCAAGGAAAAGTCACTAGACGAGAAAAGTGACCATAACATAAGCCATTCAGCTTAAACTGAAATGGTGTCCTATTTCATTGTGGCTGATTGCATGAAACATTAGTACAGCTTGCTTGTGTTGCCAGCTCAGGGAGTACTTGTAAATTCAACCAGGAAAACCTGGGAGAAATGAAACATTTCCCCACATGTTAGGGTGGCACTGTCCTAAATAAACAGTGTCATAGACCAAAATAGACACCTGAGACACCGCAAATGATTTGTGTACCTGAAAAGCTTTATTTTTTACTCCTTGTTTGAAGTAAGGGCATCCAACTCAAAAGAAGAAGGAGTGCAAAATTGTGCCCTGCAGTTAACTTTGCTGCCCTGAGAGATTTATGGTGGCAAAAAGGGTTTTAACATGTACATGCCAACATTTGAGGAGATCCCAAAACATGCTTCAAGTAGCTGACATCAGTCTCTGGGAAACACATATGTCAACATATTCCCACCTGACCTATGCACATGTCAGAGATGTGAATACAGCAAGTTTGCCTTAGTGTAAAAGTTATATTACAAATATCAGTGGATGTTTTCTGTGCTATATGTCAAAATGTGTCTAAGTGGCCATAATAATGATGATTATAATGATGATTATAATGCAGGTAACATATGTCTGTTCCTAAGGTTGTCTTCTTCTTCCAATATACATATAAACATAATATTATATATAATATTAAATAAGGTTCCCCCTTTTTTTCTCTTGCAGACAAATATTATATAAATAAGAAGGTGATTTGTTGAGTTTGACAATATTGTCTTGACCTTGGAAACAGCAGCTGACAAAAAGATCTTAACTCAAGGTCTACTTACTGGCTTGTTCTGGAGCTACCAACAGAATCACTTGGTCTTCATCAGCTGATGGGATTTGCTCTGTTGTCATAAAACTGTAAATGTTCAAACTTCCAATTATTTTTAGTTTAGTTTTAGGGCACGTGATATTGTGTGATATGGTCAAAAGCTCTGGATCTAGCAAGTAAGTAGACCTCAAAGTTCAGAGAATAATGAAAGTTTCAATATCTATAGTTTTTGTGACAACTGAGCAAACATCTGCTGATGAAGAGTGTGTGATATGGTGAAAAGCTCCAGAACAAGCAAGTAAGGGGTTATTGAGCAGTTGAGATTGTTTTGTCAAGGTAATTTGTTATTTTGTGTGCAATGTACAGTCAATTTCAAATAAACTGTATATGCCTGGATAACAGGGTGAATGGTGATATCGTCCATAACCAAATGTACAGTATCGTTATTCTACATTGAGCATTAACTCCAGCTCTTCTGATGCTGTAGTAGTGGTGGATTTTGGGGAGGTTTGAAGACAGAGCGAGGCCTGGACCGGGCACAGGCTGCATTTCCGATGGTTGAGCTGCAAGGGGAGCAAAATAAACATAGTTGTTGTGCTTCCAACAGGGACAGAGGAAAAAGAAAAAATACAATGGATTAGAAAGAAGCCTCTCCCAATATCCCCCTCGAGGCACAGAGAAGCCAAGTTTTTAACCATTCAGTGCTTGAAGTCAGGGAGGGCATAGAGGTTGTAGAGTACAGACACGATAAAGGAAGGAGAGGAGAGGAGAGGAGAGGAGAGAGGATTTTCTGCAGCTGCACAACAAACATGAGCAAACCTCTAAACCATTACCGAGCTCCCTCCACAAAAGATTTATCCCCCTTTTCCACTATTGTACTCACTCAAACGCTTTCTCATACTTCTCAACATTATTGGAGTTGGATGGCTGCTTGCACATTTTGGAAACTGACTCCTAACCGGCTCCCTGTTAATAATCTATCACCCTGCCGTCCCTATGAACTCTTCATCTTCTTTCCAAATAAACGCTTCACCACCTTCACACTTCAGGGAGACGAAACTGTTTTAGCAATAACAGTTTATCTGACAGGTCAGTAATTCACGTGTGTTATTAGGAAAAGTGGTGCACCTTCGGATGAGCTTACAGATGCGTCATCGTGGCCTCAGTAGGTGTTGGCACTGGCAAAAGCCAGTTGAATCGGATTTATTGCTCCAGCAACTGGATACTGAAAATCTCTGTTTCTTCTCTCTGTCATTCTGATTGTATTTCTCTCCCCCTCCTCTTGGACTTCAAGATTTTATCCTTCTTTCTTAGCTACCCTTGGTTGGGTGAGGAATTCATGAAATAAAAGAACAATAGAGTGCCATTGGACCTAGAAAAATTCAGACAAACTAGAAACGGCTACATTTTCTGAGGAAAATTAACATATGCTAGCAGCTGAGATTTTGAAATAAAACATTTCAAATAGCTGAAATACGGAAACAGTTGAAGTTGCAGTTGAAATACAGATACTGTTATGAAAGAAGTTGATATTTCAGGTTAAGTGTAAGCACTGAATGAAGCTGAAGTGTCAATTTAGGTGTAAGCGCTGAGTAAGACTAAAGTAAATGAAAGTGCTGTAAGGAATAAAGGGTCAGTTGAAGTTCAAGCAGTGAAATAAGTTGAAATGTCATTTGAAGTGTATGTGATAAATTGAGTCGGAAGTGGAAGATCGGGAAGGAATTTGTTCCAGTTCAAGTATATAAACTGATGTCAGTTAAAGAGTTGCTGACGTGAAAGCACTGAAAGCAGTTGATGTAAATTGTGTATGAACAGTGTAAGGGTGAGTTGAAGAGCTGAATACGTTTTTTTTTTCGTTATTGAAACCTGAAAGGGTTTGAAGTGTCAGTCTATGTAAGTATTAAAAAAGAAGTTGAAATGTCAGTGTGTGAGTAATAAAAGCAGTTGAAATGTCATTTGAAGAGTGAGAGATGAAAGCCATTGAAATGTCAGTTGATCTGTAACCACTGAAAGCAGTTGAACTGTCATTTGAATAGTAAGATATGAAAGCAGTTGACTTGTTAGTTGAAGAGTAAAAGATGAAAGCAGTTAAAATGTCAGTTGATGTGTAAAAGGTAAAAGTAGTTAAAATTTCAGTTGAAGTGGAAGTGTTGAAGACCATTCAGGTGTGTGCACTGAAAACAGTTGAAGTAAATTGTGTATGAACAGTGGTAAGCTGTGTGAGTAAGGGTAGTTAGAGTAGAATGTAAGGCGTTGAAATTTCGGTTAAGTGTGAGATCTGAAAGTAGTTCAAGTGTTAGTTTAAGTGTCAGCTGACATGTGATGTGTCAGAATGTTCAAAGTTTGTACGATCTGTCCATTCATTTGAATAGAAAAATGCAGAAAAAAATGTTGAATATTTAAAAATTTACAAATGACATGAAAATTGTGAAAAGAAGCACATTTCTAATGAAGCTGAACATTTTGAAGTTTGAATGATGTTCAGAAGAAGCGTACAAAAGAATGATAACAAAGATATAAATACAAGAATATGAGCAGAATATGTGCATCGCTGAAGATAAACACATTATTTCTTTCCAATTCACCACTCCATTTGCAGGTGTTTTTTAGTTCTAATCTCTGAACCATCAGAAGCTGCTTTCATCCTAACCCAAATCCATATCCTTAACCTTTGCTCAGCCTCTGCCACTGATTGATAAGCCAGGTAAATGTCGACAGCAGGTTGTCTAACTCATCATAGCATCTTGCTCCTCATCCAGCTGATGTGCCTTTTAAACATCCACCAATCATCTGTTTGGCTCCGGGTCCGGCATTTGCTCAGACAGAAGGATTTTTCCCATGCATACTAATGTGTTCCTCGAAAACTCTCAGCTGGTTGGTTCCAGGGAGTGTGCTGGTTTGTCATGGCTGGCTGTGTAGATGAAGCTTCTTAATAAAGTGCAGGAAGTGGTTTGAAAAACTCACGCTATGCAAGGTTTAGCATGAAAATGTGAGGCGTTGTATTCCTACCTGCCAAAGTGCATTAGAGTGCAGCAAACGTTTCAGCCTAGAAAGATGTTTTCTGCAGCCCAGTTTGCACTTGATCTAATGCAGATGTTCTAACGAATAAAACATGTTATAGTCTTGTTTGTTTGTTAATTTGTTTGCTTGATAACTTGTTGATCCCATGCATATAAATTTGATACAGGCTGGCCCAGAAACATATCCTGCAATCCCGGCTGGAGAAAAGAGCAAAAACTGCAGCATCTGTCCAACACATCAGAACATTTATGGCTCCCCTTCTATGTTTGTCCCTACCTTTTACCAACAGTCTGTAGAGATTGTCTGTCTTTTCCTTGTGCACTCTTTGATTTAGTCTGTATGTCTGGTGGTGACACATTCTCCCTCTCTCTGCTTCTAGCATTCCACTCTGCTCCCTGTCTCTCCCTCTCGGTAAGGTCAATGGTTTCATTGGACAAACTCAAACAAGAGGGTCCCCTGAAACCCTATCAGTTGTCTGTTCATTTGTGTAGACATGGACGGACGGGGCCAAAGTCAACCTTCTCTTATTAGGATTCAGATGTAGTCCCAGCGTGTTTTCTCTTCTCGCTCTCAGCCTTTGATACGCAGGATGTGGGACTTTGCAAATGGCACTGTTTTAATTGAAAGTGAAAACTGAGAATCAAAGAGCCGGATTGATAGTTTGGGCAGAAACTCTGATCAATATCAGACACGAGGAAGAGCTCAGACAACACAGCACAGACAGAAGACAGTGACACTGTTTTGGCCAGAGGCAAGACATGGGTACAAAATGAAAAAGAACACAGTCAAAATAGACCATTTTATTACAAATACAAAACACAACAGGAAAAGCGCAGTTCATTGCATAAATAGCTTGTTGTTAATGTTGATTTAAACACAGTCAGTGCGGAAAATGTTTTCCTACTTTGTAATGCATTATTTCCCACTAAAGTTTGTATCAATGGCAACATTTTTTGTATTTTTTGTTGTTGTTGTTGTTTGGTCTCCATTACGCTGATGATACATCCTTCTCAGTGTTGGATAGTACTGTTCCCATTTGAAAAGAAATTCTGATACATTTTCCAAGTTAAAAGTGTTGAGGCATTTGTTTGCCAATATTATGCTAGTGCTTCGTTCATAGAAATTTACCGAGTTAATTTACATTATAGTAAATCTCAACATTATAAAACTTGACATGCAAATGAACCATATTCAGTACTTTTTGATCGTTTAGATATATTTACAATCCTTTTACAAAACAATAAAAAATTACTATCAATTAAATATTTTTTCCCATATAAAAATGAATAACTTACAGTATACTTGTTTTAGGATAGTCAAGATATAATGATTATCTACACGTACAAAAAATAATAATTTCCTCGTATTTTGGAAATTCAAAAACAATTAAGGTGCACTTGAGTGCCTAACTCCAAAAACCAAACTATCAGTGATCAAAACAAAATATAAACAATGGATTTGTCCAATATATCAATATATTGGTATATAATATACCAATATACGTGTACAAATATGATTATAAAACAGTTATGTGGGTCAGATTTATTTTATGTGCTCTCTTTAGCTTAAATATTTTATGAAACATGAATGAAACCGGTGAAATGCCTCAAAGTATGAAACGTCTGTAATGAAACACAATGTAATCAGTGCAGATTGAAACTGCAAATGTACTGTGTAAATGCTGAAACAAACAGGGCTTTTGACAACAGAGGCGTCATCTATGCTGACATCAGGCCTTCAAATAAAGACCTCCCAATCTGACTGATGTATAGTCCTTTTGTCATATATTTTCAGTTTACAGTAAGTGCACTTCTGTCAACAAATTTTTGCCAATTTGTTGCAGGACACAAATGGAAATTGCAACAGCCTTGAAGTTTGTTGTAAATGCGGCAGCTACAAAGCTGACACTGCCGGTGAAGGTTTTACCCTCTGAGGTCAAAAGCTTTGATCTTTATATCACAACATTCCTGTGAAGGCAGAGCACACAACATGAAGGTGTGATGCCCGTAGCACCAAAGTGAGCAGGTATGAGCAGCTATGATCTTGTTATGTCCTTAATTACCACAAACGAATATAGTGAAAACAAAAGTGTATGTAGCACCACATACAGTATATACTGTGTTTAAGGACCCACTCTACACATAAATTATATTTCATCAATTAAAATAGTCATAGCAATTCTGGTACAAATGAAATTAATTTACAGTTTATTTACAAGTCATCAACGCTAAATCGTCTGCTGCCTTCAAATGTGTGTTTGAGTCTTTAAATAAGCCCATATATACAAAATAGTGTGGTCCACGACTGTTGTGCAAATCCTTACGGGATTAAAATAATGTCTCTGTGGTACTGTAGGTTGTCAGCTTATGTCGAGAGGAAACCTGTGCTTATTTGAACCAGTGCAGGTAGTTTGTCTTGAGAGCAGGGAAGCACATGTTGTTGCTGCAGGAGCCCCCGTAGCTGGGGGGGCAGGCGGAGCAGGGTACGCCTACTTTGTAGGGAGCCTCTCCGATCCAGTTACCCCTGGAAGACAGAAACATGTACAGTGTCAATGGAGTTTTTTTTAGTAAAATTTGAACTTGAATCAGTATGTCTTTCCCGAAATGCAGAGGTAAAAGATGATGAACTGATCATCAGGTATTGGGAGAGGTGTAATGTGGCCAGATATTTATTAGATCACTTAAACAAACTGTGAATACAATGTGCCTCTAATCCACATATAGGTTCTGCATAAAAATAAATAAATAAATAAATAAATGTCAAGATTCTTGTGCACGTGGAATAATTTAGAGAAACTGTTCAAAGAGAAAAATATTGGTGTTAAAAGTCCATCTTGACATTGGAAACAACAGATCTTAACATCTTAATGTCCATTGAGTAGCTGCTCTGGAGTTCTCAATCATATCACATGATCTTCATCTGAAGATAAAGTTTGCCCATCGAGAATTCGATGACAACTGGGCCACCTCTCTCTGTACTTTGTGAAGAAATGAGAACTTAAGACTTCAGCATGTGTATCAGAGACGCATTGTACTGTAAGGTGTCAATAGAAACCAGCGAAATTATATCTTGACACCATCCAGATTCAAGATGTCTGAAAAGGCTTGTGTCTGAACAAATGGAGGCCATGTTTTCAATTAGCAAGCTAAAATAGGTCATCGATGTCTTGAGCCTGTTACTCTTACATACTGTATGTCTCAAACCAGTGGGATTAAAGAACCGAGGTCACAAGTCAGTCACAAGTCCAAACAGGCTTTGATTCTTGGAATTTTTTAGGGAATTTTTCCTCTGTTTCGCGGGTCTCTGGAGCTTTGGTAATGCAGTACCGGTTCACAGGCTTGTATCGAGGTTATCCGAATCTCCCAGCAACATGGGTGGCATTTCACAACTCAGCACAGAACAGAGCGGCCTGTGTCGGGATTAAGCCTTAATTCATTAGAATTAACAGGCTCCCTAACAGCAACAACAACAACACTATACAGGGTGGTATAAAGAAAACCATATAGTAAGTATAGCAAGTATACTTACTTAGGTGAGTAGTTGCAAACTAAATACGTTGCCCGCTTCCACACTGAACCCCATACGTTCATATTGTGGCACGTGTGAACAGCACAGCCTACTTTGTTGGATGTTGCCCACACCATCTGCGAAAAAAGACAGATCAGCAACCACTTAATACCGATGTTACACCAAATTAACAGTGTCACATGTAATGCTGATTGTTGTCTGTGTACCTGTGTATAATGGGTACACATGGGTCCATAGCATCTGAGAGGGCATCTAGGGTTGCAGTCGCGGGGGTATGGAAAAGAGTAATCTTTGACCTCATCGTACCACGGCTTTACCAGCTGAAGAATGGATCGATAGCTGTGAACAGAAGGCAGACATGTTCAGTAAGCTACACCATACATATCGCAACTGATACAGGCTGACTTTGTCACCAGACTGAGGTTCAAACCTTGATTTTGTCTGATTTTAGGGAAGAAGAGTAAAAGGTAGTTGTGCAGTTTGGCTGCAGGTGTATTCAGGATTTAGAGAACACAGAAACTTTTAAGACACTGACCTGGATCTGTGATTTTGAAAAGCAAAAACACCTAAAAATAGTATGTACAGGCCATCAAAGACTGAGAGATACCACGAAATGTTGGTTGTTATGGTGTTTAGAACATCTCCTACATTTTTCAAGCCACTCTGACCACAATAACAATGAAATAACCCGAGGTTCTGAAACACAACATATACACCGTCTGCACTATCAAAACCACATTCACGATTGACAAACTTGCCACATTTCGGGATATCAGCAAGGGCATTTTGAAGAGCTTCAGAGTTGACAGCCAAACAGCAACAATTTTAATAACTGTCAATGATTGAATTCTCATGATTGTTTTCACAGCGGCTAGGTTTACTTGGAAGATATCCAAACATGCTCTGCACTGCAAAAATGCTGTCTGCAAAAGTGCAAATGGACATTGGTCTGACAGAGCCAAATGACAGCAGCCGTCCATGAACCCGAATGTGAATAAGTTGGAACAAAACATGTATATACAGTAATGTTTTCTGCACCTGTCTAATTCAGGGTTTAAAGGCGGCTTAGGTCCTCTGAAACAATCTACGTCCACCACAGAATATTACTTATCAAAGTTTTTAACTCCAGCAAGTGAACTCCAATTAACAGAAAAGTCAGTTAGTTAAACTAGATACATTTTTTAATGTTTTTAATTAACAAAATTTCATATTAAATATATCTGAGTATTGTTTTTGCATTGTTTATATATGCATAAGTCAACAGATTGGTATTACTACTTAGGTCTAGTAGTTTTTTAGAAAGTAACCTTCCTATAAACTCTCTCTGCTAGTCACAAGGAATAGTCAGAATAAGCTGTACTCCCTTGAGTCTCATGTTGTGCCTCAGTAAAATCTAAAAGTGTAGCAACACGTGAAGGTGCCCTGTGTTTCCAAATGGAAAGTCAAGACCCACTAAAGGGATGTGCCTTTGTCCTCATGGGTCATGGCTGAAAACACAACTTTTGTTTATTTGAAGGGTCACAGGAGCATTCCTCAAGCAGCCACCGGGTCACAGTGCAAAAACCTTTAGGAGAATGAAGAAGGGGGCTGCAAGGCAACGGCCATGACTGCTGAGAGAGAGTCATCCCTGAGAGGAGCAGCAGATGTTGGGGAGGGGGAGGGGGAGTCAAAGGTCACTCACCGTCCTGTCCTGACGGAGAGGTTTTGACCGAGGAACCTGAGGAGGTGAGGTGGCCCGTGCTCCCACAGGCAGGCATGAGCCCAGTCCTCGGCTGTCTTAGCCAGGGTGTCGTCCCACACCTAAACACACAGAGACACGGCGGGAACATGGAAACCCATTACATAACTGATGGAAAATATCAACACTACATCTTCATTCGGCAGTGAGATGTGAGATAAGAGTCTGCGCTTTCTGAGCTCGTGGCTCTGTTACAGGTGTTGCCATGGCAAGATGCACAAGTCATCCATCAACTCAGTTACATAAGCGGAGAAAGCTAGCTGCCCAATGTCCCATGTAACTCTTTCACTGAATAGACAGGGGGTTGGATAGCCTTAAGAATACCAGACATCCAAACTTGTCAGCAGCCACACTCATGTATGTTTTCACTGGGAATGGATTGTGTCTGGAGGAATAAGGAGAGACTTCCTCCGATTACTCCATTCTACAGTAGTCTTGTCAAGGGAAGAGACCATTTCATTGCATCTTATTACCAGTGCAACTATAGAGAATGGAGATGCTGCCAATTTTTAATGGAAATATGTCCACTCAGTTGCTATTTTCGGCTGAAACAGTTGTTGATTTTGGAACACCCAAGTGTTTAAACAAGCATTTTACTGCTTCACTCCATAAAAACAGCTTTTTATGTTGAAACTGAAAATTTAAGCAATAAATGAGATTAAAAGTCTAACAGGTCTATAAGTGACCACTGCTGCACTCTCCATATTACACTGCCAGCAGGCTACTGATACCATACATGACCCCTCTTCCTTTGGAAGTGACTACTTTGGTGGTCTACTGCAGTGCAATCTGCTGAACAGCTGAAGACATTTGTCACTTTACTAGAAGTTTAAGTATTCTCCATCACTTCCTGCGACAAATTCTTTCACTTGATGCATGCAGTTTGGTCACTAGAGGAACATGCACATATTAGGAAATATTCGATGGCTCCAGGAACATCATGCACTAAGTGGAAATACATGCACCATGATTAAATTAAGTTTGAATGAAAGCTTTCACTTACCATGTATTCCATATTGGATGCTGGGGGAAACACCTTCCCTCTTACTTTGTTATGGTAATCAAGAATGGCAAGCATGTCGTTCTGACTAATATAACGCTTCCTCCTGATCTTAGAATTAGTCGTGGTGTCTGTTCCATAGCTGTGCGCTGCGCCAAGATTGGTGAAATTGGCGGCCGGCAAGGACGCGGACACAGCAGGAATACTCGTTGCCAGTGCACTTGCTCCGCAAGATATGCACAGAAGTATCAGGTCTACGGCGAATAGCTGAGGTTTCATGTTTGGTTTGAGGAAACTGCAGACAGATCACACAAATCCCGCGTGTTGGACTGATCTGAAAAGAAAGCAAGGAGATCAACTTAAAGGTATTGCCGCGGTGCGCACAAATAAGGTGAATTTCTATTCAGACATGCTTCAAACCTCCCGTGCTTTGCAATACAGGACAGAAATACCAGTGACATTCCTTCACACAGTCTTTGGTCCTACCTTTTCATGCGCAGCGGTACCGCGTGCCTGCGTTGCCAAGAGCTGTATCACCTCTAACGCCTCAGTAATGGATTGGAGAGAGGGAGGGCTGCAAGTGAGGAGTTTTTGCGCTTTGCAAACTTTGTGAGTGCTTCGGGAGAAGTCCGTCTTTGCGGGTTTATATATTGCAGTGGACGACGCAGGAAGTGCGCCTGCCTCGGAGGTAGAGGCACAGCCCCTCCTTGTCACCTGAAACACTGCGTAATTTGGAGACGATATGTTTGGTTTCTCCTAACTTCTTCCCGGCAAATCTTCCCCAATTTCATCATGACATCTGCTTTAGGTTTGCGCAGCTGCAGGATGTGGAAGGACAACATTTGAGTAATAAAGTACACCAAGGAGGATGGAGCATATTAAATGACTATTAATGACTTTCTCTGGTTTCTCAAAAGTCTTTATCATGTGCGTTGTTGGTGTGATGGATGCTGAATCTGATATGGATGTGATTCATGTTCATATTTGAAATTATATCTTTTTTAAATATGGACCCTTCAGTCTCACAATATTGATGGAATTAACTTGATTAAAGTGTTTTATAGCTCTTCACAATCAAGCTGTCACATCAGCTCCATGTGCGGGTGATAAAACTTGCACTTCCCACATTCTGCACTGGTCACTGGTCAGGACATCCACATAAACTCATGGGTGGGAGGAAGCCAGCAGTTTTATGAGTCAAATCAGTGTGAGAGCTGGTTCCATGTGTCCTATCAGTCTTCTTTGTCGTATTCATTATACTATAAAGATTACACTTGTTCAGTGTGTGGCTCCAGCTGTGTGGTTTGCTGGGGCAGATGCAGAGCCAAGAGAAAGAAAAAACCTTCTGCAGGTCATCATTTTCATTGGCAGCTGGTGAACAAATTAAAGAAACGTGACGCAGGAACAATTTTCCTCCCCCCCTTTTTTTCTCTCTCTCGCTCTTTCTCCCCTCCTCTCTCATTGCCGACAACTGGTGCTTTCCCAAAACTCGTCTTGGAAGTGATGGACTTTTCAGGTGCTGGAATTGGTGGAAGGGGTATATCACTCAAGAGCAGTGCGCAGCAAAGATTTTGTCCTCCGCTTCACTCTGTCCATACATTTCAGCCCTTACTTTCCACTGCTGCTTCCTCGATATACTGAAATTCACTGGGATGGAAAGTTGTCAGAGTTAAAGGATAAATCATGACAGATTAGTTGGATTTTTTCTACTTCCTAGACCTGATCCAGGGCTCTGCTTTATGCCAGGACACTAAGCAGAAATGCATTTTTCCTGGTGACTCTTGAATTTAACAGGAAAAACTTCAAATATGTAAAGATATTGGTATGCAGGAGGATTGGAGATGTGATATTGGCTTGATTTATTTTTACCTAAATAACACAGCTGACACCTTAGCGGGGAGCCAGACAGGAAAATCTGGTCCACAAGGAGAAAGCAGAAGACTTCAGCCTTAATTCCAAACTCAAATAGACCATCAGCTACCTTTAAGTGAACTCTGGATACTTGTAGTGAAAAATAAGAGTTGAGCAGTGCTACTATTGGACAGACTTTTTATAAAAAAACTGCTTTTTATGCAAATATTTTCAAGCCATTTCCACAGAACTTTATCCAACAACCTATATATTTATTTAACCAATTCAATATATTTTGAGATATGATGTGATTTTGTTTTCTTTTTTTTCTGTTATGACTCTGCACCATCACATCTGCTCAGTAGTTTGACTCATCCTCTCATCTGGTATCAATAGCCAGGCCACTCTCCAGCCAGCACGGCCCGCCAGCCAAAGATTCTGATCGACACGGTGCTGAGATCCTATCCCCAGGTTTATAGACATATTATAGGCCATATCATCAGATTAGCTTAACATACACCTGCTTTGCAGCATTTCACACTATCTTCATGTTTATTTGGCCAAAGGCTTCTGATCCAAGACTAAACAATGGAGTCAAAAGTTTAGTTTCATTGTGGAAAACCAGGATTGAACAGAATACTGTACTCCCACTGTATGTCTCTCTCCCTCTCCCTCTCTCCCCCACACACAAACACACACACACAGTTTCTTCACGTGCAGTCTCCTCAAGGCCCCAGATGATATTCCCTCAGTCTCAGAGTGCTGGTCCTTGTTTGCGCAGTGAACCCAGTGACTTCGAAAGAGGTCGGAGCATTATTATCATATTATCAGAGGAGTAATTAGGGCATTATTTGGGGCACATGCTGCTCTGAGGGGCCTTGGGTCTGTTTTGGAAAGGCATTCTTTTTCAGACAGAGCATTTATTTACCTACAATATATTGTTCCAAGTTTCCCCCATGCTTCCCCCCTCTCCGGAGGCCTCTCGAAGCCCAGTGTTGATGCCAGTACAGCAGAGAGAATGAGGTGCAGTGGTGAGCAAGAGGGAAAGCAAGAAAGAGAAACAGCGTACAGACCATAGATAGACTCAACAAGTGTTGCATTGGTTATGTTTCTAGATGCATTCAATCAAGGCAGAAGAATTCAAAACTCAAGTGCAGAAAGATTTTGAGTAAATAGAATTTGCATGGTTTTGACTGGTAGGGAGAAGCATGTACATTTGTGCAAGAAATGTCCAAAACAACCAGTCATCTGTTTTCCAAGCAGGTTAAAGCAAATAAGTGTTATTGGAGAGTTTTTGACCCAGGTCTGGAGCATAGCGTACTGACCTGGACAATTCAATAAATAACAAAATCTCCTAAGGATGGCTCCTCGCTCTGTCCACTATTCCAGCAATCAAAGCACATGCTGCAGACTCCAGCTCAGCTGTGCGCTCCACCCAAGGCTATTGTTACTGCGCTGGCAGAATCCACTGTGCATGGGAAAGTCACTAAGAGATCGGCAGCATGTGAATGGATGGATGAAAAAGAGGTCTAATATGACTTGAAAGACCAAAACTTTTAGAAGCAGTTTGAAAGATGAGATAGTAAGTTGTTCGCAGAGCCGTCGTGATGATTTGTATTTGGATGAGAATTTATTCTTTGACTTTATATTTAGATTTAAAGGAATAGCTTGCCATTTTGGGAAATACGTTTATTCGCTGTCTTGCTAAGAGTTGTATGAAAAGATTGACGCCACTCTCATCTCTGTTGCCTACAGCCAGGCAACAGTTAGCTTAGCAGACATACCGCAAGCTGGGTGAAACAGCTAGCCTTGCTCTGTCCAAAAACAGCCTCCAGCACCTCTAAAGCTCACTAACTAACGCGTTATATCTTGTTTATTTAATGTGTAAAAATGTGTAAAAACGACAAGTTGTGGTTTTACGGGAGGTAGCTTCCAGTCTTGTGTAATGCCAAGCTAAGCTAACCATCTCCTGACTCTAGCTTCATATTTAGTGTACAGACATGACAGTTCGGTATGGTAAAATTAAAGCTACTGCCAGCAGCCGTTAGCTTAGCTAGCAGCGGAAACTGGGGGAAACTGCTAACCTGGTTTGTCTGGCTCAGTTATGTCCTAGACTACTCCTTAAAGACCTCCTTCCACTGTACAAAAGTGAAGCCAAAATATCACAGATACGGGCGCTGCCATCTTCCGCTGGTGATGTCATTTGGGACCAGAGTCTGCGCAGTAGTGATCAGGGAAGGAGCCGCTGTATTGAGGTCCCGCCCATACACCGCCCAACTCGATCAGTAATCCATAATTAGTAACTACTAACTAACGATCACCTGCTAAAGTTAAAGTTACATCTCCTCTCCACGTTCCTACTCTACATTCAATTCCCGAAAATACGTCCACAGGTGCCTCCGTGCCTATTTCACTGTGATTGACAGCTGTCAATCATGACGCCACACCCCCTTTTTACAGCATCAAATAACTAATTAAAACCAAATCAGAAAAATGAACACTTGAACAAACATCAGCGTGATAAGAACTACCTAAACTTACAAAAACCATCTTTGTGAAAAATTTATTTGATGTGTACTTCAAGTTTTGAGTTTGGCCCATGTCCCATAACACGGAGGGGGCAGGATTTATGACCTATACTGGGACCAGCCACCAGGGGGCGATCGAGATGTTTCGCTTCACTTTTGGGGAGCTGTTATGTCGTCCATCTTTATATACAGTTTTTTGGCCAAGCGCAGTCATTTCCTGGAGTCTCTTCTTGTTGCCTGGCAACCTCATGGTGACAATAAGATTGCAGGAAATAGTCTGGACCCCGTAAAACCACAAAATATTGTTTTTACACTTCGTTTTTGTAGAGATTAAACATATATATATAATATATATAATAATATAATATATATAACGTGTTAATTAGTGAGCTGCTAGGTGGCTTTTGTTACCTTTGGACAGAGTTAGGCCAGCTTTTTCCTCCTGTTTCCAGTCTTAAGCTAAGCTAAGCTAGCCGACAGCTGGCGAGAGCTTCATATTTACCGTACAGACACGAGAGGAGAAGGCAAATCTCATTTCCCAAACTGTCCAACTATTCCTTTAATCAGCTATGCCAAGGAAGGCAAATATAAGGAGTTTGATAAAAGACAGTACTTATTACTACAAAAATATGTTTTATACTGTATACTGGCTTTTTGAAAGGCAATTGTATTGGGGCAGCTTTGGGGTAAGTTGTGATGTCATGAGTTAGTTTTTGTTGGCTGGGGGGCAAAAAGAAATAGTGACATTTGAAGAGTAGTTTACATTGGTAAGAAGCCCAGTCTCCAACTTCAAGCTCTCCAGGCTGCTTTCTTCCACACACAGCTGTTAAACATTGTATCAGTGGAATATGCAGTTACATAGCAAATACTGTATGTTTCACACAGTCTGCTAACTTACTACGGGGCGAGGGCTTGTTGACAGTGAAAAAACCTGCGGGTGAGAAAGCTTCAACCCCGTGTCCCCGTCAGAAGTTCAGGAGTGGATTATTACTCCTCCCTTGTCCAAAGAGTAACAAGCACAGTAATTAAGTCAATAAATATTCAAGTCCGCTGATCAAAGAGGGGCCTTGCTGAGCTTCAATTTAATTCAAAATTAAATTCCTGCTGTGTTTAGACTGTATATACACCAAGGTGCTAATACAATATCACTCTAGAGTAAAAATTGTTCATAGAATCCAACTGGCAAGAGTCTGGCCAGCTGGTACTGTAGTTACAGTACTTATTGCTGAAAGATCACCCAATATAACCCAAAGCCACATAGCCTTGTGTTTACTGAATAGCGACCTCCACAAACATGACCGTAGAGAATCTGTTCCAGACTGGATGTTTTTCCCCTGTTGTTGTCTAGATACAAGTCTGGCTGTTGTTTGGCTGCTCAGTGGATTCTAAGGTGACTTTGTCCCCAACCTCGGTCACAGGAAGGAAACAGACTGTAAAGACCATTAGGGCACCGTAAAGAGTAAACAGCAAATGACAGTGAGAGCCATTGAGGTTCAGATTCAGCAGAATTCGAAGAACAATTTTCCTCCAAATGAAGTGGATAATTCCTAGAAGATGACAAAAGGTAAGAGACATAGGGGAAATTTTAAAAACCATCAAGCACCATTACCTTTATGCAAGGTCCTGTAAAGTCTTTCAAACAATCTTGACAAATGTTATGTCGGCAGAACATACACAATTAAACACCCTTTTCCCCGAAACACTGTTTAGAGTGTGGGAAAAAAACCTGAGGGATTATAGAGGAGGGACCTTTTCTTCAGGAATAAGTCGCTCAGCTTGTGTATCTATTTTTGACATGTTACATTCCTTTGCCCCCAGATATTCTCACCCATCTATAAGACATTTACAACCATCTTTGATGCTCAGGCCTTGTAAGACTGGACAGAGACGGGGCTGTGGTCACACACAGACATTTCTCAAGAGGTTCAGATGTCAGCTGAGAGAGAGACAGGCAAACATGAAAAATCCAGCAGGACCTAAAGTTAGAGCCGAGACGTTTTATGATGCATCTTCATGACAGCAGGTAACAAAAAATATCACCTGGGACTCAGGAGTGAGCTGCCAATACCAAAACAACCTATACAGAGTTTTCTGAAAAGCTGCGATATAATATTATTTTTATGCCAGAAGATTATGTATCATAAATCAGACAGCACAGTTTTGCTTATGTTCCTGCGTTTATGTCTTTTAAAACCCAAATTACGAATTGACATCATGTTTAAGCTCTAAAAGGAATAGTTTTGGGAAATACGCTTATTCACTTTCTTGCAGGGAGTTAGATGAGAAGATCAATACCACCCATGTCTGTATGCTAAATATGAAGCTAGATCCAGGAGACGGTTAGCTTAGCTAAACATAAACAAACTTGGAAAAGAGAGGGAACGACTAGCCTGGCTCTGTTCAAAGGTGAAAACGAAATCTAAAAAAGCTCGTTTATTAACACATTGTATCTCGTTTGTTTTATCCGTACAAAAACTAAAGAGTGAAAAACAACAACCAGTGGTTTTACAGCTTTTTGAGCCAAGCTAGTTCTTTCCCCCTGCTCCCAGACTTTATGCTAAGCTAAGCTAATAGTCTCCTGGTTCTGGCTTTATAGTTAGTGTTCTGATAAAGGCGTATCTCTCGTGACCTGCCTTGGCCAGTTGGGAGCAAAAGAGATGGTTAGATGCATGCTGGCCGGACGGCTGGCTGGATCGGGCTGTGGCTGGGTAGGCCTGGAGGCAGTCTAGACAGCAGATGAGCAATGAGCTGGGCCCTGGCAGACAGGCCCTGTGGCTGAGACTCTCTTGGGCAGGGCAGGGCCTTTGGGACTCCTGTCCCTGACAGAAATAATACATCCACTGGACTACATTCTGAGGTCGAGACATCCTAACCTTTGTTATTCTAATGCATGCCTCTAATTGATGACGTTTAATAGGAGAAAAACCGAAAACAGATCATAAACTAGCTGTTGCCTATGTAGCTGAAGTCCACTTTTATGCCTATATCATCTGATCCCTGTTCTGAAATTATTAGCTGCAAAAATCTGTTTTTCCAATAGTCAAAATTTTGTTCAGGATTTATGATTGGAGTGAAATTTTCACCACTACTCCCAAAGAAGTGGTCATTATCACAAAGTGAAAGAAAAGCTTGAGTCCCGATCCCAACGTGGGTGGTTTAAGACTTGATCCTTGCTCACTTGGCACCTGGTAAGAGCTTTTGTGTGGCTGGAAAGCACAGGCGAGGGCTGCAACTTGCAGAATTTGCGTCCAGAGTGCAGCGGTGACATCTGGTGAGCTGTACCATTCATCGTTAAAGAATATGCAAATTGTTATGTTGGATTATTTTTTATGTCAGCTTTTCTTCCTTGATCCTATTAGAGCCCGTTCATGCAGCTACCTGCCAGAACACCATGCAACAAAGTACAATAACACAAGTGATACCATTGTTACACTCATGGTTGCTCCTTTCATGATCTAAGTAGACACTATTGTTTCAGAAACCTTCATCTTACAGTGGTTAGGTTTAAAAGTGCTATGGGTTTGGCATAGTACTGTAGATCCTGCAAGATGTTACTTCTGCAATTCTTCTATGGTTGTTGTTTTTGTCTCTTGGCCTTGAGGATGACAGAAATCAGGGGAATCAAGCCTCAAAGTCCAAGGAGAGTTCAGAAGGCTATAGTACTAAAGTACTAAAACAGCAATAACGCTGGAATTAAGACAGTCTCTCAGCTTCTCACTTTAGATTTGTGAGTAATAGGATATCATAAAAGAAACCTACGATGTTCAGAATCACAGGCTTCTTGAGTATTTATCTCACTTGAGTTTCAATGACGTCGAATGAATAATCAGCAATCTGTCATTGGCAGGCTCTTGCCCAGGCCGTATTTATGATGACATCAGTGTTTTTGTTGGATCCAGCTTATCAGAAAAGCCCGAGCTTTCTTGTGCTCTGTGTTCCATGGAAGTGATGGATTTTAAGTTGAGATGAAGCAAAGTCTCTGTGGGTTTCTGGGAGTCCCCTTTTGGCCTCTTGTCTTCGTCATCCTTGCAGTCGGCTTTGAGCAGTTTCTAGGTTTTCCCAAGTTTTCCCAACTTCAGTAGATGGGACTGGTCAAAGTGTTTCATACTTTTATTGAATATTTCCCAAATACTGGGCCAGAACCCACTTGTTGTTTAGGGTCAAGGCTGGAGACATGGTTGTCACAATCTTCTGTGTTTTTTTGATCTGTCAAAGCTATTGAAAATAACCATCTATGGGTTTAGTTGTGGCATAAGGCTGGATACTCCCTCTTGGTCTTCTGTTTTGGTCCAAACAAAGTGACCTCAGATGTTTTGCACTGCACCCCCTTTTGTGAGGCTTGAACCCGCTGCGGCAGGTGGCATCCCTCGTAAGAATTTACAGCTTGGTTCTTCTGGTTCAATGCAAACAAACCAAGTTTTATGGAGCAAATACTGAGAGGTCATGGTCCCTGCAGTTTGATTGTACCATGACAGAGAAACATGGCTTCATTTATCCTGTGGTACCTGTGAGATGTTTTCAGAAATTCCAAACTACAGTTTTCCAGGCATTTTAACTCTGTGACATCATGAAAAACCATCATGTCTTTTCACGTATTTGCCTTTCCGTCTACTATATTTCATGTTTTAAGGACATACTGTAAAGCCGAAGCCAAAATCAATGATTTCTATGGAGCTCACAAAAGGTCACAGTGGGATCTTTTTTTCTGAGATTCATTTGCGTTACATTTTGCATTCCACTGCTGTGGAACCCTGTAGCACCCGCTACCGTAGCCATATCCATAGCAT
Source organism: Oplegnathus fasciatus (assembly GCA_003416845.1). NCBI lineage: Eukaryota > Metazoa > Chordata > Actinopteri > Centrarchiformes > Oplegnathidae > Oplegnathus > Oplegnathus fasciatus. Next base: position 2,885,114 of record NTHP01000019.1, on the reverse strand, counting down.
CATAGATTCAACCACAAATGCAGCCATAACCATATCCACATCTACAGCTACAGCTTCAACCGTTACAGCCAGGCGTAGCAGCTGCAGCTGTGCTCACAGTGGCTGTATACTGTTAGAGCTCGGCCTTTTAAATGGAGTAATGAGCAATAAATGTATAAGGTAAAGCGTCACATCATCTCTCCTGTCTGTAGTATCTGCAGAGTGTCTCCCTAAACTGGCAGTATATTATAAGTAGACTGGACCAACACAGCAACTGGGAATGCAAAACTTAATGCGAGGTAAGGCAAAAGTTATTGCAACGAACGCAAAATTTATTACAAGGTAACGCAAAAGTATTTGGGAACACAAAAGTAGTTCAGAATTATTATTTTTTTGCATATTGCATTGATTGCATTAATGTCACTTTCTTGGATGGTTGAACCTTACTTTGGTGATCCCTGACTTTTCCTCCGGCGCCGCCATGGGGTTGACATTTGTGATTTTGAGCGAAATGTCTCGACAATGGATGGATTGCCAAGAAATATGGTAAAGACATTCATGTTTCCCTCAAGATGAATTAAACTTTGATGATCCCTTCACTTTCCATCTCGCGCCATCATCAAGTCAAAATTTTCATTTGTCCAATACTTTGGTTATAAACAAATACCCTCAGAACTAATAACATTCCCATCAGTCTCAGTTGTACTTTGTGTTTAGTGCTAATTAGCAAATGTTCATATGCTTCACAGCCCTTAAAAGTAAAAAACCTGATGACTCTTAATCCATCCTCACATCAAAAAAAGGTGTGAGGATGCATTCAAACATTGTTCCATGGCTTTGATAAATGGATAAACTACAGTATGTCAAAAATAAGTGATAACTCATTCAGTTCAGGTTTGTGGTGAACAGGAGATGACCATTAAAATATTTATCCCTGTTTTTTTGTTGTTGTTTTTTAGGATAGGGTCGGCAATATTCTTATGATCAACAAATCCCCTTAAAAGACTAAAACCAGTAGTCCATCAGTCCTCTCCAACTTTCCTGTCTGTGGCATTCAGCCCAAAAAACATTGGTTCCTACTGAAGACATATTGTATTCATTTAATTTTCAAAAAGGCTACATGTAGATCATTTCCCAAAACAGCTGGGCACTGTAGTTTCTGGCAAACATAACTCAAACAGGAGAAAATGGTGCATTTTTAGGGGACTATTTTCTGCTGTGGATTAATACACAGTTGGTGCGCTAGTGAATATTTAATGCAATGCAAGGTGTATTTGGAATTGGCTCTAAATAAATTTCAGTGGTCACATTCCTTGTAATGACAGAACATGCCATCCAGTGCAACGGTGTGGCTCACTGATGTGTTCCTATGGCACAGAGGAATAAGCTACACCAATAAGGAGAGAGCTGAGGATGTTGAAAGCTTGTGAGTCTACAGGAGAGTGATGGGAGTTCATAGCGTATTGTATTTTCCCTTCCTCATAAAAAATCAATCATCCCTTTCATTTGTCATGTTTGTGTAGACAGGTTCTTTCCCTGTTCCCATTTCTGCTGTTTACATGAATATGAACTAGAGTAGAATATAATCAACATCGTCTTGAACCCGGGTTAAAATTTCTAATATTAATGAGCTCTGTCAAACTTTCATTCAAAACCTTACATCACATGAGGAATGTTTTGTAATTCTATCCTGTTGAATCTTCCCACATAGTAAACTTTCTCTTTGTTTCCACAAACCTTTGACCCATGTGGCGTAAATATGCGGGTGTGTGTCTGGCTGTTGTGGATTGTTGTGGTGGTTTTAACTTGCTTTGCTTCAGCAAGTGTTTTGACTCTTCTCCGCAGCTTGGTAGCGTTCCCATTCGTTTCTCTCTGCTGGCCTTGATTCTCATGGTAATCCTATCTGCCAAATAGTTTCACCCACTACAGACAGAGGTTTAATCAGCTGAAAACACTGGGCCAATCTGAAACCATCCTATGCATGCACATGTATAGATTATTAGATGATTGACCCTTCCACTCGCACACAGTCTGCGGTGTATGCAAATGATCACTTTTTTTCTAGAAAACAACGTACTATTACTTCACTTCCTGTCAAGCCTTCCAGGTTTTTGACCTATTTATTAGACTGGCGGCAGATATTCACGTGTTTCTCTGCAGTAGTACAGAACATCCAAAGTTCGTCATATCAGATGAGAAGAAAACTGAGCCAGATTACTATGAGTACCATCCAAAGGTCATCATTATTTTTCAAGTCAATGTTATATAACTGAAAACCGCTCTCATAATTTAGCCCTGTACCTGACCTGAGCAGCGTGTTCAGTTATGCTTAATGTGTCGGTTTGCCTTTGATGTGCTTGGCAAGAGTTTTAACCTTTCAGTGTGTTATCACTGTATTCCAGGTGTTGTTTAATGCGGTGTAGGCTAATTTTGCATTTATGTTCTACCTGCTTCCCTTTAACCTGTCTGGTCTTAATTCATTGTGACATTTAGCCTACTGTAGCATCATGTAGCTGTAGACTTTTTCTGAGATGTTGCAACATTCGGCTATGTTGTAAGACTACTGTAGCTGAAGATACACTTTGTTGCTCCCACATGACAAAATTAGCTTTATTCATCCCCAAACACCCACTTGTACACAATCTAGCAACTAGTTAGGAAACAGCTGTTTATTCACACACCCAGGAGTAACATTGGTTTTCATTTGGAGTTGTGTGTCTGGTCACCTCACAAATGTAAGTCCAATATTTACTCTCCTTTTAGCTCCATTTTTTAAGCTTTAGCAGCTAAATGCTCCACTATCATAGACTGTAAAAGAAGTGGATGTAGCCACTGTGACGGCACCCATTGGTTTGTGGACTACCATTTTGAAGGCTTGAGTTTGGTTTGGTTTTTGGAGCCAGAAGTGACCATATTTGGATGAGAGGGTGGAGCTGGGGAGGAGCGTAATCAGTTAACGCTGGCTTAGCTAGCTTGGTTAATTGCTCATCTGATCTCCGTCATTGCTTGTGGGTGGGTGGGTGGTGAAGTTGATGATCTTGTCGTTACTACAAAAACTTTACTCAACACGGTGGTTCTGTGATTATGTCAACAACTTGAGGAAATCGGACAGACAGCTGAATCCATGCGAAGCATGATACAGGTAACTAGAGGATTTTACTGGCGGACATGTGTAGTTCAGCGCCAGGCTTCCCCAGACATGATAGTCAGTAGTCATCATAATTAGTTTCACTTGAGTGAATTAACTAGCTAGCCAGCTAACGTTAATTCCATCCATCGAATGGTAGACTGATAAACTTTCAACGACAGTTTGTGTAAAGGGTTTAAATTCATGTTAAAATGAAGTACCTCTACATATTTTTTGTTTTCATTGCAAGATTATCTTAGTGGAGGCCGGTAACATTTACACATAAATGTCAATTGACCCTGTGTTTACTTTCTTCACTGAGACAAATGAAAATGAAAAGACTCAATCAAAACTCAGCTTTGGGAAGGGAAGAGATACGGGACAAGATGAGGAAACTGAGAGAAAAAGAAAGAGAGAAGGTGAGGAAGATGAGAGAGGAAGAGCAGGTACTGTCCACTGTGCCCAGGATAGGATTAGCATTATGTCCCTGTGCTGTTCAACACAAACAAAAACTGACCTGATCCAATTCAAACAATGTCATTACCACAGAGATATATACAGTATGTTCTTTAGTAATTACAGTGGAACCTATAGGCTTAATTTAACAACGCAAACACCTAGAATAATTGTAGTGTAATAATATAGTCTTATTATATGATTATATCTTGTTGTATAACACATTTTGCTCATGTTCATGTACTGTTTGGGACACATTCCTACGATTCAAATCCAAAATGTTGCAGACTCGAACACAAAGATGAAATAAAGAAGGTGGATATAATTTTTCTAAATTATTTTTAATATACTTTGGCAGGAGAGACAAAGAGTAGATGGTGTCTGTAGTGTGAATTTCCCTTGAACACTTTAATCAAACATTGTCAACATTCATTTTCAGATGCTTCGTGATCATTTTAGCCTCTTCTGTATTTCCAGATTGCAGTGTGGATCATTCATTGCAACATTTAACCTGATTCTCATGCTACTGTCTGCTGACATGGTTTTAAAGCTGTTGTTATCCAATTTTTGCTCTCCAAACATATTAAAATGCACATATTTAGATCAGGGAAATCAACATGTTTTCAGAGGGGGAATGCCCGCTAACCCCACCAGCAAGCTCAGTTTTTGGACCTTGGTATTTCTAAAACCCTACATACGGCTCTGACTGTGATATTAATTGGGATGCTAATTTTGGCTAGCGAAAAACAGGCTTAAAACAAAATGTACTTACCGGAAAAAATGAACAGCATACTCCTTAGTGTGTCTTTTAGTACAACCGAATGCTGAACAACTCTGTTGCAAGTCACTACCACGGCGACCTGTCAATCACAAGCATACCTAAAGCATACCCTGCTTTATCGTCTATTTACTCTAAATGGGACCCTAATTTACAAAATGAACATCATGCTGTATTGAGACCATAAACTCATTAGGGAAATGTTTACTGAGTTAATAAATCAGGTGAGAAGTAGGCTCATTTTCTCATAGACTTATGGTGCGTTCCATTTGAACTGGGAAGTTGGAATTTCCGAGTTCCCAGTCAGAAATTTCAACTGGAACGCCCCCTGAGGTCGGATTTCTGACTCGGAAAATCGGGACCCCGACCCCAACCCCGACCTCGAAATCCAAGATGGCTGCTCCTTGCGTCACCATATGTGAAAGCTGTAGTAATATACTGTTTATTAGCATTTCTTTCTTATTTGTGTCTCATTACACACAGAACAGTCCAACTTCTATCTGTGGACATGTTGCTACAGAGTTTGTACGAGCAAAATACCATGTAATGCGTTGTTATTAACTGGTATTGCTAACAATGGCTAACCTGACTAGAGCAGACCCCACTTCCACCACCCCGTGAAATAAAGGCTTTCCGACTTGTTGTACAGGAACGTGGTCAACTCTGGTGTGAGCTCCGAGTTCCGAGTTCTGAGGTCAATGGAGCGCACCATTACATACAAGCCCCCTGCTGGCCATTAGAAAGAATGCAGGCTTAAGGCACTTCCGCATTGACTTCACTTTTCAGACCTGGAAGCTATGTCCACTTCTTTTATGTATGTCCACCATGTTTACTAGTTAGTAGCTAACTTTGTCTGCCAGCTGATTGGTGCTGGGGCAGGCAGCATACAGTTTGTATTTAGAACAACATTAGTTGAAAAATTCTAAAACGCTCTATAGAGCTGAAGGGAACTTTAAGATAATTAGTTCCTTCACGTTACACATAGTCATTTGATCAATTTTAATACAAAGATATTGATTAGAACAGCTTTAGGCTCTATACAGTAGCTGTTTGTAACATTGTGTTAGTGTAGTTGTTGTGGGTGGACTTTCCCTTTACACACCCGTCTGAAACGTTTAAATAGCATACATAGTCTATCTTCCCAAACCTGTGCTGCTTGTTGTGACAGAAATTGCTTGTTATCAACCAGGAAATTTGTCTGGGTCTCGCTAGGCCCTGGATTGGTCAGCCCTGGGCCAAAACAAATCCAACCAGCTGCTGGATTTCTGCTCCGGTTTGAGAGGCGGTCAGTGCGTAAGATGTATCCCAGCATCCCCAAGCCAATGCACATTTCCTGTCCCTGTTTCCTGTTGAATATCAAAGTGCTATAGAGACTCATCAAGAGACACTGCTGCTGGACAAGTGGTCAGTTTTCCCACGAGCTGCACATGGTTACAATTAGTGCAAGGTCTTTTCTCGTCTTATTGTCTGTTTTTATTGCCTTTAATCAGAAGAGCATCATCTCAGAATATAAGACTGAAATTGAGGCCGCAAGAGGAATGAAAATAGAGCTAACCTAAAGAGCAGATACTTTGCTTTCTGGGATTGCTGGCGAAGGAAACCCAAGAATTTGTAGACCTTGGAACAGCAACGTGAATGTATTGAAAAACGTACAGCTGTCAGTTCGATGAGAGCGAATTCACAGTGGTATGATTCAGTGAAATATGAAAAGGCAGAGAATTCAAAGCCACACTCATTTTTCATTGCACTAAATCAAACTGTGTCTGTCATTTTATAAGCTGATATTTGTCCAAAAATGACAAAAAAAAGAAGAAAAAAAAAAACTTATGGTGATTTCGTTGACAGATGTGAAATAGTGATTTCCTTTCCTTCCAGCCAAAATATCCACAACTCACAGCTCATCGAGGAGTCTGATGCTGTGACTGCCCCTGCCCCACCCTACAACACACACTTTACACATAATTTACATTGTGCATGTCTTTATTTTGCATTATTCATTTTGTAACACCGCCTTTAAGTTTAGAAAATGAGCTTGAACTCTGAAAATCTTCTCATCAATGCAAGAGCCAGTTTTAAAGTCTAATGTGCATATGTAAATTTAAAATATTACCCAATCTTACTCTGCCATACATAACGAACCCTTAACCTCTTATGTTCTATTCTCAGCAGGCAGTCCTTTTCATTAGCCCCAGAACTAAAATCCTGGGGAAATAGCTCTTTTTCTTTTCGAATAAACTCCCAGCTGCCATTTGAGAAGCTGGCTTTTGTATGATCTTTAAACCTAAACTCCAAAATGTATTTATTCTTTCTATATGAGTGTACATAAGCTTTTATTTGAACTAAACACAGCCTCTATAGTACAGGGACGTGGCTAGGCAGTTCAGGCTTAGCCTAAGCTTAATTCAGGCCTAGTCAGCTGCTTGCTTACCATTACTTCAGTTTAGTGGATAGGCCTTAGGATCCAGCAGTTAGGGTCCTCATAGAATTATATCGTGCTCTACTGGGGATGTTCTTTATATGGATCCTGCTAACTGTTTTCTTGTCCTCCCAGGACACACCAGATGTCACCTCGGTATACCACCTGTCATAAAAGGTATATCAAGGTAGTGAAGTTAAGCCGTGGCCTGAGGTGCGGTCTGCTGGTCTGATGCTGTCTGCCATGTGCCCTGCTGGCTCCTCCTCCTCAGGTTAGAGGATCATGTGCTGCTCCTCTCTCTGTGTCTGGAAGAGCTGAGCCTCCTCCATATTTCCCTGCCCCCTCCCCCTTCTAGCCTCCTGTCCCAAAGTCTCACAGCACATCCTCCAAGATTCCCAGTGCACTGACCCTTCCCTCTAACCGCTACCCCACCTACCTGGCACCTTGGACTTGGTACAATGTGAAGAATTGACTGTTCCTTGGATGCATTTTATTGGACTTTTTAATATCGGGTTAGGCGGATCTCTTTTTGAATTTCCTCTCCTGAGGTTTCCTCCATTTTTTTCCCCTTATGCGCTCAGTCAATTTCACCAGGATGACACACTCAACACTACTTTCCAGTGCATGCTTTCATCACGTGCTAAAGTGGTTTTGAAAAGTTTTTCCCTGTCTTCTCAGACAGCTTGTGCTTGGTTGGGAACTGTCACTGTTGTAGGCCTGTAAAGCCCACTTTGTATGTGAAGACCGGAAACAGCTTGAAACAGCTGGCCTGGCTCTGTCCAAATATTAATAAATATGCTCCTAGCACATCTAAAGCTCACAAATTAACACATTATATCTCATTTGTTTAATCCGAACCAAAACCAATGGGTTAAAAACGACACATTGTGATTTTTACGGTGCTGGACTATTTCTTGGCCGGGCGCAGTGACTTCCTAAGTGTTTTCCCAAAATGTCAAACAATTCCTTAAACTAAACTAAGGTTAGGGAAAGACTTTAGCCATGGTTGAATAGGAAAAAGTGAATAGAACTAAACTTATAAAAGGTAGAAACCTAAAAATCACAAATTCCACTATTTCACACGATTCCACTGACCAAGATATGCTGCAATGCACCAGCAAAGACAGGGAAGAAGAAGGCTGTTAGTAAAGTAAACAGGGATGTAAACAATGCAGGAATTAAAATACTGCATTCAACACATTTGTCAGACCTCAAGAATTCACGCTGTGTGTTTTGGTGAGTAAGACTGAATGTGAAGATAACTTTTGTTTACAAGGAAACTCCACAGCCTTTAAGTTTAAGGCAAGTATGCTTTTCTTCTATGTGAGACTACTTCTTTTTTTCTCCTTCACATGAATTCTTTGATGGTGCGAAACCTTCTCTCTTTTCCTTTAAGGTCATGTTTTTATTCTTGCACACTGTTCACAATGACTGCCATTCCCATCAGCTAGCATTACACCTCTTCCTTTATGTCTATTGTTATTACTGGATGGACCACGGCGCAGCAGAGTAGCAGTGTCCTTCCGCGGTATTTCTCAGCACTGTTGTAATGACAAACCTTTCTCTGCCCTCTGACCCACAGAGCTCAGTCCCCAGACACACAGTAGCAGAGTGATTCCAGATGGAGGGAGTCTGTGGTAGAAAAAGGCGTTGCTGTTAGAGATTCATCACCACAATTTCAGGTTTCAATCACATTCCAGGCTTGGCCAATCCCAGTAACACCAGTGACTGAATAGGTTATTAGTATGGATTCAGATTTTTCAGTGTTATGCTCCAACTTGCCTTTAACAGACTGCAGACAATCAAATCCATTACCTAAAGCAGTACCAGGTGTTATATGTAAGAGAGCTGATTTTTCTTTTCCTCTCTTAAAGCTTTATAGCTTCTGTGAAAGTCATTCCAATCTATGTGTGATGCAGTGTGTGTTTAAGGAAGGGCAGTGAGTCCACACTATCAAATGACTTCTCACCCAGTTCCATTTCCCCTGTGCCAATAGCACAGTCTGTGAACTTTCCCCAAAATCCAGTCCAACAAGTGTGGATACGCTAATGGTATAAACAAGCCCATCAATAAGAAAAACAGGTGCTCTCTCGAACGCACTCCATTCACATGTCAGGATACACTTCAGCTGCCATGATTGCGGTCGGTGGGAGAAAGAGATGGTCCCAACCCTCGTGACCTTTGGGAGGAAGAGACATATCCAAAAAAGCTTTAGTCACTGTAAAAAGCAAATAACAGTCCCGACAGTGATCATTCAATCTGGATCAAGCAGTATTTCTCACTCTCATTCTCTCATGTTTGGCTGGAGAAATCACTGGCAAAAGGTGGTCTTTTTTGGACCCGGATCCGGATGGTGTCAACTGCTGCGAGGACGCATATGTTCAACAAATTATGTAATATTACCTACTCTTAAAATTCGTCAATGAGATCAGTTGGCAAAAAAGCCTTTTCTTTTTCAATGGCTTGTCTTAATGCATGGTAAAACTCTGAGTCACCAACATTTCCATGAATCAGACACCAGCTGGATTACTTTTTAGCTTCTGGGCGGGCTGAGCCATCTAGATTTGGTATATATTTGAGGTAAACGTTGAAAAGTGAGAAGATCGCGACTCACGTGTCTTTACGGTACATACGAAGCTACAGCCAGCAGCCAGTTAGCTTAGCTTAGCCTGTAAAACTACAATATGTAGTTTTACACATCGCTTTATGTATGAATTAGAAAAAATAGATGTGTTTTTGAGGTGTTTGGCAGGCAGATTTTGGACATTGGAGAGAGCCAGGCTAGCTGTTTCCCCCAGTTTCCATTCTTTATGCTAAGCTAAGCTAATTGGCTACCAGCTGTAGCTTCATTTTTTACCGTATAGAGAGTATCAATGTTCTCATCTAACTTTTGACAAGAAAGCAAATAAGTATATTTCCCAAAATCCCAAACTGTTACTTTAAAGTTAGACTATGTGGAGTTTTCAGAAATGTTTGTCACATGATTTTAAATAGAGGCAAAAATCTTTCTCAATTATCCTATCTCATCTTGTCTTGTAGCCAACATGAATCTCATCATAATTATCTCAATCTGCAGTTTGAGAGGGCTTTATCTATGATGAAAAGACTTAGGCAGTGTGGTATGCTAATCTCTCTGTTAGAATTTGTTTCGCCCGGGGCATTGCAGCTTAATTAATTTTAAAACATTAGTGTGAGCTGAGTTCATGCAGTGTGACAGTAGAGGAGGGGGAGAGACGGAGTGACAGCAATATAGTGTGAAACAGTTGCTAATGTGCCCTGATTGATTTTGCCGTGATGTATTCCATTGAGATATATCACAAGAACTTGAATCATATGGAAATCAGAAGAAGTTTTTTTGAAGATGAAGTCTACAGCTACAGCTAGTGTCTCTACGAGAGGCACAGCAATGTTTTGAGCTAAATGCTAACATGTTCACAATGACAGTGCTAACACTCTGCAGGTGTAATGTTTACCATCGTTCATCGTTTGTGTTAGCATGCTAAGATTTGCTGTTAGTACTAAACACAAAGTACAGCTGAGACTGATGGGGATATTTTGCTGATATTTGGTCATAAACCAAAGCATTGAGTAAATTGACCTGATTAAAATTCAAATGACTAGACTTATTATAGTTCATCCTGAAGGGCACATGAATGCCTGAACCAAATTCCATGGTAATCCATCCAATACTTTTTGAGACATCTCACTCAAAAACCACAAATGTCAATCTGCTGATGGTGCTGGAGAAAAGGTCAAGGGATCGCCAAAGTAACTAGTAACTTCGTCCACCATAAACGTCTGCACAAAATTTCATGGCAATCCATTCGGTAGTTGTTGATATATTTCAGTCTGGGAGTGGACCGACCAACCGGCCGGCTGAGCGACATTGTCATCTTTGGAGCCACGCTGCTGGCATAGCTAAAAATGGAAATGAATGAACCATGGAACACTGAAAAACTTTGATATATTGGTCTTAGTTTTGAATTACATTATTTAAAGCCACCCCAAATAAATTCTTAATTATTGTATTGCTCACAGTAAGCCTCAGTGTCTGCAATTAGATGATACAGATATACAGTATATCAGTGTAAAAGCATTTTCCAAATTGTCTATTTGCTACCAGCAAAAAGTTATTTTTTAACCTCTTACCCCTCATATTAGTTGATCCTACAAATGTGGTACAAAATCTGGAAAAGTGCAGACACCACACAATGTAAACACAGGCCAACTGTACATAAATATCTCAATTTAGCATTCAGCTGCATCCAAGTGGCATCTAAGTGGGAATCCACGGGCTGCCGCGGTCTGTTTTAACTGGAAGATTTGGAGCTCTAGATTTACCTCAAATCCCCTCCAGCTGGACACAGAGGCAGCCTTTACACCAAGCACCACCGGGTGTGAAATGGATTATTTAATAAAGCTTTCTTTACTTTACATATGCTTTCTATCCAAGATTCTTCCAGGCTCAGAGATAATGCTGTAGTATGGGAAAGAGTCAGATGCTGTCGAATGTTTTTTTTGGATTTGGTTTGAAGTACACTAAATTGGGGATTTCCAGCCTTCCGAAATTTGTGAGTTTTATTGTGTTAGTGTCCCTCATTCTGGGACTTTTAGTGATTTTTACAGAGTGTAACATATTCATCATATGGAGTGAAGAAAAGTGAGGTGTCTAGCCAACAAAAGCAAAGTCAACCAGCAGAAGAGGGACCTGGCCTGGTCTTCTTCCATCATTCTCATTTATAGAACTGTCATGGAAAAAAACTGAAATGGTAAATCTCTTTCAATCCAGGAACCACCCTACTGCTACTGTCACATCACTGCCCTGAGACGAAGACTTGAATGAAATTCCAGTTTGTTGCTGTGTTTCATTTTTTATCTCGAATGCAGAGTTTAAAGGAATAGTTTGACATTTTATGAAAGAACAGGCTTATTTGCTTTCTTTCCGAGAGTTAGATAAGATTGATGTCACTCTCGCGTTTGCATGGTAAATATGGAGCTGGAATCAGGTTAGCTTAGCTTAGCATAACGACTGGAAACAGGGGGTAACAGCTACCTTATCCAAAGGTAACAAAATCCACCTATCAGCACCTCTAAAGCTCACTAATTAACACATCTGTACAATAAACAAAGTGTAAAAACAACAAGTTGTGGTTTTACAGGCAGACTGTTTTTTGGCTGGGGGCATTGACTTCCTGAAGTCTCTGCTGGTTGTCTGGCAACCTCACAATGATGGCAAGACTTTAAACTGCAACTTTTTGTTTTACACTTCAGTTTTTGTATGGATTAAACAAACAATATATAATGTGTCAATTAGTGAGCTTTAGACAGATTTACCTCTGGACAGAGCCAGCTAGTTGTTTCCCCCTGTATCCAGTCTTTATGCTAAGTTAAGCTAACCGACAGCAGCCCTTTATTTAACTGACAGACATGAGATTGGTGTTGTCTCATCTAGCTCTTGGCAAAAAAAGTGAATAAGCATATTTCCTTTTTAAATGGCAGTGCCACCTTGCCACAGCAAGGCAGCTGAAAAATATGATGCATTAGCTCTAGCGTTCTTCAGTTTAAACAGTCAGTATTAATGATACATTACATTTACAAGTACAGTATAATGTGTTGTTTTGCATCATTTATGATGTCTTCTAAGTCTTCTCTTTTTGAAACTGTTACCATTTCTAACACTTAAAACCAAACCAAAAGTTAGCAGTCATCGATTAGAAAACCTTTCTGGAAATTCAAGGTTATCCTCCAACAACACTGAAAACAGTAACCATCCTTCAAGTGCGCTAAGCCTTGACTTGTCGGTCCATCTCTCCCCAGCATGTGCAGTGTCAGTGAGGTGACCCATGTCATCAAGAACAGGCTAAGGAAACACATTCCTGGAACCCAACCATATGTGGAGGAAAAGCAGTGGGTGGTAGTGACGTACAACACACTCAAAGAACATACTATTAAGACCCCCAAACAACATTCCCTTCTTCTCTGCTTTCCCTCTCATCCCAGCCTCGCAGGTTGGACATAACAGGCAGCATTTTAAGCATAAAATGTTCGCTAAATGGCAATAAAAGATGGTTTACGCATGTTTGGTTTAGCTGACATATGAAGAATAGTAGTGCATCAAGATTTGTATCGTTTCTGCTCAGTTTGCTCAATGCTGGATGTGTTGGCTGCTCTTATGTTTCTGCATCTGCTTCAGGGACATGGCTCAGATAAGTTAAACAGGATGGACGTCACGGGTGTGAAACTGTGCTCACCTCAGCTCACCGTCACGTTTCTTTCCAGCATACCTCATCATTGGTCAAGAAGACAAATGCTGCAGACAATTCTGACCATCATTTAGTTTTTGGCCATTTCCCCATAAGAATCATATTTTGAAAACTGATACAGAAAATGTTTCTCTGCATGAAGCACAACTGCTTCACAATGTCTGGTTAGTTTACTGAACCCAAGTGTGTCCATGACTGGTTCTTTTCCCGAATCTCTGCGATTCCCCATGGATGTAACTGACGTAACTCTGCCAGTGTTATTACAAAGAGTCATTAGGGAGATGACGCAGCCTGGCACAAAGGCTGGTGTAGTAAAATACATGCAGTTCACAGAGGAGTTCACACACACACACGCACACACACCAGGGCATATTATGTAGAGTGAGAAAGAGAGATTGTTAAATAGGCCTGTGGGGATTGTTGGCAGAACCCCCATAAGCAGAGGGAGAGTAAAAATGAATAGGTGTATGTGTGTCTGTGTTGCTGCGTCCATGTACAGACTACTGTGCAGGTTTAGGAAATAACAAGTCCTACAGTATGTAATGAATTAGTAGATTAATGATTTTATTGTAATTGTGACTGATACGAACAAAAAGATTAAATACATTTTCAAACGTAATTCTACAGCCATGTCATTATAGTATTCCATTTTCATAACAAATAATTTCGTCGTTGTTACAGTTATTATGCTAAAGTGCCACTCAGTGTACGGAATATGCAGCGAGTGACGCAAATAGGTGATGCAGATCTTTGTCTGTGTGGGTTAATTGTGTGTTGGTGATGCCTCTGGGCTCCAGTAGGGGGGGTTGCGCTCCTCTCTCACTTCTGTAATAAAGACGAGTGAAGATGAGAGCTCTGTGCTGGTTTCTTCATCCCTCTCCCCTCATTGTTTCCCCTGTTTAACGTAATTACCTTTCACAAAATCACTATAAATTTCTAAAAATATGTTATTAATAATTTGTCCTATGTCGTTTTTCAGTGTGAGACACAGCTGTGCGTTATGTGCTTGTATGTTGTATAAGAGTTTCTAGCTAACTCGGTCGCTAGCTGCTGGAGCTATGTCATTGTTGGGAAAGTTCAGATGTATTTCATAAGTAAGATTTCATATTGTGAATGTATAACTGCGAAAATGTGTGTTTTTGTTTGCACTGATTACAATTAATACTCAATGGAGATGAGCAAAGGCTTGCTTGCTACTGACATGTACCCTAAATCACAATTGATAGGGGATGAAATGCTCAATTTCTAAGAGGAGAAAAATCATTTGAAAGGGTTAAAATGATTATCTGTTTAACACTTTTAGAAGTGAAAACATAAAAAGATCAATTAAAAAGCTGTAGAATCTATGTATAAAAGCTTTAATGACTATTTCTGGAATCACAATTGCCCATTTTTTACTTACACTTTATCACATGACTCATCATGCGGAGAGGTTCAGTGTCATCATTTCACCTCACTGGCCGAATTATTTCTTGTTTAAAAAAGTCTTTTCAGAGTATAAACCAAACTCATTTTAACAGTCATCATGGTTCTGTTTACAGTTCAAACCACTTTATTGCATATTTATGACATTTGGAGGCAATGCAATCCAAAAGTGAAAGTAATGTTAGGGGAAATATTTGGATTTGGTCAATTATACACCCTTTATCACAACAATTTAGTCACAAACTTTTCATTGAAATCCATAGTTACTTTTAAGTAATTTGGCAGCCTCATAGTGTTACCCCTCTGACCTTTTCAATAGTAGTATGAACTCTTCCTTGAGGGAAAGTGAATATCAGGAAGCAGGTTGTTGCTGAGGACATGGTTATATTTGTACAGTAATAATCCATTTGCTAAGCCAGTATGCTTGAGTGGAATGGAAATAAAATCACCCAGCACAATATATCATCCAGCCCAAAATCAAAATAATGGTTACCCACATGTTAAGTCAAATAAAGCCAAACACAAATTTAATTGCCTGATATGCAATCCCTCCTTTACCTCATTTTACCCCTTGGAAGTCCATTTCCTCAATAAGATGCAGATTCCCCGTCCAAGACAAAAATGCTGTCCAACTGTGTAGGTGTTTCCTTTTGTTTATGTTGAGTTTCACCTCATTCCGTTGATGATGGGATTTATTTTGCTTTGGCTTGCGCCCTGGCCCGCTGCTGTGCTGGGCACAGCTGGTTAGCCTGTCGCTGCGGTCTAGTTAGGTGAGCTGCAGCACACGAGACTCGTGACGGCTGGCCCGGGGACAGCGGCCACAGCCTATGTTGGGCTGAGTCTAGTCTGGATTGGCCTGGGATGGACAGAGCAAGGCAGGGCTGGAACAAGCAGTGGTCAGAAATTGAATCTGTCTGCATAACTGGCCAGCCCGTGAGTTCATTTTGATTCATTGAAATATCTTTTCGTTATACTCTTCCATTAAAAGCATGTCTCAGCAGTTCCCCTCTTCACATACATTCAGTTGCACACGTTCTTTCTTTGCTGCTAGCCAGAACAACAAGAGTCGTCTCCTTTTGGCCCCTCATATATTGAGCCAACATATCCTCAAAAAATATCATGAAATGAGCAGCAAGTCTTAAACAAGTCTTATGGACACAAACACATGAACACTGTATTTCCTTCATCATGAATTAGGTGTGGCAAGAGCATTCATCACATGGAAACAGTTACGTAAATCAGTTAATACAACTTAAAGCTGAAGTAGGTAACCCATATAAAAATAACTTTTTGTCATATTTGCTAAAACTGTCACTATGTCCTGACAGTAGTACATGAGACAGATAATCTGTGAAAAAATCAGGTTCCTCTGGCTCCACCTACTGCTCCTAATGCCATTTTAAAGANCAATCAGAGCCAGGAGGAGTGTCTGACGGAGTGTCAATCACTGCTCGTGCACACGCTGTGGGCAGCCCCCCTTCCCCGCGCATGCTCTCACTCGGTCAAGCCCCGTATCTTCAGTGGGCGGGCGCAATGGCGGACAAACAACCACCAAACGACCAAGCAATGAGAAAACTGCCCATCCCTCCTTTGCCAACAACAGCTTACACGACAAAGACAA
>NTHP01000019.1:2852547-2868964 GCA_003416845.1 Oplegnathus fasciatus | reverse complement strand
TAAACAGAAGAAGACCAATGAAGAAAAGCTAAAAAGAAAGAATTAGACCAAGCTGCTCTGCGGGGAGGGGCTTTGGGGGCAAGCTGGAGCGCCGCGGAGAGAGAGAGAGGGGAGGAACCTGGAAATTGTACTTGTCCACTCTTTTCTCAATCCTACTGACTACGGCTTTAAGCTACAATTAATATTATGTTCAAAATTAAAGTCAGGTTTAGGCAAGTGAAGCAACTTGCTTACAGCAAGGATTTTGTCATGGTTAAAGAGTAACTTTTCACCAGACTGAAAAGCAGTGTTTTGCATGTTGAAAAGTTTAAAGCCCATTTCACCTCTGACCACACCCAAGAGTGATGTCACGGGGGCCTGGAGTACACCTTTGGATCACTGCAGCAAGCTGAGAAGTTAAACCACTAGATGTCAGCAAAAACAAGATTAATTTAGCTAATTAGCACTAAGCACAAAGTACAGCTGAGGCTGATGGGTATGGGTATTTAGTCATAAACTAAAATATTGGACAAGCTGGAATTTTGACTTGATGATGGCGCTAGATGGAAATTCAGGGTATCACCAATGTGATAACAATTCATCCTGAGGAGGACATGAATGTTTGTGCCAAATTGTGTCAATCCATCCAATAGCTGTCGAGACATTTCACTGAAAATCACAGATGTCAACCTCACCAAAGTCAGTAAGCTTCATTCACTAATACAAAGTTTAGTTAAAATAAAGCTTTTAATGTTCTATGTCTAAACAGTGGATGTGGAGATCCACCAAGGGTTGAATTGGCCAACTGAAAACCCCTTCAGGTAATGTTGATACTTATATATTGTGTAGAAAAGCACTTTTATCTTCAAGGCTTCACTCACTCCCTTTTTAATCATGCACAATCACCAGATGAGATGGGGTCTGAGATTGGTGAATGAGAGGACAGCGGTTCACATTATTTATACACGTATAAGATTACTCATACACATATAAGATGTCCATGATCCCTATTTCTTTGCCTTTTCTCCTTCTCCTCTGTCCCAAGGTGAGTGTAGAGAGAGGGATGATGGATGAGAAGAACAACAGAATGTTTGTGTTTGGTCCCATTTGACCTTAATCCTATTACTTTTGAAGAGTGGGAAACATGGGCTCACACATTCCTACTTGAACACACATTGCAGCATTATGTATGCTCAAATGCGTGTTGTTGAAGGGCAATACAAATTGCTAACCTTCCTTTTACTTTTAACAGCCGTGTTCTGGTTATTAACCGCATAAATCCCAGAGCATTACATTTTCTAAATATCATCTCAGAGTGAGTTTCAGGTTCCATCAGTGTGATTAGGTCCAGTTGATTTGCCAAATGAACACAGGATAATAGAACAGTGTGGAGGCATGACTGAGGTGGCAGCGGTGTATCATTTTCTGAGAGGTCTGACTCAGAGGACTGAAACACTGCATTTACAGTGTGTTCGTTTGAGTGCAATTCCATATCAGTGCAAATGTTTGTTAGTACAGCGCTGCCATCCAGAAATGTAGCCCTCACACCCAACCTCCAAAAGCATAAAGCCTCCAATGCGGCCTTCCACTTCTCACCTTGAATGCCATGGTAATAAAACAGAGGTACACATGGCTAGTTCGTTTCACTGACTGGACTGAACACTGATTTCTGTGGGACATTAAACTGTCATTTCAACTTTTTAATCTGCTTCTTGTTCATGCTGAGGCCTGAGCTAAACAGTCAGATTCAACTGGAAACACTGCAGCTTCATTCCTTTCCAGGACTGCATGAAACACATAGTTCATATCTATCGTAATTACTGTATTCGTTCTATTTAAAAGTCACGTGACACAAGCCCCTTACACAGCCTTTCCACCAGCCAGTCACCCTCTCCATCAGGATCTCTCATGTTTCCTTCTGGCAGATAAGAGTGGAAAGGAGACAAAGCTCAGCTCAGCTCATTTTCTCATACAAAGAAAGGCTATAAAGAGTTTAATGTTGTGAGAGTGTCAAATATATGAAGGATGTGACAATTAAAAGTACTTTGTGGGACTACTGTCCTGCTGGCTCTGCTGGATAAAGTGTGTCTCATGTGACCACGACACTCTGGCTGTATAAATCAAGCTTGGGACATACTGTATGTCACATGCCATTCTCTTTTCCTGCTTCCAACTATTTCTGTCTCTCTCCATCTGTCTGTCATAAAATAACTGCAAGAGAATATTCTTTAAAGAGTAACTGAACTCTAGGCTGAAAAGCAGTGCCAGTCGTCCCTCTGACTACACCGGGCATAACTGAGTATGGTTCGGTGTAGTCAGAAGTGTGCTCTGTTGCACCTGTAACCACACCCAACAGTGATGTCACGGTGCACTGACACACCCGGTAGTACACTTGTACATCACTGTAGCCAGGCAAGAAGTTAGACCACTGGAGGTCAGCAAAAACATGATTTTCAGTAGATGTTAAGTTGCACTTCAAGGCACATGTAAAGTATATTTTCAGTTTTGGTTGTAATTATTAACAGTGTGGACTTATAAAGCAAGATGAGTTATATAAATATAGGTCATACAATACAGTACTATAAGTAAAATGATAAAGGATCAAAACTAAGTATGGAATGTGGGGTCATATGACAAAAAGTGACCATTCATTTCTCGGGGGGAGATCGTAACCCTGTATGAAACAGCAAGGACACTGGGGAAGCAGACGACCTTAGCTGTCTGTGAACACAACACCAAAGACCATCTTTGAACCAAGACACAAGGGGTACAAGCCCGCCCACCCCCATTAATGACCGCTTTTCATCATGTGAGCGATGTTCCACACTTAGGTCTGACACCTGAGCCAGTTCCATTCGCTGATGAAGACTGTGGCATGCAGCTCAGAAAAAGCTAGTACATCAACCTTGAGTTGAGATTATATTGTCACGCTTAATTTGATCAGTTTGCTCTGTCTTGACAACTGATGGAAAACACCTGCGGTGAGCCTGTGACATCACTAACTGCTGAGGCCAAAGTGCAACATGCTTACACCTTTCAGCCAATGGAGGGCAGCGCAGTAGCACTATTCTACCACATGTGATTCGATCTAGATCAGTTTCTACACAGCAGCGGCTGCTCTTTGCTGGAAGCTGCAGCGACATCACATCACTTCCTCAGGCCTGCGGTATCCTTTGGTATAAACCAATAGCTTGGTTGTAGAAAGTGAGCTTACTGTGTGGAGTTCACTTGCTTACCAAAGTTCAAATTCTCAGTTAGCACTCACTGCCTTTTGGAGCCGGGGGATGTGCAAAATGAGAGGCAAGTGTGATGTTTGTCAGCACGTCACCTTTTCATTATGAATGAGAACGTGATGATGTTAACTTGACAGCTCAAAGATGCATGCTCTCTTGAGGCCAAGGCACTGGATCTAATCTCGAGTGATCTATTAGCGACCATAAATAAATACATGTCAGCTTCTGCGGTTGAAATGAGAATCAGCAGGCTTCGGTCCAGACCAAACCACCATGTA
Source organism: Oplegnathus fasciatus (assembly GCA_003416845.1). Taxonomy (NCBI): domain Eukaryota; kingdom Metazoa; phylum Chordata; class Actinopteri; order Centrarchiformes; family Oplegnathidae; genus Oplegnathus; species Oplegnathus fasciatus. The sequence goes on along the minus strand of NTHP01000019.1, from coordinate 2,865,474 downwards.
GTTTGGCTCCTACGTTCTCCCCCCTTAGAGTTTGGCCAGTAACTACAAAAGATTCCTGCACAATGCATCCCAACACCCGGTTAGATTAACCTGGCGATGTTATGTGAGCTCTCGCTGGCACTTGTGTTTTCTCTCAAATGAACCGATAAAGAGACTCATAGCATTCATCTCTTGATCCAAGAAAGTTAAAAAATCCAACACACTAACATGCACACACATGCACATCTCCCTGAAAGCACATTACAGGAAGAATTTCACTGCAAAATCATTACAATCACTTCCCTTGCCCTCACAGGGCCATAGTTAGTGCTTTATTTCCCTGGCTGCAGCCTCAAGATTGAGAACTCCAAGCAGTGGAAAAAATGTCTCTCTCCCCTTGGCTGGTGTTAATGGGTTCAGGCTACTCAGAGAAAACAGACCTCTCTAATCCTCCATGGATACAGCCGTGTCAATAAAACCCTCTGCCATTTAATGCCTCTCTTTGTAGCAGTGAAATACTGCTGAGATACACAGCCAAACGAGAAACTTTAAAAGGCCATTTTACTTTCAGTTGAGGCAGCATTTCTATCTTCTTCTTTTTTTTCTTTTTTTTTTTACAAGTCAACAGAATTGAGATTGGCACCAAGTAAACAAACACAGAAGGACTGTGTATGGATCTCTTTGTTTCAGCTTGAAGGGATATTACCATGCAGTTTTCCTCATCTCTTTCCCACAGATGCATTAACATGGAAAGCCCAGTGTTGTAATTAGAGAACTGTTTCAGAGATGGTACGGTAAGCATAGCATTGACCTTTGGCATCGCATATACCCATTGACAGTGTTTGTGCTTATGCCATTTCTTCCATTTATGACTTTGCCACCATAACATTGCAGAGGCCATTATGCTCAGAGACACAGTTATGATTTTGTTATTTCTATTGATTCATTTTGCATTTGTTCTTGGATGATATTCGGTCACACAGAGACTTATTGTGTTATGTTTACTCATTTGTTCTTTCCACAACAGTATGTCATTTTGGGCACGTCTGTTGGACCACAGGCAGGTCCAGAAGTGTTCACAATAAGGCAGCAGTGAGGAGAAAGGCAGGTTTCCTGGGAGGCAGCTTTTAAACGCGACTTGTTTTACAGTCTTCTCTCTTTCCATTTCATTTGCAAACTTTGTTTTCTCCTCAAAATACTGTACTGCACACCTCCTGCTCTCTCATCATGATCTACGCCTCTCAGGCATCCATAAAGCAGACAGACCTTTAATCTTTACGGGTGATGTTGTATGGGAATATTTCTATGGCTCTGAACCAAGGCCACCAAACATAATCAATGTTAATGATATACAGTAAAACACGAGCTCCCTTGGTTGCTTTTGAATGCTGTGAGGCTCGGTGGATTGTTCGTTTTGAAACAAGTGTTTCTCATTATGTCGAGTATTGTGCTTGGCAGGGAGGCCACAGAAACCCTGCCAATGCAAAATCTGCTTTCCAGTGCCTGCTTAGAATACCATATATAGTTTCACCTGTTATCCTGCTCAATTCTCAGAGATAATCCACACAGTCAGCATGTTCTCATGTCTTTGTTAAGTTTTTAGAAGCGTGTTATGGCTGATATCCCATGAAAAAAAGTGTTTTATGCATGTATAGTTAATTGAATTTGTTCTTGTTATTTCTTTTAAAGTTCAGATTCAGAGCATACTCCTCTGAGCTTCTTGGTTTGTCCCCAGTGACCTCTACAATTTGTTGGTAGTACTGTTGGTATGACTATTTCACCTTACTTTGCACTTTGGAGCAAGAAGAGCCATGCATGGAACATCAGGTAGAAATGCTGAGCAGGCCCTAATTAACACTAATGATTTCAATTACTGTAGAATCAAAATTAGTCAAGTAATCATGTTTTAAAGACACACAAAAAAACTTTTACTCTGCACAACTGCAGCAGCAGAGCGTGCATTCAACGTTAACAATTCTAAAAAATCACGTTGTGAGTCTGAAGTTAGGCTTGAAATGTATTCAGCTTCAGTATCAAATGCTCTGCACCCAATGAAGCTTCTTTTCTGGCAGACATCTTGAAAATAGCATGTTGGTTTGTAACAGAGATGTGGAATTTGTGACACACTGATGAGAGTATTCCAGCTTTGACCCATCTCTGCAAATTGAGTGTCTCTTTGAAGATATGTGGACATTTAAACAACTATACCAGCAGTTCAAAGGTTGCAGACTAAAATATGACCCGAAATCTCAAAGGTATCTGCTCACACAGGCAACAACCACAGCAAGAATCAGATGTCATCACACACACACAGACAAGGGTGTTTTCATGACTTTTGAGGACATTATATTGACTTACATTCATTCCCTGTAGACTTACCCTAAGCCTAACCATAATAGCTACTTGCCTAACCCTAACCCTTACCCTCACCGTAACCTAAACCTAACCTTACCCTAACCTTAAAGCAACTCTTCACCCTAAACTGCAATGATTTACGTTATGGGGACTTGCATTTTGTCCCCATATGGGAGGCGAGTCCCCTCGGTGTCGACGGGAGTCCCCACAATGTGACTGTGTAAACATGTTTATGTCCCCACAACATGAAAAAACACGCCCACACACACACGCACACAATGCGCCACCCTCCTCAAAGTGGATTTGTTTTCAACTCTTCACATTGTCACAGAAAATTCCCCTCAGGAAAACATTTTTGCAACTAACAATAGTCAGATTGTGTTGCTGTGCCTCTTAAAGGCACTCTGCCTTTAAAAGGTCACCGAGGCCGTTTGCTTGAGCAGTAACAGTATGACTCAGCTGATTTTGATCAATTCAGTTCCTGACATGAGTTTTCTGTGCTGCCTTGATCTTGAATTTCTACATTTGTACGATGTTGTCATCGATGTGTTCTGACTAATGGAGATTGTTGATAACAAAACGAGGTTCTAACAGAAAACTGAATCTGAAAGATAAAATAATAACTTCTGACAGAGATGAACATGTCAGTATAACAGAACAGAATGATCACATTTTAATAGGAAATAATATTTAACAATAGCATTAAGAAATAAATAATTTATCAGAGAGATCCAGCAAAAAGTGTTAATTTTGTTAACAAAAACTATGACGTAAAATTAAAGCTGACAACCTTTTTTTTCATGACAAAAACTAGACTAAAACTAAATAGAAAGTAACCTTTGAAAACAAGAACTATGACGGAATGTATTACATCTTTCATCAACAAATAAAAACTAAACCATGAGAAACATGAACAAATGAACAAATGAAACAATTAATGCAAAGGCTTATTTGACAACCTGCATGCATCTGTGGAGTCACACACTGTGGCCTAGCTCCAGATTAGTGAAACAGTATCCTGCTCCGCCCAAAATATATCTTGTTTAGAAGCTGATTCAGCCAATGAATTGGATTTACTGAGGAGAGTCAGTCTGTTGTATTACTACAGAGTTTGACATGGACACTGTGTGTGTTAACAAGTGTAAAACTGCCTTTTCCACTAACCTCCAAATAGACGAGAACACCTGTAACCAAGGGGTGACTGCACGCAACAAAGATGGCGACGGCTGTAGCGTCAAAATGCTCAGAAGATATAAATATTAACAATGCATGGCAAAACTGAGACTTAAATACCACTGATGAAAAACAGACTAAAACCAATATACATTTTTGTATTCAAAATCAGGTGCCAAAATTAAAGTAGTAATCTCGAAGATTTTCATTTCATTGACTTTGATGGCACCTATGGCAATAATCGGTAATTGCAGGTGTGTTTTTGGACATCACTTAAGTTTCAATTTCACTTTCATCGTTTGCAGTCATCGATCTTTTCTTTGTTTTTTTTGGTCATAATAACCATTTACTCACAACGCCAGCAGACACCGGAAACAACAGTACGCCCCTTCACACACAGGTGAGCTGAAGAGCGAGTCTGTTGCATTAAAAGCCTTGTTAAAAGCCTAACTGTGCACCGCTTGTTATTTTTCTGGGAAAGTCCCTCCCGACACCCGAGTCGTAATACTGCAAATGCAAGGGCTTTCATCAGTGGGCCACAGGCTCAATCACCATTGTGTTGCATCATTCGGCAATAGATAGTGACTTAACAGACGTTTATTTAAATGAAAATCTTCGAGATTATATCTTTAACACTGCTACCAAAGGCCAATGGGCAGTGTGAGTGTGTGCATGCATGCTCAAGCTGTATCTGGTGATGTTATGATTGGCTTTAGCTCAGTGATCTGTGATTGGGGATAATTTCCACTTGTGCAGGACCAAAGTCAGCAACAAATGAATCAGTAATTTTACTATGTTTGTGTCCATCTTGCATATTCAGCAATGGCGTATCAGATTGGCCACGCTGGATTTAAACAAGTACACCACTTACAATTAACCTAGCCCAGATTTCATGTTTTTCCTCCAGTAAATGGCAATGAGGCCGCTTTCTAGGAAATGAAAACCAAAAACAAATTGTCAGCAGGAACTTCACTGACACTGATTACTGCAGATGTCTGACGTTTTTCAAACCACAATGAGTGCTACAGTATTTTGGTATTGAAGTTCTGAGCACGACAATGTTGTAACTGGGCATGTAGAAATCTATATTTGTAGTAATGTGTAAGATTTTGAATTTTGAATATGCCTGAACTCTAGCCATGCTTTCATTTAAATCATCTCTATTTAATCATATCATGGTATTCTGTATATGTCACTGCATGCTCCTGGCATGTCAAAGTCAAACTATAAAGCAACAATCATTAAGAAAGACCATTCAAAAGAGTTCAGTGTCCTGGATATCTCATAGGAAGTTGGACCGACCATATCGCTTTTGTTTCCTCTGTCTGCTGACTATCAAAGAAAATACCTGGGGAAACTATTTTAGCTTTGCTTTGTGTCCCTGCGTTACCAATAAGCCTGTGCCAAACAGAGGGACAAGCTAGACAGTTATACTTGATATCTCTGTAAAGCCACTAAAGAACCATTAAGTCTCTCTTCCTCCTGCCCTTCCTGTTTGATACGCCTTGAAACGCTATCTCAGAATGTTCCTAGTTGCAAGCCAAGCTTGTAATAGCTACACCAACTGGATTGGGCAAAGTGCACCTATAAATTTGACCTAAATATGTGAGAAACTCAGGAAGCTGTGCAGACATTTTCAGGGTCTGTTGCTGGTAACTCATAATGTGTAAAGAGAGAGTGTAAATCCCCATGTGTATCCTCCACCACACTGGAGACGCCAGTAGTTTCTTTTCACCTGACAGCAAGGTGCTTCAGGAACATGCCCGGAGCTACAATGCTACCTCTCCACACCAGGGCCTCAACCAAGCAGTACTGACAAGGCCAGAAAAGGATCCCTCACCGGCTTCCCACCAAACTGCAGAGGCAGATTGATTGAACCCAGGTCTCTGCCGTGGCGGCCACCTGCTTTTTCCCTGAGCTGCACCAATCAGGTACCCCAGTGAGAGTGCTACCTTAACTGACTTTAACAAGTAATTTTGATGGGGCTGTGATTATTGATATTCTTAGTTATCTTGTTGGTTGAGTTTGATTTGGTCTCCACACACTCAGGGTGAACCCTGCATCTTTATGTTGATAGTCAATAAATACGTTTAAACTGTAAACTGGCAGCATGTTACACCCTCATGTCGTCTTTTCTGTTTTTCCACATGTTAAATAAGGAAAATGTGACTCATGGGTGAGGAAGCTTTATAAAGCCACCTTTAATGAAGCTGAGCTGCATAACCAAAGTAATGTAACTAATTACTTTTGCTGTTAAGTAATCAATAAATGATGTAATTACCTTTTCAATTTCACCAATTCACCTTTGTTAGTTAACTGTCTGTCGATGTCTTTGGATGTTTTCCCCTTGTGTCAGCAGATGACAGGTGTTATATAACACTTTTGATTCCCTAGCTCACTATTTACATTAGGATATCCGTTTATATGGCCTCAGCTGAATCCGGCCCCATCGCAGGGTTAGTTCACTGTGACAGTCACAGCAGGTGGAGCGACCTTCACTGACCTCTGGGACGAGACAGACGATACATTAGAGCAACAGCAGCATTAATCTGTGTCAAGTTGACATATGGATGCAAGAATGCACACACTAACCTCCTTACTTGTAGTCAATATTCTTCTTATTTAATATTTAATTTTTTATTAACTCACATTTAACACTTTAAATTGCAGTTACTCTGATCACAATCCTGAAATTGTACAGTATCTCCTTAATGAGCCTAAATTTAACACCACCTGTCAAATCTGTACACTTTCCATGCAGATAGAGAAGAGCTTCAAAAGTTGGAAAAATAATAACCTCAGATCCCCGTTGAGATCACTGTGGTTAATTTGTATGGTAATGGCAAACCTATCATACACAGAAAATTCATTAACACAATAAAAGGCAGATGGAGTGTTTGACTTGGCCACATCTGGCCAATTGAACGGAGATTTATAATGCAGCAGGTTCGCTCCAAGCGGCGTTGGGTATCATCTCTCCTGCGCAGCCGTGTTTATGTAGGCCGAGTTTAAATATTTGAGGAGCACATGTGGGGATGAATGGTGGCACAGGATTTCATCATAAAGCTGTGAAGGGCAAGCCGGCGGGGGGTCATTTTAACAGTAGTGTCAACATCATGAGATCCCCACCTCTGTCGACTCAGCAAACAGTATATATCGCGGACGCTCTCAAAGGCGGTGAAGGCTGCTTTCTGGAAAGGCCCCGATGGTTTTCTCAGAACAAATTTGATGCGGCCAACAGGCTCTGGACATCTTCCCTCGCTGATTTGGAGTAGTGTGTCCAAAGTAACCATGAGGGGAACTGAGCGAGATATAAGAGAGTGGGACTGGGATCTGACGCAATGAAAAGGCTCACTGGACAATGGTCACAAAAGTGCTGTTGACATTGCACAAAGAGCAAAACAGCTGCTGCTCCATTTACTGAGCTCAGCTTGCCATGTCATTCCTATGTCTAAAGTGTCATTACGTAACGCCACTGCAGACACAGGAACAAATGAAGCTCATTATCTTCTCCGACATCTTTTCCATTCATCTTGACCAGTCAGAGGGCAAGGAGAGTTGTCTGCTATTGGTTTTGCAGATGTGATGGAGAATATTAGATGATGCATCTTGTTCCTCTTTCCTGATCGCTTCATTGTTCCTCTGGTTTATATCAGTTTCCCTGCTGCCCATGACATCCCCCTTACAGAATCCCATCTTTCCCCAAATTTACCGCTACCCATGCAGCTCGCAGCGTCTGATTGCAAGAAGTGCCTGTGGAAGTTTCCATGCTCCCACTCACTCAGTCGCCAGGGCAAGAGCCACATCAAGCAGGCTTAGCTGTCAGCTACTGCTGCGTGGGTTTCTGTTTACCCAGCCTGCCTGTCTGTGGGCATCCAACACAGCTCACACATCATCACGCCACTGTCCACCTGCCTCGCTCACTTAAAACAGAGAACTTCAATCCAGCAAGAAATCCCTACTCTGAAAATTATCACTCTAATGAGAAAGAAATTAGCTATCTTCAACATTTTAGAGGTTTTAGAGGTCCAGTCAAATTTGGGGATCACATACTAACTTCTTCTTCCGTATCTATTTTTCTTTTTCTTCTGAAATACACATGATTTTATTTTACTCTAGTTTTGTCCTTGACTCCTGCCTTTTCGCTTGCATCACCATGCATGTTTCCATCCATCACTCCCAGCCATCCATGCCACGCTCCACCGCAAGCCTCAATCTTTCTCTCCCTCTGCACTCTCTGTTTGTCTGTCTGTGGGCACGCATGTCTGCTGGGGGTTTCCATGCAACTCTCCCTTTCCCAAAACAGACACCTGCACCACTCCACCCGTCCCCTCTGACGTAGGCGCTCCCTACTGGGAAAAGCAGAAGAGAGAAGAACTGTGTTCAGAGTGAAAGGGAGTTGAAGGGAGACAGAGGGAGAAAGAAATAGAGGGAGTCTGTGATGCCTTGAGACGCAGTTGATTTTGTTTATTTGAGTGGCAGCGAAGAAACTGCATACAACTCTCTGTTAGTGGTCTGACCTGACGCCAGTCACCATCTCTAATGTACACCAGGGGGATTTAAAGGTGCTCTAAATGGGAATACAAATAATCCACCAGTTGCTCTGCGTGTCACAGTACAGCAGAGGCTTTGGCACAGAGGTGACTCAAGTCTAATGCCACATCATCAAGGACGTCAGCCACTGCATGTTTTCTCATCATTCACGCGGTAGCATTCACCGCAGAACCTTTGACCTGCTGGGCAAACTGTATGTAGGTGCAGATCTGCAACTTTCAAGGGTCTGTTGAAGCTTCTGTGCTTGTACCTGGAAGCTGCCAACACAACCCCAGCCCTTCACCTAATGCAGCCCCCAATCATAAGGTAGCTGTAAGACCATTAAAGGCATCAGTATACTTCAAACAAAGTGCTTGCTGGAAATGAGGGGGCTGCGTTCGACAAGTTTTGTAACTTTCTAAAACTGAAAATCTGACATCACACAGTGTTTGGCCAGGTGTGCAGAGGAGAAAAAGTAGACGGAGTTAAGAAATCTCAACCTCTCTCACATTGCTTGTGTTCAGCCCAGTGCAACACTATGGATGCCTTTGAAGAGAGAGCATCTGAAAGCGTGCAGTTATCTCCATTTTTTACATTTCATCCGTCTCGCCCAGTCTGTGAGAGTGTGGCTGTTGAGAACAAGTATAAATACTTTGCCTTCAGACATATTCAGACAATATTTTGTACAAATTGCATCATTTGAAGCGTACTGAACCCTTAAACCCACTCCAACCTAATCCAGTCTCAGGTTTTTCCATTTAATAAAACACAGAAGACTGTACTCTCCTGCCACTTTGATTTTTTTTTTTTTTACTTAAAAACTGTTGTAAACTGTTATATACAGTTTACTAATACAGCTTGAAAAGTTTCAAATGTTGGGTTAAATTGTTTTGTTTTGTTGCTGTACATCTGGCTTGCCACATTTTTCATATTCAGTATATTCATACTCAAAGTAGAGTCAGTATCATCGCCTACAGCAAAGGCAAACCTATTAAATTCAAAATCATTTCTGTAATCTGGCCCCAAAAATATTTAACAGAGGGGTTTTTTTCCAAGTCCCTAACTCATCTTAATACTGCATATTGCAATTTGAGGATGTCACAATTCTAACATTCATAAACCTTCCTCTGGCAGGTAAATTAATATGATTGATAGTTCATCAGGAAACTGACATGTTTCTCCAAATTGTCTCACAGTTATGGATTTGGCAGAACTGGTAAGGTCTGTGATCCACATATTAGTAAAAGCCAAAGAAGTGAGCATTTATTATAAATATTGGAAACCTGTCCTTTAAATGTCTTTGCTAATTTATCAAACCTGTCAGCAGCTCCTATAAACAGCTGACCTGCTGTTTAGAGCCAGTCAAATATTTTGTTGTATGTGTCTGGCCAAAGTGTTCGGAACTGTTAATGAGCTGACAGCTCCTCCTAATATTACATGACATTGACTCTGCAACAAAGAAAAAAAATCACCATTGTTTTACAGTCTGAGTGGGGAGAAGTTTGTCCAGTTATTGTGAACCACCTGTTGGATTTTAAACAACAGAATAGACAGATGTCAGGACCAATCCTTCAAACAATACGTGACCATGTCCAGCTCCAACGAGAGGTTTATTATCGCTTTTGGCTGCAACTGCACCTCTAATAGATAGCAGTCCACACAAAAATTCATTTATCCAAAGGATGGATCTGTTCAAATGACATGCATATCACCCTGCATGTTGTAAAGAGTAGCAGTTTTCTAAGAAAAAAATGCAAAGTGCTTTAAAACACACAGAGGCTTAGGGAGTACGCCCCCCTCCCTGTGAATTATGGGGTGAATGGTATCCTCCCTATAATTCACAGAGGGGAGTGTTGTTTGAGGAAACACTGCCCCCTAGTGGGGACAAACGTGCATGTTTACTTTGTATTCATCAGACAGAAAAATGCATTTTCAAGCTGTAATTTAATGGCAGAAGAAGAATTTGTTTGAATTTCCTATTTAAAATGGCAGATTGTGTTGCCAATGGCATATAACACACAGCTATTATGTCATATATAGTGGTTCACATCATATTAGCCATATATTAGCGTATTGTGTCACTCAAAGTTGTCTTTTGATAGTGTTTCTATAATAAAATGACACCACGGACCCTTCTAAATGTCTTCAGTGAATGATCTGTGGACATTTGAGATATATAGTCTGATTTTGTTTTGAACGTGGCACAAAAACACTTGAAATATAGGTCACTTTGTCTCTGAAACACAGCAGAATTTATGCATTTGCACTTAATTTATGACTTTGACCGTTATCCCTTAAAATTGCACCTGTGTGATATAACCTCGCAGCAAAAAATGACGTCGTTTCGGTTGCGATTTGCAGGGGTATGATTTTCCAGAGCTAACACACTGGTATGAGCTTATGGTCCTTTGACAGCTTGGCTCACATGTGGCTTTAACACTCGTGAGGCATTTCTTTTGACAGCCACACTAGCCAGCCCTCTGGATGCTGAAAACAAAGGCCAGACTTTGTTGAAAGGTCTAGCATGTGTCTGCTTTATGTGAGGCGAAGCTCACGTGAGGAGGAGTTTAAATTAAATCTGAGCATATGTTAAATGTCAGTGTTGGCCTGGAGGTTCTGACTGGGCAAACAAATTACTGTGGATGTTGACTTCCATCCAGACCCTGGCAAATGTGATTAGCAGTCTTTACATGTTTCCTTATGAAATCCTAGAACGTTTAAAACCGTTATGATACATGATAGTCTATTAAATGATGCTGAGTTGTGAATTTTTGATGCCATTCTCAATTATGTTTGATTGACAGATTGTTTGGGGGCAGTTTAATTTCACCCAGATGTTGGTTATAATGGTCTGAAGATGTAAATGAGATTGCAAAAGCATTGATTCAACTATTGTTACATAGAGAATATTTCAAACAATGATCCATCAGTCATACAGTAAAACAGGAGTGCAGGTGTGATAACAGGGAGTTCCTACAGAGCTTTTTTCAAATGTAGACACAAGTTTCGACATACAGTATGCTGGGCAGATCAGTTTGTTAAATGCTGGCAGACTTGGTCACAGAAAGCAGGCTGCAGGCTTCTAGTGCACTTTTTAAAATTTTCTAACATGCAAATATGGACGACAGTGAAACAATAAATGACAAAGCTCATATTAGGCTCTTAATAGTGATTTAAGTACACATAAAGATGTCTGACCATACTGGTTCTTTTGCACATTTTAGCCCATTTACTATAAATCAAGTATGCCTTATGTACATACATACTAACAACTTTAAAAAGAATTCCTTTTTTTTTAAATTTATGAATTTGTTGTTATTTTTTTTCCAGGTAGCCACGTCTTTCAGTACAGTATGGAAATCTACTTGTATTTTGTATATTTATGTCAAAGATATGCTACAGTTGCATGACACTCTGTCAAAAGCCCACATTTTTGGACATGTTTTTTCAGTTTTGTCAGAGAGGAATGGTGCATTCATGTGCTCTTATATGGATCGGAAAAACAAAATAAAATTCATCTTTTGACATCTAATTTATTCATACCCGCTACCATAACTTCAATTGTGAATACAATGCTTTTTGGAAGCTGACTCTTAATTTATAGAGCTACAAGAACACACAAGATAAGGTATATGTGATTTATAACAAATGGAAAAAACATGTAAAAATACCAGTATGGTCCTTTGGCGTGTAATGCAGCAGTCACGTATTGAGGATGATTAAAAGTGCATTTTGTGCAACCAGCAACACAGAAAACAATTAAGACAATTAAGGTTTGTTTCAATTACATATTACTGATGCCTGCTGAATGATCATGTACTTTAACTTTACACAATTTAAATTATGATGTAGGCGACAATATTTTTCTGTTTATCTACCTCCCAGTCCCCAATTCAGTCCCAAAGCAACTCAAACGCTTGTTTGCTCTCTCAGCTGAACACAGTCAGCCTCTTCTTCATGTAAAGAAAAGCGAGGTATGTAGCTCCTCCTAGAATACCTATCAGCAGAGTGGTGCCAAAAATAACCGGTGCGTTCTTCCTGGCCACGCGAAACGCCACAGGAAGGACGGCAGAGATCAGGATGTTGTTGACATGGCCCAGCACTCTCCTGAAGGCCGGGCGCTCCACCACACGCTCGTAATATGTTTCCAGGTTCACACGGTTACCGTTGCCCCAGTAGCGGCGGGAGAGGCCGAGGAACTTGAGGCGGTGTAAGGTGACTGCCAGAGAGACGTCGGCCATGCTGAAGAACTCACCGCACAGCCAGGACTGGCTGCCTTCTTCTACGAGCGGAAGAAGATATAGGAAGAGGCATGAAGTGCACAATAACAACACATAATATAACATTCAAAATGCTACTGCCATCAAGTTTTTACTGTGAGCAGGAATCTGGCTCATGTGTTAACAGTCATGAAAATGTAATTGTGTCTTTTATTGTGTGTCTGTTAAAAGTGGTTGCTAAGTGACAAGCTGTTGTGGTTGTGTACCTGGTGTTTCTTCCACCCTCCTCTGTAGCTCTGTCTCCACCTGGTCCATCACACTCTCCAACTCATCCAGAAGCTTCTTCAGGTACTTCATGTTGTCATGGTCAAGCAACTTGGACTGCAGAAACATTTTCATATATAAATGCATTACTGCAAATGTACTTAATTTACACACAGTTAGACAGAAAATCACGCAGAAAAAAAGGGTTCAAAATTTTCAGGCAGGCCTCCAAACTGCGCTACACATAAAAAGGTTGTTATGCTTTCATTTTATGCCTTTTTAGGCCAATTTTGCCAAACAATTATTGCTATAAAACCTACATAAAATGCTCATACTGCACTTCGTGGCATATACAAACAAAATGTGTTCTTTCAGCTGTAGTTTGTTTCAGAAAATAAACTTT
>NTHP01000019.1:2815003-2840790 GCA_003416845.1 Oplegnathus fasciatus | reverse complement strand
AAAAAAGGGCACAGAGGGGACACACCCACCCCTCCCCTGTGAATTACTGTACAGAAGAGCTATCTCATCAGCCTCTGGGGTGGAGCTGATGACCTCATGCTTGTAATCAGCCAATCGATAGAGTTCTGTGTCTGTGACCCCCATTCACTGTCACCCTTATCTGTGTAAAATGGACTTCTACACACATGGCGTTCCGTTTGCTCTCGTGTCCGTGGGTGTGTGCGTGTGTGTGTGTTGTGGTTGTGTCAGAGGCCTGTGAACTGAGATAAGTGACCGAGCCATTGAAACGTTTACCGTGTCATGATGCTTCTCCCATAAAGCCTCTTTGTTACAGATCAGCAGTTTTGGTATCCTGGTGGCTCAGTGTTGTGTCAGTATATACACTGTGTAATCTATTATAATGGCCTTTGTTACACCTAAACTTTCCCGCCTCTCGCTATGCTATCTCACAAAAGCAGAAGTCTAAAAAGGACCTTACAAAAACTACAAAGTTGCACATAATATACTGATATTTGTCATATTCCTACACTTCTCTTCAATGTATACTGTGTTAATTTTCTATAGTGTTTTATCTGACCTTCCTTTTCTCAGGTTAAGTTGATGAAGCGCGCTGCCACAGCAATGCTAAGAATGATTAAAATGCCAAAACAAACATACTGTAAGCCAGTCCGTGCATAGAGGCCAAGTGTGTGTTTCAGTTTGATAGCACTGTTTGCTCCGCAGGCTCCAGTGAAAGGTTAACCAACACCTAATATGCAGGTCCTCTGGATATAGGAAAGATATTTATATGATGCTTATTTTTTCTTCGCAGCAATCAGCAAAAAGTTGAGACTGATATTCAGGAATGTTTAGAGTGTTTATCATCATCACACCTTTACCACTGCCAGTGAGGCTGTTTTATTGACACATAGGATATTGGTTAAGAAATTGGATAGAGTTGGTGGTGTATGTAGTATTTTGCACACCTGATTGTAGCTTGATAGGTGTGCATGAGATGACCTTAGGCTGACAACCAAACAGCTTACTGTCTCATACTTGTAATAAAATCTATTTCAGTTGCCATTTTATTCAGAACTGTATTGTTCACTTCCACAAAAAAGTCCTTGCATCAAATAGAGAGTAAAACCGTTTTGTTTTTGGATGTTGAGTGTAATTTGATTATAATCAAGAACAAAATATGAAATAATTAACATTTCCGCAATTACAACTGTTGACTATATTTAATGAAAACTAATGGTAATTATAACCATGATTATGAAATTACTGTAACAGAGATAATTACATGGTTCCAAATCCTTAAAATATGTTTCAGGATCACAATTTTGATTTAATAGAAATTGTGTGTGATAGGAAGGACACGTTTGGGTGTAAGTTGGAGAATTTTGTTCTTTTCAAATGCCTTTTTACCTCACAGTTAATGTCATAATGTGTGATTTATTTGTACAGTGTTGCTGCTGAGGTTTAAATTTGATTAATTTATTGAGAAATTAGCGTAAAAGCACAGAATATTCTGAATGACAGAAACATTGCTGCGCTGGTTTCACACATTATGCCATTATCCAAGACTTTTTCTCAAGTTGAATATTTTCTTAATGTCTGTACTCAACACAGGAAGCTAGCAACTGTACATCTTAGTAGTAAAACATTAGGTGCATGTGTATCCATGTGCTCACTCTCTGTCTCTCTCACACCACACACACACACACACACACACACACTTACAAACACTCACAGCCACACAGACTATCTATATGCACTCACTTAATCAGAACTCACCTCTCTCCACACAAGAACACCTCACACACACACACACACACACACACACACACACAAATGCATACAGTGAGAGTGCATGCGGTGTGTGTAACTCTGCTAGTGTGTCAGCAGTGAGTACTGACTAAATAAGGCAAGGCATCAGTTGGCTTATCAGCACCAGCCAGGAATATATACCCGTCCCACCACTGATATAGCAGCCCGCCATCTCACTCACACTATCATCTCTCCCAAATGTCTGTGTGTGTGTATGTGTGTGTGTGTGTGTCCATATAAATGGGAGGAAAAGATTTCAAGAGAATGGGAGAAACTGTCTGTTTGGATGTGAGAGATGAGATAAGGCTGCTATCATTCGGCAAAGAGAACAGAGGAAGTGTGTGCGGTGTGTGTGTGTGTGTGTGGAGCGTTTGTGTCCAGGGGTGTTTGTTTATCACCTGCTGTGTGATGACCTCAGCCACTCACCACCTGCCCTTTTTGGAGAGAGTTATAGATCAGCCTGTGTTTCAACATGTGAACAAAATAATCCCAACCCGCAGTACATCATGTAAGATTCCGTCTTGGCTGTCCTCGACGGCGGTGACTTCTTCGGCTCCAAATAGGGGCAGAGGTGCAGTTGGGTTAATTTTTTCTTGCGTGTGTGCATGCGTGCGTTTGATCTTGGTGCTGGTGCCACCTCTTATGTAGTTTTTTACAAAGTGGCGCCACACACCTTTCATAGGTATGTCAAGTTTGCCCCTTTATGAAGTGACAAAATGTACAGTAGCAATGAGGCACGGAGCGTACAGTAACTGTAACTGTGGGAAGGACTGCCAGCCGTCTGTATCACGAGTCAGAGTAAAGCAAGCCACATCATACAGTATATTTATCTCCCCCGACATGTCTCGTAATTATGGCAATGTGATGGTGTGAGGCAACTCAACATTTATTGCTGACTGAATCAAGTGCTCACATAAAATAACCGGCCACATGTGCCTCGTATTATCTATATCTGTAGCATTAATGAACGGAGTCATTGCCATCTTGTACATACGAAAGAGCTATAAATAATATAGCTGATGCAATGGCGCATGCATCATGAGCTAGCCGTGCAGTTTTTCAAATGACCCGCAGTGCAATCAAATTACAGCGTGTAATGTATATGTAAATATATAAAGTCGTAGTTAGCAGCCTGAAAGATGTCAGTGGATGAAACCATGGACGCAGTCGAAGTAGTGATTTAAAGAAAGTCTGACGGCAATGTTGAGTGGTCTGTCCACCGCTGAAATGTCTCAACAACTGTTGGGTGGGTTGCCATGATATTTTGACATTCATTGCTCCCAAACAATGTATCCTAATGATTTTGATGATCCCCTGACTTTTTCTTCCATGGGGTTGACATCTGTGGTTGTGAGAGTAACGTCTCAACAACTATTGGATGGATTGCTATTCAATTTTGTATACACATCAATGTTCCCCCCAGTAATAACTTTGATGATCCTTCAATTTTCCATCCAGTGGCCTCATCGGGTCAAAATAACCCTAACTCTAACCCAGGAGCAGATATGTACCAAGTAAGTAGCTCATTACAGTCCAGTAAAAGTTCAGTGTAAAACCTCGTGAACAGACAAGACACTACATCACTAAGAATAAATGACTAAAGCAGGATGCGTCTGCTGCTGTTGATGCACATTATGATGCCACACGTATCGACATAAATAGGAATGATTTCAAAAGAAGTTGGACTGAATAGACCAGATTTTCTGACTTACAGTTACACTGCATGAAAGCTTTGTTCCCGAGGGAGTAGAGGAGAATAGCCTGTGGGAGATGGCTGTGTGTGAGTGTGAGCGGAGCGCTGGGCTGTGTCGACAGCAGTGGTGATAGGATTGGGTTTCACCAACGTGCCATCGCACTGTGTGGCTGTGGCTTGTAATCTCTCTGAGAACGGCACGTATTTCTGCAGCTTCTCAAGAAAGACTGGGATGAGTCAGGCAGGCAGGCGGGCGAGCAGGCGGGTGGGCAGGCGGAGGGGGGAGTCATGTGGAGGCCAAGGCTGCTATAAAGAGGTTAACCCATGTAGTGGTTCACCTGCAATCATTAAAAATGTAAAAGTTCTCCTTGTACAGATGGTTTACCCACTCCTCCATTTCCTCTACAAGCTTTCCTTGACTTGGTTTATGAAGAATTTCCTACAAGACTGTACTCCCTCCATTATTAAACAGTGAATGTGATGCACTGCTTCTTCTTGTCTCTGTGTTAATTGTGTATGTAACGGGGATTAACGAGAGTAAGAGTCAGTGGAGTGAGTAAAATATTGTATTGGACACACTGTGATTTGAGATGTAGAGAAATAATGAGTGCGAGTTAATAGTGTTTCTGTTCAGTAAGCTTGATCTCCGAGGATTTCCCTCTGTGTGTGTGTGTGTGTGTGTTCATGTGTATGTGCTATCCTCCTGAGAATTTCCCATGACGTGACAAAATGTTATGTAAAAATCCCAAATGTCAGTGTGCAATCGTGTCTAACTCTATGCACCTGTTCAAAAGCTGTTTACATGTGCAACATGTTGGGATCGATGGCTGTGAAGTCTACTGGTGAGGTGATAAAAGTCATTGATATACATTCAGCGAGTTGTGGGCTCTGCTAAAGGTGCTCAGTGTCAGGAAGACATTCTTAACTTTCTATTCAGTGTAGGTTATTGTTAGTGTTGTGCTCTAGTATCCGCTGACTTGTCGCCCAAAACACTGTGCGTGACCTGCTCCAGAGGCGCCATCATTGGTAGGGAATAAACCTGTTAAGTCCGCAAAATAGTGTCCACAGCATGCAGACTGTGACTGTGGCAATCTCTATAAATAGATGTGCACTGGAGAGGCAGAGCATACTTTTAACCCTAAAATCAAATGTTATTGTCTGTTTTATAGACTTTTGCACATACATATATGGCATCTTGTATATTGCAATAAGGTACTATATCGTGATTCAGGCTGCAAGTAGCAGTTTTTTTCATAATCGATTAATCTGTTGATTATTTTCTCGATTCATCATTTGGTTTATAGAGTGTCAGAAAACTGGCCATCACAATTATCCAAAGCCCAAGGTGACGTCTTCAGATGTCTTGCTTTGTCTGACCAACAGTCAACAACCCAAAGATATTCAGTTTACAGTAGTAGAAGACTAATGAAATCAGCTGATATTCACATTTGAGAAGCTGAAATCGCAGAATTTGGGCGTTTTTTTCTTAAAAAATGACTCTGAAAGATGAATAAATCATCAATTGTCGCTGGTTCATTTTCATGAATGTTAGTTATTTATTAGTTATTAGTTGTTGCACTAATCAAGACAAAGTAAATCTTCTGGAAATTCAATTTGAAAGTGAGTATCGATAAAATGACAAATGGGTTTTTGTTCTGCAGAATGTAAAACGACAAATCAACACTATTCTTTCACGTTGATGAAAAATCCACAAATTAAATACTGCCGTAAATCAGCTCATTGATGCACAATACTGTCAGCAACAGCCTAATAAATGAACTTATAGCTCCCTAGGTATGACTGGTATGGCAAAACAGTCAGTGTGTATTCTCATATCATCCAACACTATTCGCATTACATACATGGTAATATCCACATCAACATAAAATAGAAATTATTGATACCTGTGATGTCTTTAAAATGCACATATAAAAAATGGTAGCAACAACAAATTTAGCCATGATAGTTGGCATCTGCTTTGAGGCACAAATAAAGGTGAGTCTGTTTCAGACGGTGCTGCCTGAAGCAACTCTTAAAATGTGTTTTTGTACCTACTAACACAGCCGCGTGTCTTCAACCTCTGGATACTAATGTGCCCTGCTAAATCTGTTCAGCCACTCTGATTGGCTAGCTAGGCCGCTTTCACTCCAGATGTTCACGGATTGGATTATGGAATTATCATTTCTCCTGTTGAGTCAGAGTATTGCTTTTCCAAACGCAGAGACCCTTTGTGAAGCATGCAAACCACTCTTGTAATCACACGCATGGATGACACCGTGTGTGTGTGGCCGTGTTCGTGATTGCATTTTCTTTAGGATTTGTAGGAGTGTAAACATGGCTATTCCATCTATCACTGTCACCTTTTTACAATAATCCACTGGATTATATTATTGTGATGATGCACAACTTGATCCACATGTCCTTAGCAGTTGCAGTTGATGGTAATAAGACATTACTGTCAAAATGTTTTTCATATTAGTTCAATTGTTTTTGCGCATGTCTTCCAGTTAATCCATGAAATAGTGATTAAAGATAGATTGTACGAAGATTGCATCACAATTTTTCAGCTGTGGGCAGATGTAACCTAATGCTAATGCTCCTTTTGGCTTTGCACTGAAGAGGAAATTGATGGTTGTGTGTATATGATAGTGTGTGTGTGTGTGTGTGTGTGTGTGTGTGTGTGTGTGTGCAGACAGTGGGGTGAATGGTGGCAGGAGATTGGAGGAGAGAGAGCACAGACCATAATTAAAACTATTCCTTAAGCTCAAGCGGTTGCCAGGCAATGTGACCTTTACTCACACAGGTTCAGCTTCGGATGTTGAGCCTCGTAGTTAAATGAGACACACCATGGAGCGGCTGTTTGTGTGTGTCTGTGTGTGTGTGTTTCTCTGTACCTGTGTCCCCTTGTTTTCAGCCAAGTTGTAAAACCTTTTACAGTACATTCACTTTGTCAAAGCACATTTAAATTTAGTTTTTTTAAATAAAAAAAATGTGTTTGTTTGTTTTTGTGTGTACATGATAGTTTTGTGTGTATTATGTTTGTGTATGTGTAAGATTATGCCCATACACTAGGCTGTAGTGTGGGTTTGTTCATTTGCAAATTCATTAATACAGGCCAGATGCCTAGTTGGACAGCTTGCTCAAGTGTCTCTGGTGGTTGCCATGGTTACTGCCTCACCGCCGTCATCATCGTGTCAGCCATTTGTTGATTTTCTTTATGAAGTAGTAGAGTGAGGAGGCGTTGTTGGTTTGACATTGTGTTTATTCATCCTTTAAGGCTTGTTCAACGTGTCTGATTCCAGTTGGAGATTTACAAGAGATTTATGTCCTGTTATCATGGAGACGACACTGCGAAGTCGCCTCAGTGTCGTCCTTTATTCACACTGATTCCCAGTAGGCCTCATTATGGCACGTCCCACTAATGGTCCTTTTCAACTTCTCATGCAGATTTGATGTGTGTGTGTGTGTGAGTAAATTAGAGTTAACGCAGTCATCTGCAAGAGAGGTAGCTCATTTTTCAAGCTTTTGCACGTATGTGTGTTTGCATGTGTATGTTGTAGGTGTGTGACGTTTGCATAGTCAGTTGGCGGTGGAGTGGAGCCTGGTGTGTGTCTGTGGGTACAGTATGTGTGATGCAGTACAAACCCAGGTTAAGTTGCTTAAATTGCCAACTCGTTGACTCCCTGGATAACAGCAGCTTGTGAGTGTGAAAACAGACAGACGCTGCCCGACAGCGACACAAAAAACTGGAGATCCTGTTTCATCTTGAATTCAGAATATTGACTCAAGCAATGGTTTCATTTTTTAATGCCGTCACAATTAGTCAGTGTGTCAATTGGTCCATCGACAGAAAATTTTGATGATCAAAATATTCTTCTCTGTGTGATATCTTTTTAAATTGAATATCATAGGGGCTAATTTTATAGGGATGCACCGATCCCACTTTTTTCTCCCGATACCAAACCCAATACCTCGACTGAGGGAACGTGTCGATACTGATTCCCGATCCAATACCACTGCCTTCTTTTTTCCCTAATTTAAAACTCTGTGGAACTAATTGGAATAACTTTTAATTAATGTAACATAAAAACTGAGTCAGTGGCTCGCTGTGACTCAACGAATGTAGAAACACAGAGACACTGAATTTTATTGTCAAATGTACTGACAAAGAAACTGTATTTTACGTGGATTAGACATCGGTTATCTGGCCGATACCCGATTCATGTACTTTGGCAACCCTAAAATTTTATACACAAAACAATTCTTTGATAAATCAGGGAAATGATCAATAATGAAAATAATAGTCTACTTCATTTTACTCATCACTTTGGATTTCCTGTCCTTCTCCTTCTCTTCTTCAAAGTTAGATTTGGAGCTAATCTGCAAAGGCCTCGTTCTTTCACCAGTCAACTTTGTATCCAGTGATGTTGTGCGCTGCAATGACCTTTACTCAGTGAATGTAATCACCAACAATCATATAAATGAGTATTATATGAGTTAAAGCCAGTGTATATAATAAAGATTTAGAAGCAGACAAGGTGAACTCAGCTCAGGTGTCCTCCTAGTAAGGGTTTTCATTCCTGTCTTGTGTTTCTCGTTGGTGATTTTAAAAATGACAATATTAAGGCTTAAAAAGATGTATATTTGGGGCCGTGCTGAGTTGATTGGCAGGTGTCTTAGCTCTAACAGTTGCTGCTTTCTGCCTACGGTAACAAAAAATGAAGGCGACAGTAAAATAAAACCCACGCTTCAAGCTTCAGAATGTCACTACGGAGCCCCTGAGTGGTCACATCATTTTTTTTTTTCTAGTTCGTGCGCTTATTTTAGTAACTCATGCGCTCGTTTTATTCATTATTGTATGTGTGCTCATTTGGTGTGCAAATGTGTGCATGAAATGCTTAAATCGCACGCATTACTCACTGCCCACAGTTTCATAAAACCAGGAAAAAAAGGAGAAATTTCGACAAAACAGCTTGTAGCTACATTTATCTGTGCTTTTTCATGTCCGTATGGATAGGGATTCAATAATTAAGTTTTATTTCAGTTTGAGGATGCATTATGGAGACACATTGCCAGTGTATCTTGTGCACAGGATTTAAGTACTTCGTGTGCATGTTTTACTATTTTGTTCGCACATGTACTAGATTGTGCACACGATTTAGTAAAACAAGCGCACGAACTAGAAAAAAAAAAATGATGTGACCACTCAGGGGCTCTGTATGTCACAGATACTACAATCCTGTTTTTCTGCAGTGTATGGTTTAACCACCATCACCCCCCTCCCCCTTTGTGTCATTAGCTGTATCAGCTGTGGCCATGTTTCACTAGCAGTGTTGACACAAAGAGCACAGAGCTGAGGTCTGAATCCCTGCCATTGCCCTTCACCAAAACCAGAGGGATCATCTCAGCTAGGGGATTCTGTGTCACTCTCTCAGCAGACCCAGAACAGCACTCGGAGGAGACCGTATCGGACCTTCAAACATGCTCTAAACATGTACCACACAAACACCTGCACTCACACTTGTGTAGTGTTTATTATAACACAGTAATTCAGTATATGCATATTCGCAGTAGTTTCTGAGAAGCACCTACAAACATTCACCAACTAAAATCCTGAACACATACCTGTAACCATGTGTGTTTGGATGAAGGCCAGGTGAAGTCTCAGTGGAGGGTTCAGTGCAGAGCTCCTGAGTAGAGAACACCAGTGGGAGATTAGGTCTGTTTGTAATCCACAGCCAAAAAGGTCAGTAGAGTTTGGGGATTTTTTTTTTTTTCTTGTTTAATCAAAAACTGATTCTACTCATTCTTCTTCCCAGAAATGAAGTCTGTTTGGGAGCTGAATTTCAATCTGTCTCTACCTGCCAGTTCAGCCTTTGTGTCATGAGTAAACATAATAAATGCATTATTTGTGGGGTAAATAAAAATGGATCCTGGCTCTTTAAGTGATGAAGGTACAGCTCAAAAATTATTCCAAGGCGTGAAATGATATTTTAGTTTCGTTTTTTCACAAGTTTGTAAAAACTAAACTATATTTATAGCCTATATTCGCTGTAAAACTTAAAAGAATAGTCTTGCTAAGAGACAAGATGACCAATACCTCTCTCATGTCTGTATGCTAAATATGAAGCTAGAGCCAGGAGCTATCTCAGCCAATGCATTATTAGCCTAGCTTAGAAAGACTGGACGCAGGGGGAAACCGCTAGTTAGTTAGCAAGTTCCAGAGCGTAACTTCCCATAAAACCACAACTTGTCATCTTTAAATTGGGGTTTTGGTGAGGGCTGTCCCGAATACCATTTTTGGGGCTTCGAAGCTTTGGTGAGAATTACACGTGAATATTCAAAGCTTTGTATGCATCACTTCCTATGACGCGCACGCATGCGTTGTGGGTTTGTTTCGAAGGTTAACCATTGTTCTTACGGTGGCAAGTTTACGTACATTATTTAACTGCATCATCTTAAACTTTTACCTTTTTAGCTGTTCCAAAAAATGAAAGGATGATTTGCTGCCTTTTCATCTTTACTAGTTAACATTACCCAGCTGTAGACTGGTAACTAGCCTCTGCAGTCCGGGCAAACTCTGCTTTGAAGAATGGTTGGGAGACATCGTGGTAATGTTGCATAAAACAGGTGATTTATTCAATCGTTGCAGCAAACACAATACATGCCTCTATTTACAATTGCTTTACTTGAATCTGAACTTAACTGAATGCATGAGTTGACGTCAAGAATCAATCAACACACCCTGAAAAAAAAAACGAATATCCGAATCCCAAAATTGAAAACCAAATACCAACCCAATGAACAAATATCCGAATAGTTGAATATTCGGGTCTAGCCCTAGTTTTTGTACAGATAAAACAAACAAGATACTTGTTAATTAGTGAGCTTTAGAGGTGGTGGTAGGTGTTTTTTTTTAACCCTCAGACAGAGCCAAGCTAGCTGTTTGCTTCTGCTTCCAGTCTTTATGTTCAGTTGGAAATGTGAAGAATAACATTCAGATTCCTTATCCAGAGAGCATGTTATTTTACTAGGCCAGCCATAAGACTGGGGAAAATTCAATAAGCCTAATTGATCTTAGAGGCTGCTTTTCTATTTGGAGCGTGCATATCTCTACTTTTGCTGAAAAGAGTGACAGGATGGAAAAGAGAAAGAAGGGGAATGAGCCCAGAGCCCCAGCCTGCCAAAACCACCAGGATGTCCTGAGATCTAAAATGCTTCAAGTACAGTACATGGCCATGCCCAAATATTCTCATTATACAGCACCGTAGCTGTCTCTTCAGCATAAAGTTAGCTTATCTCATAATAACAGCCACTCCATCTCCCATTTAAAGCCTCATTTGCTGTAGTCATTGTCCCCCCCGCCACCACCACTGCAGCCCCTGGTAATGTGAGCCCAGACTTCAGCCCAGGAATAATTCCTGAATAATTTCAGAGTCGGTTTTAGCTAACCACTAATGGTGTTAGTCACGCTTGAGTAATCCTGAATTAGCACCAGCCGGGAATTCAATAGCAGGCCTGCATGGATATAAGAGATATGTGCGGGGCAAGCAAAGTGCTAATTTGTGCAGACTTTCTGAGATGTTCTGCGCTGCTCCTTTGGACCTGGGGACTATTTGGGCAAGATACAGGGCAGTAATTTCTGTTGATGTATAATACCCTTTCATGAGCAGATTTGTGCACTCAGAACAGGAGCATCACTGCCCAAATGGAGAGTGGTCTTGAAATATGTCTCTTGCTGTATAGTAGTAGTTTTCTCTCGGTCGCGGGCGATGAAATAGAGTGATGGGGTTTAAAGGGAGATTGTTGAGTGCTGATGTTGACCACAGGACAAGGTCATCTTCTACCTTATTATATACTGTATCAGTCAGCATTCCCCTTACCAAGCTTGGACTGACAGGGAGGGGGAACAGGTTACTGTGATGGTGAGAAGGAAGATGAGGAAAAGAGAAAGGGGAGGGGGAGGCGTATTGGAAGAAGCTAAGGCGGGGTGGAGGGGACCAGGAGACGAAGGGGGCGCAGAACTGTGTCAGCATATGTGAGGGAGACTCCTCAAATAGGCCATAGCCTGGGGAGTGATGGACTGAAGCTTCACTCAGGGGAACGTGCACACACAATCACACACACATTCACACACAACATGATACAGATACACACATACTGTATTCTGCGGGAGACTGAGGTATGACCAACCTTAAA
The DNA here is from genome assembly GCA_003416845.1 of Oplegnathus fasciatus. Lineage (NCBI taxonomy): Eukaryota > Metazoa > Chordata > Actinopteri > Centrarchiformes > Oplegnathidae > Oplegnathus > Oplegnathus fasciatus. The sequence continues at coordinate 2,829,089 of NTHP01000019.1, read as the reverse complement.
GGAGGATGCACGGTGCCGCATGGGAGCTGGGGTTTGAAATTTAACCCTACAGTAAAATTAGAGGGGCTGAGATGCATACCTCAGCAGGTCTAAATACCCAGGAGTCTTTAGAGGGGCTATCTGTCTCATTCTCTGTCTCTCCAGTTCTCCCCTTTCCATTGCCATACCTTTTTCTTGGTCTGTGTTTTTCTCACCCTCTATCGCAAACACACACACACACACCCAGACACACATTCCACAGAGGGAAAGAGCATCCACCGCACTGGCTGCCAAACTGACTCAACACTTTTCGCACAATTCATTTGTCACAGTAATGAAACGACCATGAATCTCACCAGGCCTTCATCAATATCATCTCTCAAACGGAGATCCAGACCAAAAGGAATTGCTTCAAAGCCTTTGCTCCTTTCTACACTTTGTCCAAATTTCTGCAAACTGTTGTGTGCGTGTTTGCTTGTGTGATATTTGCATTTGTGCCAGAAGGTACATTTATGGATTCAAATACCTTGATTTGCTTGAGCCCATCCCCAGCACTCAACCAGACGGGAGCGCCTGCAGAGCCCAAAACTAGACGTGAACAGGTGTTGCTTTATATTCAGAGGCAGATCTGGTGGGGAGGCTGCAGACTGTCTGACAAGTTATAGAACTTAAAACTTTTTCAAAGGTCAATCGTGAGCTTGCATATTGTTTACTCAGGCTTTTTTTTTTGCCTTGAATCTGGGATCAACAAGACAATGAATTACATAATTTGCCTTGAAAAACTGTTTGTCTACTGGGGCCAATCACACTTAAAGCTGCTATAAGCAAAATTTTTACGTTAACAATGGATCAGATGATCTGTAATCTGAAAGAGGTCGCTCATAGTGACAAACCCACAGAGTTATCACCTGACTCTGCAATTTCCCTTAGCTATACGTAGCATTTTATCATCTTTCAGCTCATTGTTTTGGTTTTTGGCTCTGACAAACCCACTTTATTCGACCTGCCCAGCACCAAATGGCAGACAGACAAAGTAGCTGGCGAGCATTTAGCAGCTAAAGAGCCGGATATTTGCCTCAGCAGCTAAAAGGAGAGTGAATACTGGGCTTACGTTCGTCAGATGTACACAAACATGAATGCTAATGTTGCTCTTTAACTGCGTTAGTGATATCAACTTGTTAAAGAGATGATATGCCAATGTTGTGTTTACAGTTTGTTGCGCTGCCCCCAAGAGGACAGAAAATAGATTTTTGCAGTCCATGCATGCATTGTGGAAGGTATCGGTGCCGCTCGCTAGTTTGATTAAAAGTGTCTATAAGATTACAATTTATCGATGCCAGGAAGAGAGCCAACCAACCCTTTTCGTCCCTGCGCTCCACATGCCCATGTTTTCTCACCTTTCATTTCGCTCTCCTCTTGTCCCACTGCTCTATCACACTCCCGTCATTCTCTGCCTGTCACCTCCCGCCACCAGACATCCTGTCTGTGAACAGTCTGCATTGCTTCCTGGGTCTGCCCGTGACTTTATGCACACTCTACCTAAAGGGAACTGTTAAGATCCTTCGGATGTGTCGTGGGCATGCAGTATACATTCATGCCTCCTTTCACTTGGCTGCACATTTCACACATTTCAGAAATAGAAGCATGTATGTCCTTGTGGCAGCATGTGCGGTAAGTGGATGTGTACAGTATACATATCAGTGGTGTAATGTAACTGGAATGCTTTAATGTCGGTTTTTAACAGTGAACAGCTCTTAAATAAGACCATAAAGCTATATTGTACCTGCTTTTAGCCACGCCAGTGAAATTCCTACACTGGAGATGAAGGGAAGCATTGTGTGTTATACTGTGTGTGACTGATGAAAATGTCTTAAATCTGAATTTTTATCTGCAGCTGGTCAGTGGTTTCCAGAGGCTGTGCTGCCTGTAAACACAGCCTGAGTGTGTCCTCTGTTTATGGGTGAAGCAGGGACTTATTTCTGGAGAGGAAACAGTCCGTCTCTCCCGCCAGCATATGGCTCCTCATGCATTTTAATATCTCACTGTCCCAGCCCGTCAAAAACAGGACAGCCCAGAGTCCAAGGACAGAGAAGTAGTCTGAAATAGAGACATCTGTCCGTCGGGGTCAGTCTGACAGAAAGACAGAGGGAGGGGAGGGGAGGAGAGGAGGATGCGGGGGAGATGAGGGGATGCAGTGTCAATAGACAGATGAGGAAGGATCGAAAAAAAAGCAGGAGCATTGATTGAAAAAGAGAAGGGATGGTGAAAGAAAGCGGGAGAGGAAGATGGATGAGTGGGGTTAAGCAGGGCACAAGGCACAGCTGTCAATACTTACAGTGATACTTGGACAACCCATCTGGATCTTTGCATTCCATGTTGCACTGTCATGTATTGTGTAAGAGCTCCACACACTATCTGTTCATACAGTAAGTGCCTAATCCACTGGCTTTAACTGATGCATTTCATATTGTTGCATAATTAGGTGTTTTTTGAAGGGAGTCTGGTGGTAGCAGAGGGAAACATCCTCCTCCCTCGCCAGAGCGTTTATGTCCTCCTATACTTGTGGCTCTCAGTATTCGTGTGTTTGCATGTGCACAAGAGTGTGTACAGTATCTTTCGGTGGAGTTTTCAAGGGATTTGTTAAGCAGGTCACCCCCCGGCCTCTGTCTGTCTAACCATGGTACGCTCCCATAATACCTCTCAGTGCTAATGCTAAGCTCACATTGATCCCAAAACGTATTACTCTTCTGCCTTTTGGTTTTTGAGCATCAGCACAGTATAGTAGATGCGGGTGCAAGTTTTTCTCATGCTAGTGTTAAGGCGCAAGTATCGTTTCATTGCAGTGACACTTTTTTTTTTTGAGGCTCATTGTGTGGACGTTCACAGAGCACCCTCTAAAGTGAGTGCCTTAGGGTTCCCACTGGCCTTGAAAGATCTTAGAAAATTTGTGAATTTTTTGTTTTATTTATTTATTAATTTAATAATTTTAATTAATTTACACTTCATCAGTCACCTAAAAGGAATATTTCTTTTGTTGCTAACGGGCATGGGATTCAAACATAAGCTTTAACTACACCACCTGCTGTTTGTACATATTGTATTATGATAAGATATGATATGATCATATGTGTGTGTGTGTGTGTGTGTGTGTGTGTGTGTGTGTGTGTGTGTGTGTGTGTGCCTTTTGGGCACTGCTCCCGTGTGGTCCAGCAGCAGCGCAGTGCTCCAGACTGGATTAAGGTCTTGCTTGGTTGTGGCTGCGCTCCATTTGGAAAATCAGGATTTGGATTTGAGATAGAAGCGCAAGGGGAGGTGTTATGTCATCCCCAAGAGGGGCAGGCTGAGTGATACAGCTCAAAGATGAGGAGAAAGAGGGAGGGATGGAGGGCTCAGAGAGGAGGAAAAGAGAAAAAGATCATAGAGGGAAGCTGTTGTGTCAGTCCTTGATGTTGAAAGTGTAATGGATGCAGCACTCAGGCACAGTCACATACCAGTGAGATATGATGGAAAAACATAAAATATGTGTTTGTGTATGCTTGTATGAAGTTATCTCCCTCACTTCCTTCAACCATGGTGGTTTTCACCCTCTTTACGTCTTTACCTCTGAGTTACCGTGCAACTCTAATATTGCCTCTGTTTCTGTTTTTTCCAGAACGGCCCATGCCAGGACAAAAAGCGAGGCTGCAGAGCAGGCCGCCCTCTCTGCTGTGCATGACTCCGAAATTGCCAGGGCGGTTGCTAGGGAGCTCTCCCCCAACTTCTACCAACCAGGTAACCTTTAACAACAAGCCTTCACACTCGACACATGTCTGATATTTTAAAGTATGTTCCTAGTAGCAAAAGTGTGGACATCACACAGCCTTAGCCTGGGATGTGTGTCCCTAGTGTCTCTCCCACTGTCTGTGTAAGAAACACTTGGACTGCAGGTGCACTGAGGAATTAGGGAGGTCAGATGTGTTCACTGCACTTGATTAAATAGAATAGTTCGACTGTTTCAAGTAGTGCATAAGTAGTGCGTAACCTTTTGGCTAGCTATGCATGCCAGCAAGGTTTTAGACATTTTAAACATGACTGACCCAGAGATGAAGTTGCAGGGGCCTGGAGGGGGGCTTTAACACATGAGTGGTTCACCCCTGACAGTGAGACATTTACCCAGCCATACTATTCTAAAATTCCCCCTCCGCTCCACTATTCCTTTTTTAGCTACACAATCCTCGAACAACCCATCTGTCTGTTCAAACTATGTTTTTGGGAATTGGGTAAGTGGTAAGCGGTTGGGTACTTTGTATGAATAATGATGTTTGCACACGTTGTTGACACAGGCTGCGTCTGAGTCAGTAATGAGCTTGTTCTGGGTGCACAAAAGTGTAGGGTTTGGTGTTCCAGGACTGTAATCGAAGACTAGAGGTATTGAGGATGACTTCTAACACCACAATGGAGGACTGTGTTTGTGCTTAGACAAAGCAGAGCCAGCTTGAAGCAGGGTACTGTATTCTGGATGGAAGCCTTGTCTTTGCTCTCAAAGGCCTGTTGTAACTGCTCGGAAATACTTGCTAAAATTTGCAGCCGTAAACTCTGCCAAAAAAAAAGTGAGAAAAGCAAAATGTTTTCTGTTCTTTTAGTGGGTTTTTTTTTTCAGATCATATCAAGCTTGTGCTTTAGTGGAGTGCAGAAATATCTTGCAGGTATATGAGGGGTGGAAACCTACTGCTCCTAATACCAAGCAGTTCTCATCTTTCCTCTGCCTGGAGGTTAAACAGGCACACTGCCATACTATACAGCAGCTCACAGCGTAGGGTGTCGACTCAACTCTGTTTAGTTCATTTACAAGGTAAGCTGAGTTTTACAAGGCAATGCCGGACATATAATACTACATAAATAGTGAGGGGTACAGATCCTTCCTTGTCAGAGAGCTTGTGATGCACGTGGGTTCACAGGTGGAACACAAGGGCACAAAGAGGGCAACATCAGAATAGGGTGAATCAAAATTTAAAAGAGTTTTTAATGTAGCATTACATTCTTTTCCCCCTTTTTGGTTAATTCTGGTATTCTGGTAATTAGACATCATTCGGATGGATAGGTTCTATTAATATTGCTTGTAAATGCTAGCATATTCAGAAGTGCTATGTCATACCTTTTTTGTTTATTTTTATTTACAGCGTAAGATCTATACTGGCCTCGCCTCTTCCACTGTGTGTAATATATTTAGGCCTATGAGCTAGCCGACCTTGGGCCCTTGCCAAAAGCCACCACAAAATAGTGGGTGACAAATAGATTGACAATGGGACCCATTCAAGCATGTCCCTCCACTAAGCCACAGCAATGGCCAGCCCGGGCCAGAGACATCCTGCGGCTTGTTTGTGTTGTGGAAAACAGCGGTCATGCTTGGCAGGCCGGGTGATCTCCGGGTTCACAAGTCTGCGCGGAGAGTGTCCTTGCCTTATAAGTCAGATCATGAATGAGAAAGTGGCCGATGTCATAATAATGTGCAGCGCAGGGCGACATCTGAGCCGCAGCGTTTAAACTTTCAGTTACGTAAGCGCGTCTGGTAAGCCCAGCTGAAAGCCAGGCAGGCACCTGCAAGCCAAACCCCATTTTCCATACATTCATTTTATTCCTAGTTTATGAAAGTGTTAGTCTCGTAGTAGTTTGGGGAATCAAGAATGGCCTACTTTTAGGTTTGTTGCTGGTTCACGGTTTGTCCTCAGGCAGGCTGTATCATATTTGAGTGTAAACAGTTTCCCCTATTTGCAGCTTCCTGGCAAAATGACCACCACTGTTGTTAACCTCAAAGAAAAAATGTACTGTGTACGTATACCAAGTGGGTGTAGAATCCAGTTTTTAATTTGTCAATCACCTTCACTATCCTAATGTTACAGTGGGACAAAGCCGCCCAATCTGAGTACCCAAACTAATCTGCTTTGCTTCCTCAATGTCTACCTCTACAGTGGAAATATTCTCACTTCCCCTCATCCCTCAGCTTCTAATAAGTCCTCTAGGGTAACAACCAGGGGTCTAAACCCCTTGTTGTTTGTAATTGGCATTTCAGACTCATAGCAGATTATCACCCAGATTGGGAGTGTGTACTTCAAAAGGGAAGAGAGGGTCACAGGGAACAGGACCCTGACCTTTATGATTGGTTCACATACAGCACCCTGGAGGGGGAGCAGCGAGGGTTAGCTAGGCGTGGCCTGTGTCGTGACGTTAATTGGGCTATATTTGGTGCTCACTGGGGTCTAATGGAGACATAGCTGAAATCCTTATGCACTGAGAGGAGCTGAGCCCTGTGCTCGCCCCTCTCAAGGGCTGACGCAGAGCAGCTGTCCCTTCCTTCAGCCGGTCACCGAGGGGGGGTCAGAGGGTCGGGGGCCCAGCAGGGATTCCTCTCCGCCCTGTTTGACCCAGTCAAGGTACACTTGGACCAGGTGGAACCATAAAAGCCTGGAACCTGTCAGGGCTGAAAACCAGACATAAGCAGGTGCTGCTTTATATTCATGGCAGCAGGTGTCATGGAGTAAGTTTCAAGACAGTAGTTCAGCTGAAGTTTAAAGTCATGCAGCAACTTCTTACGACTTTCAAGGAAACGGCATATAAATTATTTTAAGACACCACAGATCTGATCCTTTTCCAAACAAGTGTCGAGAGCATTTTTTTATCTGTCCCATTCGTGGAAATGGTTGTCGTCAAGGAACGTAAGGTAGATGGGATGGGAACTTTGTCAGCCCCTCATTATAAGTCCACTCCTAAAGTCTTACTGCATGAAAACAGGCGATTCTGGGAGAACCTGCCATGTCTCCATCAATCACATGTCAGTTCATGTGAACATGTTCTCCTTTGCATGCTGCCACTTACTAACAAAGCACGGGAACACAGTGATGACACTCAACCAGTGGCCACGGACAATGGGGTATACTTTGTTTGCATGTGTTTCTATGAGTGCAAATGTAAGTGTGTGTGTGTGTGTGTGTATGTGTGTGTCTTTGTGCAACAGTAGTGGAAGTAATCTGGCCAAACAATGACAGCTCCCCCTGCCCATCTGCCAGTGTGAGTAGGAGGAAGAAAGAGAAAATCTAAAACGCTACAAATTGAGTCATGAATCGTAAATATAACAGTGTAGAGAACATGCTGAGAGCACAACCCACAGAACAGACTAATACATATATAATACAACAAGAAGACAAACCAGGAAAATGCAAATGCCTTTCACTACCACTTGGAAGACATGTTATTATATTTGACATATAGAGACAATGAAACACTTAAGCAAACAGTTTGCTTTAGGAAATGTATATTTCTGTCCCTGTTGACTGATCTGTGCATCTGACAAGGATGTAAAGGCAAGGCAGCAACCAAGACCTGTCATCATTCATATGCAACAATAGCCTTGGGTCAGTATTTGACTGTCAGTGCTTCATGACAAACAAGATTAAAATGGTGAAAATAAATATTTCCTTTCAGGCCTGAATGGCTTTTCAACTGGTTCATAACACTGGATTATAAGTGACTGTCCCCCTATGAATCTTCCATTGAACTCAGAATGATGCACAATGGCAACAGATGTGATAACAGTGCGTACTCCTTCCCCCCATACACACATGCACATGCACATGTACATACTGAAGCTCCCCTTTTGCCACTGCTGTTCATCTCATATTAAGGTCAGTAGGGGTTAGGCAGGGTCTTAAACAGCCGATCCGTTGTGTTTTGTGCGAGTGTATGATCGTGTGTACGCGCGCACGTGTGTGTGTGTGTGTGTGTGTGTGTCAGCGCGTGTGTTTTGCTAAGAGAGCACTGGAGCAGAAAATGTGCCGTGGATTAACATGAACAGAACTGGCAACCGCAGCTTAAACAAAAGCTTGTATTCTAATAACCTCAAAGAGACAATGATGAGGCGGGAAAAAAAAGACGTATTACAGTTCGGCTTTTCTTGAAAAGAATAAAAAATCTTAAATTTGAGGAAAGAAATCCTCCAAATGCTGTAATTCAGATCTTTATTTGTGCTTATTTGGGTTTGTGTTGACTATTTTTGTCTTGGTCATGACTAATTCCTGTGGCCTATTTTAATGACCCTCTTTGGAAGGCTGCAGACTCAGCCCAGCTGATCAATGTTCAGATGAAAGAAACACCACGGCCATTTGGGTAATTGAGTCCCAGTACATGTTCCAGCTGACCTGGCAGCATTCCTTGGTAGAGTACGTCCAATAAATCTTCACTCACTCATCACAACAAGATCTACGCATGCTAAAATATCTATAAAATATCTGTTTCCAAAGGATTCTTTGAAAGCTTCCTAGTATTGAAACACAATGTTTGTGTTCAGCATATTTTGGAAATTTAGCGTGGCTTCAGAAGTGTGGTGGAAGTAGATTTTAATGACTGCCAGTGTTGCACATCTATGTGAGGCTGAGGGTCATTTTAGTGCTGAGAACCATTCAGAAAATGTCTGGAACCCCTCGCAGGAATCTGTCCCCAAACAGAGTGAAACGGCTCAGGCCCGCCCATGAAGCCCTAACTCTTATTGAGTTATGGTGTGAAATTAAGCTCGGCAGATATATTAAGCCCCGCAGATGTTCAAATGTCCCCCAGTCTCTTTGTAGTGGGTCTTATTGGTTGTGGCGGTTATGAAACAAACTAAGAATGCCACGCAGCCGAAAAATACTTTGGGCTTATGAGTACTGAGGCCCAAAAGATTCTGCGATAAGGCCATTTACGCTGATGTGGGATTGGATACACTTGTTCCCTTCTGGAGTTGAGGTTTGCACAATTGTTCCTAGAGGTGATAAGTGCCAAATCTAAATCTATATGAAGTCTTTTATTGAATTACAGTGCGCAGACTTAATAAGTGGCATGCATATAAGAGGCGTCTGGTAAATCCTTTTGATTGATCTCTGAGATTAACCAGTTTCCAACCCAATAACCCGGTCAATACTGAACGCACCAACATGAACACATCAGAGTCACATCACCTTACACTGACTGAGTATATAGTATCTGGTGGGGTGAATGGGAGTGGAAAAACAAGCAGTTTAGAATGAAATCTGTCCTCAGAATCTTTTCTTCTTCACATAAAATCGATTGTCTATATAATTTCCAGATTTCTTTCTCTCTATTTCAAATTGGCTATATGGGATGCGGAGGATCCTTCTCTGCTCATGCCATCTGATGTACTTCAAACAAAGCAGCATTGTCCCTGTGTTAGTCACTCTGACACCGTCTAATTTAGGCGAAGTGAAAAAAAAACAGGCAAACAAAGAGCCTGATGTCTCTAATAAATATTAATTCAGTAGGGAACAAAGGGACAGATAAAGTGTCATTTTTCCCACATGCAAAAATCCATTTACATTCAGATTCAGGCCCCATTGTCCACACATTAGAGGATATAATGTGCATAATGAAAATTCAAAAGATATATAGTTAAAAGAGGAGTGTGCATTTAGTCTAGATGCAGTAGTATCATTAGACTATCTGTGTCCACTAACCCAGGACCTCAGTCCATAAACTCCTGATGGAGAGAAAGGAAGTAGCCAGCACTACAAGCTTCCCCAGACAAAAAGAGAGGCATCACTGCCCCTTAAGGTCGACTCCCTTTATCTGTACAACCGTGTTGGTTGGATGCTGAGAATTGATGTGACAAGGGCCTTTCCAGGAAAACAACACACTGATAAAAGAGAATGACTGATGATAAAGATGAGCCTGCAGAGGAGGCTTCCTTTGTGAAATGGTGTTTGTGACCCTGCATTAATCAGTCTATTTTTCCCTGTCTGCCTCGGTCTTTGCAGAATGATTGCATATACAATGTTGATTCATGAATATTTTATTTGAAAGTTCAACTATGCTTAGGGCCAGCTCTGGTTTAAATCTAGTTCACGGTGGAACTCCACAGTGAGACAGGATGGAGAGCGAATTAAATGCTCTATTCTTCTAATCATGGACAGTGGCTGGATCAGGAATTTCAGAATAGCATTGGTGTTGGTTCAGGGTTTGGTTGGATCTCCTGTGTCATCATTGAACCACATCTGAACCTCAGACAATGGGGCATTTGAATTTTGGTGGGCCTGTATGTTGTACTCTCAGTATATGTGAGCTAGGCAGGTGTTAGCCCCAGTTTCTGCCTGTCATGGATTGGATGGATCATTACATTCAAGTCACAAAGCTAAATCCCTGGTGGTCTTTGCAAAACCCAGAAGGTCATCTAGCTACATTTACCACAGTTCTGAAACTATGAAGGAATAGTTTCACATTTTGGGGGAAAAAATGCTTATTCACTTTCTTGCTGATAGTTAGACGAGAAAATAGACACCACTCTCATGTCTGTACGGTAAACATGGCGCTACAGACAGCATCCGGTTAGCTTAGCACAAGGGCTGGAAACAGTTAGCATGGCTTTGCCCAAAGGTAACAAAATCCACCTACCAGCACGTCTTAAGCTGTTGTGTTGTTTGACACGTTGATTTAACAAAGAAGGTATAATGTGTTGATTCGTGAGCTTTAGAGGTTCTGGTAAGCTGATTTTGTATCGCATCGTATCTCCTTGTTCTATGACTTGAATGTAGTGATACATGAGAGGCACAAACGGGGGTGATGCAGGTGTACAGGTGTAGGCATGTATCTGTAGATGATTTATTATGTTAATGTGTGTCACCTCTCTCACCTCTGCAGGTCCTGACTACATAAAACAACAGTTAAAGGAGCCTGTGGAGATTAAAGAGGTCCCCGTTGAAAAGAAGGACCGGTCCCCAAAAGATTCTCCCCACTTTTACCGCAAAGGCACCACTCCTCCACACTCCCCTGAGGCCGGTCCTGTAGCCACGCCTCCCCCCTCGCCTCACTCCAGCAAGAAGAAAGGTCAGCTCGCCAACAGCACCAGCCGCAAAACTAGCAAAGAGGAAAAACCTTCCCGCAAGACAAGCAAAGAAGAGAAGTCAAGTCACAAGACCAGCAAAGATGAGCGGTCTAATAGAAAGCTGAGTAAAGAGGAGAGGCCGGCCGTCACGGATGGCCCTAAAGGCTCTCATGTGCATGTCGAGGCTCCCCCTAAACCCGCTAAAATTCAGCAGCCTACCGCAGCATCTGCTCCTCCTCCTCCACAGCCTCCTGCAGTTCCAGTCAACGGCGAGGTCCACAGCGAGTACCACAGTTACTATGTCAAGGCCCCTACAAGGGTCCCTCCACCCCCGGACCCTGAGGAGGATCTAGAAGAAGAGCCTAATGCCCTGGCCCTGGCACGTATGCCCCCCAAGTCCTTTAGTACCCCCACTCCTAAGCCAGCCTCCTTACGGGAGAGCAAGAGCGACCAGAAACTCAGGAAGCAGGATTCCCTAAAGCCAAAGAGCCTCGCAGACACAAAGAAAGCCAGTATGGAGATTGCAGAAAACATGGAAGAAACAGTAAGTATCAGGATGGGGAAAAGTGTTTTTGAAGGAATAGTTTGACATTTTGGGGAATACACTTTTTTGCTTTCTTACGGAGAGTTACACGAGAAGATCGATATCACTCTTATATCTGTACGGTAAACATGAAGCAGGAGCCAGCAGCCAGTTAGCTTAGCTTAGCACAAAGACTGGAAACAGGGGGAAACAGCTAGCCAGGCTCTGTCCAAAGGTAACAAAATCTGCCTACCAGCACCTCTACATCTCACTAATTAACACGTTACATCTTGTTTGTTTAACCCATACAAAATCTGACGTGTAAAAACAACAATCATCATTTTACAGGGGGTTATGTGCCAGACTATTTCTTGGCCAGGTCCAGTAACTTCCTGGAGTGTCCGCTGGTTGCCTGGCAATTAGCCCCAGTTGCAAGCGGGCATGATATGGCGTGTTAATTAGTCGGATTAGGCGGATTTTGTTACCTTTGGACAGAGCCAAGGTAGCTGTTTCCCCCTGTTTCCTGTCTTTGTGCTAAGCTAAGCTAACCAGCTGCTGGTTGTAGCTTCATATCTACCATACAAATGTAAGAGTGGTATCAATTTTCTCATCTAACTTTGGCAAGAAAGCAAATGCATATTCATTTTCCATTGTAGAACTATTCCTTTAACACTTCCTACTTCTTTCTGTTCAAATGGCCCTTAATAATCTTGTTTTGTGAAGATAAACAGTACAGTTTATTTGATTGCTGTTGCAGATTATTATGTGATATCTGATCTTTATCATAATGTCATTTTTTGCAGGGTCCTAACTCGATCCTTGTTGCTATGGTAATGCTGTTGAATATTGGCCTTGCAATTATATTTGTCCATTTTCTGACATGATGATGCTGTTTCTCAGGTAAGTTCATGTATTTTCCTCGACACCTTTGTTCATCAACAAAAATGAATAAGGAGCAGATGAATTCATGTGTTTCAAAAGATGAATCTGCCCTTTTTTACTCATGTCTCGTGTGTCTTGTGCGCCACAATGTGTGTGTCAAAATGTGACAAGCAGCCAATTAAATCCAAACAAACTGTTTTATGTTGCAGTGAAACCATGGCAACCGGTACAGTTGCATCGCCGGCCTTGAAAAATGAAAATGGCGCCAGTGAGACACGGGGGCGGCCGTAGGTGTTTAGGAATCAGCGTGACACCGAAGAGAATCAGGAGGAAGGCATCACTACCACCAACCTGTCATGGGCCTTCTTTAGGCCCAGCCCCGTGAATTAGCACTCCTTTGGCTTCTCTGAAAGCTGAGGTGAAATGTCGTGTCTAGTGAGATAAAAAATTTAAAAGTTTAAAAATGCAACCAAACATACACAGTCTGAAAAAAGAAGTAATTGAAACCCACACGTGTGCTGATCCAAGCACTGGTCTCTGTAGCCCACTGCCTTGGCAGAGATAGCGGTGGGCTGACAGACTTTGCTGGAAGAGTGTGGAGATGCACTTTTAGATGACGGGAGCAAACAGCTGCCTTTCTATTTTGCCATCTGACGTTTTGATGGGGAGATGTGAGCCCGGCGGCCGGAGGGGGGGAGGGGGGAGGACAGTCGCAGCGGGAGCGTGCTCGGGTGTTTGGAGAGTTTTCTGGGGTTCACACCACTCTTGCAACAGGAAACTGGGCACGGCCGTTGCCAGCAGTCAGTGCTAGCACGGTCACTAGCCAGTCTTACTCTGTTTACCCAATCATCACCGCAGCTTTCTCGAGCTCCGTCCATTGTAACCCACGATACACTGCTTTGAAACACTCCCCGTGCATGGTACAGTTTTGACATTTTGTTTTTGTTTGTTTTCTGTTTTATCGTAGCTTTTTTTTTGTTCATTGTTGTTCTCTGAATGTTGGTTACCTGCAGTCATATGCTTGTGGTTGAAAAGGAAATTTCTTTTCTCAAAATGAGTAAATAATTTTTTTTCCCCTTTTATTTTGAAATTATATTCATTTTTTTAACAACTGAGTTGTAATTTGACATTACACAAGTCATGTTACTGAAAGTGCAATATGTTCTATTTTCTCAAAGGAAAGCTTATAGTATATTTTGCCAAAAAAAAGGAGGGTTGTACTGGTATAAAAATCCTATGTTCCATTTATTTTGTCGGACTCTCATGATTTGAATAGATTTGGTTTTGAGAGAGGGAGCCGATTAACAGCCGGCATTGTGTTTAGGAAGGAGGTTCACACTTTAAAAGCTACCTAGCTCTGTGAGAGTGAAGTAACAGATGTCTTATGTTATTTATTAAATCAGAAGGAAAATTATTTCATTGTACATGCCTAGACCATTTTGCTTGAACTCCTTCATTCTAATGTTTGCTTTCATTGTTTCGGTATACCACTAAAATGCAAAAGACGCAGTTCACAGAGCTGCTTCTGTAGGCCCAGCAGCGCTCGCGTGCTTATGAGACTGGATCAAGACAGTCTTGTGGACAGTGGAAGTTGAATTTATTCAGGTTGAGGCCATGGGGAATGTGGCACCAGGGAGAAGGAGAGATGCCTTTAAAAGTCTTTAACAGTACTACTGTTTACCTCAGAAAAAGATGAGGAGGGGGGGTAGGGAAAGAGATGCCGTCCTTGTCTTAACTTTGTCGTGTGGGGGGATACTTTGACTGTTGTCATCACCTGAATCATGCTTTTAACTTGCCTCATCATAGCTGTTTGTAGTCTTTGTTGCAGGTATGGCATGAGTTTCTTTGATTAAAAAAAA
>NTHP01000019.1:2776006-2814972 GCA_003416845.1 Oplegnathus fasciatus | reverse complement strand
AAAAAAAAAAAAAGTGATTATTTATATGGTTGACATTTACTGTCATCACTACCAAGATTGATTATTTATTCATTGTACATGATGTGTTTGTGAACATTGGTCATCATAAAAAGGGCTTTAATATGGCTAGGTTTTCTTTGCTGCAACTCAGTTTTCAACTTGACTATATTGTCTGTTACACAATGAGCAGCACGTTACATTTGGCGAATGCTTCAGCCAGTTAGATGTTTGCAAACTGTCCACATAACTACTGGAAAACTAACTGTTAAAATATATTCAAAATATGGAATAGACAATAAAAGCAGACCAAGAAGCTAAATTGTTTTTGAACATTGTTATACTACAAATGTGATGAATAACGATTGTTCGCCCTTTCTTTGCTACACCCTCTTTTTCTTGTTTTAACTGTCTTCACACGAGCATGGTGAAGACTAGAGTTTCGGAGGGTTTAACAGAACAGCCTGTTTATGGGATATTTTTTGAAATGCAACGTTGCATGTTGGAGTCATTTATATATAGATTATTATATACTATTTGTAAGGATTTTTACAGAGCACAATCCAGAATCTGGTATGAGTTGGTATTTTTCTAACAATTTGCACACCTGTATTTTGACAATGAATATAACTTGTTTGTAATTGGTAATGTAATGCACATATGATAATGTTTGACAGTGGAAAAAAAATACTTTATTTCTAATTGGATGTACTGTATGTACCATTTGGGGATGTGAAAGGCAGATGTACTTGTTTGAGTATTTTAGGATATAACGAGGAACTGCGGGAGACTTTTGATATCTCAAGGTTCATGTTACCCCACTGATTTGTTCAAAAGTCTTTGGAGATGAAGTTATGTGTATAACAATAAAGATGTTATGCCTTGTTAAACTACATTTTGCTTATTTCTGGTATTTTTGATACTCTTACACTAACACGCATCATCCCAAGGATCATAACTTTGAAATTTGATATGTTGATTTCTTTTCAATATAGCAAATAAATTACTCTCATATAGAAATCACAATTATGGTGTAAACATTAACACTGAATAATAAAACATAAAACAATACAGATCAACAAATATTATATAACAAACATGAATGGAACATATACAGTTACACTGGCATAAAATCTACACATGAATTTGAATCGACTGATACAAGGATATCCACTCTTATAAGAACGTTTTAAATTCCAGTCTCATGTTCACTTCTGTGTATCTCCGAGGTTCATCGTCTCATCTGTGCTTAGCCTCCTAGTAATGATGGCCTCATGGTGACCTTCTCATAATGAGATCCGGGGGGAAAAGAGTAGGCATGAAATCAAAGTATCTTCATTGGGGTCTCACATTAGCGGTGCAGAGCGCAGACAGGTGCCCCAGTTTGTCTGGGGTCAGTTCATACTGTTTCCACTGCTGATCAGCCTTGGATTAGTGTAGTGTTACACCAGCAGCGGCACCTGCCTGGAATCGGCAACGCCATGTCATGCACTTGCTGTGCCCTCTGCCCTGACATCGGCAGATAATGCGAAACCTGCAGAGTTTTCTCATCTCACACTGTTTCATAGTGTAAATTTTGGTTTTCAGTAAATTTCAGTTCTTAACTCATTTATATTGCTATTCGCTTATCAGAATTGCACATGGCAAGTTCCGAAATTATTGATTTGTTAACTTTGTCTTGCAGGTTACAATATCAGGTGTCATTAATGCTACTGACAATTATAGTATCATTGCCTCTGAAGGAATATTCTGATGAGTGTATAATCCTGGCACTTAAAAGCCAAACTTGTCAGTGATAGTATAGAATATCTCTGTTACTATTCTGATATGGCACACCATGCTGAACAACATTTTGTTGCTCAAGCAGTCCTGGACAAATATAAACCAAAACCTTATAAGCGTATCCTACCATTTAACTAATTCCAGTGACAGCTATGATCCGGACCAGGGGAGAGAATCTACAGTAATCTTGTTTATATTCAGCAAAGGTGAATGTACCATCCACTGTACAGGGAACAGACTCCATAGGAATTCACTGCAGTGGGACTGTGGTTGCCAACGTAACGGCACAACACATGCCAACCTGACCCTGGCATGCATTTGACATGTGTCTCATTTTGGTCACACTGCACCTTGGCCTGTTAAAAGCTTCCCACTTGTCATCTGATGAGCTTACCAGCCACTTCACATTGTTTCTCAAGTTTTCACAGTTACCAAAGGTGGTTTGCCAGAAGAAAAAAGTCAAATTTAGAGATGTAGAGAATACTATGGAGGACCACAGATGTCATGGAAATAGTTATTAAGAAACAAAAACAGGAATTTATAAAATATTTTACGAATCAATTAATTACTCTGCAAATAAAGAGACTAAATTACTAAGTATTTCATTAACGGATATTTAAATGGCCCAATGTCATCGGGATCAGCTCCAGCCCCCCTGAGACCCTCCGAAGGATAAGTGGGTATAGCTAATAGGTGGATGGATGGATATTTAAATGGGCAATAAAATGAAGTAAAGGAAAAGCAGCAGGAAAATGGGAAAGGGAGTTGCCCTTCCAATTGTCTGATTAAAACCTGGACATGTAATTCAATTTGTGAATTCAGTTATTTATTTCTCTTTAGAGCTGCATTTTCAAATTAATTTTGAAATTCCATTTGTTTAGGTATTCATTGATCAGTTTTTAAATGTTGTATTTATTGATTGTTTTAATGTAGTTTTTTTATAGATTTATTTTAATTGGACCTATTGATGGATTAATATATTAATTAATTTGTACATTCTTTTAGTAAATCTTCTTTTTATTCTCCATTTAAATATCAGTTAATAAAATGCTTAAATGGACTCTTTATTTATAGATTAATTAATTCATTTGTAAGATTTTTTTTATTAATTCGTGTGGTTTTTTTCTCCATGACACTTGTGGTCCTCCATAATGAGTGACCAGTATTGATGATAAAATATTTAAGAGATGACAATCTCTTAATCGGTGAAAACCTAGGGCCAGAAATATTTCAGATTTTTTTCATCTATTTCAAAAGCAAAAATAGACTTGTTGGTAACCCCTTATTTTAACTCCCCATTTAGCATTTTAAAGCAGTAACAAAAAAACATTGTTTATAACACACAATAATGTTTGTTAGCAAATATAAGGACATTTTTTGTCTTTACCAATGTATTTGTCAACAATACACAACTCCTCCTATGAAGCATCCACAACTGGTATATAAACAGTTAATGAATGCTTTATGACATTATATCACATAATCATATATAATGAACTGTCTACAAACATTTTAAACCTGATGGTGAATAATTATTACATGTGAATAAACAGTTCAATCAAATACTTTTCAGCACAATGTAACATTTGTTAATGTGTGTAATCATATGTCATCATATATGATTATGCCTATATTATACTGTGTTATTAAACTAGTGTATGTTTATACACTTTATAAAGCATCATATATTTAATTACTGCAGATTACAAACCTTTTATTGTTTATATACTGCTCAGAAATGCTAACTAGGGGCGGGGGGTTATTATAGATTATTACAGATAAATCGTGTCAATCTGTTGCTGATTGGTTGATTAAGAATGAATCAACTATGATTTAAAGAATTATATTTCTTTATCTTCTGTGTTTGTGTGAGGATTGGCTCGGACATACAGTATACTATAGGCATACCCACTAAGATGAAAGCAAGAGTTTCTCATGGGTATATTTAACTTCCCTCTCTGAGACCAAGGCCTCCACCTTCTGACTAAAATGCGACTTGGTTGTGCTTCTAAAATTGGATTAAGGCTTGTAAGCAGTGAGGGGATATCAGTGCCCAGCGTTTTTAAAAACTGTTGCTAAGACATCAGTATTAAGCGGATCCCCTTTCCATGCCTTGCATAGCTAGCTTAGCTTAGCATCACTTCATCTGTTATATTTACACAAACAAATCTCAGTTATAACAGCATAAACCTATCACTCTGTCATCTAAAGTAAACTATTACTGGCGTCTTATCATTTAAACATGCAGCACTTTCTTTTTTTGCCACATGCTAATGCTCCCACATGCCAATTTTTTGTGGGATAGCACGCGGACGTATAAAAAATAAACAATTCACTTATATGCCATTTAAGCACAAGACTTTTCATGTCCTGTGTATCTAATGACATGGCGGAGGTTTTATCATAGGGGTCTGTTGGGTGAGTCATTATAGTTCAAACAAGCAAGGCCTCAACACAGTGCATTAGCCTCGAGCTATTGAAAGTAAATGGTTGTCACATCCACTCATATGCCTGTTATGCCATTTGAAGCTTTCATCATGAGTGGAGTAGGGGCAATAAACTAACGCTGTTTTGTAGAAAACACACGTAAAGCAGGGACATCTTTTGAAGGCTTTTTCAGATCATTTGATGATTTGGGAAGATGTTTTTTCTCCTATGCATCATTCTCTGCTTGTGGTGAGGTTATGAGCAAACCACTTTGTCTTAATGGTTGCATAAGTTGGTGGCTTTGAATCATTATTGTATTGCAGGGTGCACTGTTAATCACGATCATAATAATGTTGCTTCAGTGACTCAGAGTGCATTGTGTTACTACTTTCGCTGGAATTTTCAGAAACATTTTGATAAAATACATAAAACCCTCTTTTCTCTATGACTCTCTGTCTGTTTGCTCTGCTACCTGTGCACCTATTTGTCCAAGAAACACATGACTAAGAGACTCTCCCACTGTGTTTGGGTACATAAGGGTATCACATTACAGAACAGCAGTCATGATGACCACACTTTTTTTGTTGTTAAGTTGTCATTGTGTGAGCACATTGGTGATGTCAGCCGTCAGCTTCTAATAAGACTCCTGAAGAATTTAATGACTTATCAATTTGCCAGACATTATGTCCATCCAAGGATCGCACATGACAGATGTGTGCCGTGTGAGTCAGCGTTCAAACTATCACCAAATGATATTACTCTATGTGGTGTTGTGATTGTGGCAGCAACAAGAGCTCATGCGTTTCAGCATGTCTGAGTCTTTCTTACACATTATGACACATTATAGCTATTGCTTATTTTCTTGTTGATGCGGCTACATGAACCAAATTCCATTATACGAGATAGAACCAAAGCTCTTTATTAAAAAAGGTGTATTATTCCGTTGGGGTATTTTAACAGTATTTGAAATAAATACATGTCATTAATTACATTAAATATAATTATTTTATCTTTCATCAAATGAGACATATTTGTTTGTGACATGTTATGGGTTAATGATGCTCCTCTCCAGCAAAGGTTCATGAGATAAGGACTAACATGAGAATTGCAGGGCACTGTGACTTGCTGCAGGCAAAAGGGACAGTACCCTCAAATTCATTGTGACAAGCCTTTCCTTCTTTTCAGAGAAGAAATGCCCAAAGACACTCCTCCCCCATCTTTCCCGATCATGACTAAAATTCTGACCTGGTTTCATTCAGTGCCTCTACAGCTAAGCTATTGTACTGTTCATAAATGATCCTATGTATTGACATTCGACTCTGTGGTATTGAAACTGGTGGTGAAAAGGGGGGAAATGTTTGAACCTCATATGAACCAAGTGAACATCATCGCATCTGCACATTTGCTAGCCTATAAGAATGTAAACCATGCTGAATGTGGCACATTTCACTGTCTAAGATGTCAGAACAACGCCAACATTTAATTAGACTAACAAGCATAAAGATGGACAAGTGCCTTTTCTAGTAAGCTAACTGCGTCCCACCATTTCCAGAATGGGTGTGTGCAAGACAGCATGATCTGAGAAAGTATACAGCCGATGTGTTAAAGGGACGGATGATATCACTTGGCATGACAAGAGAGTTTGCATGTATTGTGTGTGTGTATGTGTGTGTTAAGGAAGCCCTGTTCTAAGGGCCCACAGCAGCCTCCCCAAAATAGAGATGAGAGCAGCTGCAGCGGGGTGGGTCGTATCAGAGAGACATCAAAGCGGCTGCCGCCACCCGCCCGCTCTGATCATAAGCACTAATGGTGTAATGGGGGACTGGAAGGTCAGTGATTGTTTTTGGTTGTGTGTTTGAGTGTGTGAAAGTGTGTGTGTGAGTCAACAGGCAACACATGCAGTCAACAGCCCGGAGGCTACTAGAACTTTCTGGAACACAAACTGACAGCATAGCTAAGCCTGGTATTACTGTAAGACAAATACCGGGTCAGGTGTCACCTCTGCAGAAGGCCCCATTGACATCTGTGGTAGCAATGAGAGCAAGCAATTAGATAAGACTGAGCAAAGCAGTCTGGGAAAACGGTCTCTTGTGAGTCAACTGTGGATCCCTAATATCTGTGTGTGAATGAACAACAGTGTAAAGGGGGAGAAAAGTTTAAATTCCTTACCGTCTTCCATGAGGAGCATTACACTCCTTCAGAAAGCACCTCTGGGTCAAATGGCGCAGGCACACTCTGCAGTCTACTCTTAGTGTCACAGCTCAGATAACTCTGCGTCCATTTGGAAGCCTCAGATTTCAACAGTCATCACTTTTCCCTGCATGAAAGAAGTCGAGGCAGGATCAGGGCAAAGTCACATTCTGAACCTGACCGTGACTACAGTATGTGCTCACTTCTCAACTGTCTCCGACCTATATGACGGACTCCCCTTTAGCTGTTGGAAGAGACTTCATGAGCTGTAATGGCTGGTTGTTAATAAAACAAACAAACTTAATGATCTAGTTTAGAAAATATGGGTCTTTTAGACAGCCCTAGATGTCACACTTACTCTTCTAATTGCCCTACCATACTTTTGTAATCAAAGTAATGTACAATATGCTTGAATTTCTACTAACTGGAGTCTGGAAAGTGTATGATAGTGCAGAGTGCATGCCTTCTCTCTCTCATTCTTTCTTGAATCCAGATTTATGGTCCTGCAAAATGTCTCTGTCATGTCCAATCAGCACCTGCTCTCCCTCATCACAGCCAGTGGAGACAGTCAGAGAGAGTAACCTGAAACACAGGCGCCCCCTATAGGCTTCCCAGGACAATCTCACCCTTTCGTGGATTTTATTTTATTTTATTTGATGATTAAAAAAACACATATAATACTGCACTGCAGACATTACTTGCATCGCCAGTCATTGAGGATAAAAAACACAATAAAGCCCAAAGGCTTATTTCCAGTGTGGTCTTCAAGTGAAACACTTATCATCTCACAAGACAAAGACCTGTATAAACCAGTGTGAATGTGACCAGTCATCTCTGCTCTTTATTAAAATTAAAAATTCATATCCTTATTTCCCCTCTCTTATCTAAACTTATCATCTGACTTATACTGGACAGCGGAGGTGTAAATGCTCATTATCCAGAAATAGCTCTCTGCTTTGCACATTTTTTTTTTCACTCGCGCATTTTGTGATTACAGCAGATATAATTTCATTAAAACGTTTTGTCTCCTTGAAAATTGAAGATAAACTGGATTTTAATTCTCAAATAGACTTTTGTTTTGCGATGAGCAGGATATATAATAAAAGGGACCGTTTCTCTTTGCAAATTAAATTCTACGGAAGACATTTATTGCGGACTGGTGTTGCTACAAAGTAGTTCCGGGTATCAACAGCCTGGTGGCTAACATTAGCTGAAACGCAGTCTCCACTCCACATTCAACTACAGAGTGGTAAGAAACAGTGTTATGTTTCGATTACTTACTGCCGTGTGCTGGTGTGTCTCGGACTGTTTATCCGATGTGAATTTTAAACAGCAAACAATCGATAAAAATAAATTATAACGGGATCGTTCGTTTGGCAAGGCGTTAGCTTGCTAGCTAGCTAACGCTGACGACTGCTAACTCACTTAAAAACGTTATGGATGGAGAAAGACCACTAATCCAATTTTTTAAACTGGACTAGAGCAGAGAAGCTTCAGTTGTTGTGATTCAGGTTTGTTTTAGCGGTAGACATGTTACATTGCAGTATATTACTGGTAGCTATTTGTTTTGTCTGGCTTAACGTTGACATTACACGGTGATTTTCACTAATTTACCCCAAAAAAGGCCTAACTTAGCTAACGGAGCCCATTATGTAAGAGGGATTGTTTGTTACATAACGTTAATATCATTACAGCCGGTGTCCAGTCTAGGCGACTTTATATTGTATGTTCTTGGTGTCTTAAATAAGATGTTTCTGTGTTTCCTTTCAGGGTTAAGATAAACTACGGAACAGGATGGGTGAGTGATTAACTGACCTACATATTGTCCTGTACCTTCCCACAAATTCATCATGTTTTGTTTTGTTTTTTTTGCTAATTTATAAAATGTCTACTCACACCAGAGTAAGTGTGTATGCACATTCACAGATAGGGCTGCAACTCCTGATTATTTTCATTAGCGATCAATCTGTCAGTCATTTTCTTGATTAATCGGTTAGTTGTTTGGTCCATAAAATGTCAGAAAATGGTGAAAAATGTTGATCACTGTTTCCCAAAGCCCAAGGTGAAGTCCTCAAATGTCTTGTTTTGTCCACAACTCAGAGATATTCAGTTTACTGTCATAGAGGACTAAAGAAACCAGAAAATATTCACATTTGAGAAGCCAAAATCAGAGAATTTGGAAACTTTTTCTTAAAAAGGACTCAAAACAATTAATCGATTATCAAAATAGTTGCCAATTAATTGAATAGTTGACAACTCATCGATTAATCAACTAATCGTTGCAGCTCTAATTCAAACACGATCCAAAACATGTATGTTTAGGTGTTAGGTGACTGTATTATTTTAATGTAGGTTCAAGCAGCACAGCCATTAAAAATGAATATTATCAACAAGTCCTCACATAAGCGCACATATGAACAGCTCACTTGGCTCTAGCCCCAGTTAGAGCCTTTCATGTATTAGCATTACAAACTGTGGCTCGTCAACATATAACACAAGCGACGTCTTGATCCTCCACGTTGCCAGAAGTTGACAATTATAATGAAACAATCCGTAAATCTGAAACAAAACTTCCTGCAAATATGAGCTGTTACCTCGGCGGTTATGTTGCAGTTAGCACCAGTCAGCTATCAAAGTTTGGTAAAGTCGGCCCATGCCACTCTCCGAGATATGTTTGTTTGCAGGAAAACAGAGCTAAAGTAAACAGGCTCGGCTGGTTAGTGTCAGTGTGGGTGTTTTCGGTGTTCTCGGTGTGTTCTGCGAAACGAAACTGCGCAGCTGTAGCAGCATTAGCTGTTAGCTAGCTAAATTAGCCAGCTAGTTTTTTACCAGCTCAGAAGAAAAACTTCACTCTTCTGTGGCGAGACAGCAGCGACAAAACGTTAATTCCGCGTATGTTTCGAGATTTCCCAGTTGGATTTTTATTTGCATGGAAACTTTTGTAATAAATACAGTTTTTTTGAAGTTTACATTAGCCCGCGTTCTGTTTTTAGAGATTTCAGGGGTCCTTCCTTTTCTGACGACACGCAGTAATGATGCGCGTGACGTAACGACTGTCTATACAAGTGCCTGAGTTTTTTGTTGTTATTTTATTTTATTGTATTTCTTTTTCCGATGTATGTATTCTGAAGCTTTATGGCTCGATGTACATGACTGGGTTTGCCCAAAGGTTCTTCAACTTGAAAACTTTTCTCAAAAAGACATTGTTTATGGACTCATCATAGACAATAGCAAAGATAACTTTCTGATTAATAACATTCTTATTCTTGGAACATTTTATATACTCAAATCCAAGTATATAGGTTTAGTGTGTTTAATAATGAGTTTCTTTCTTACATTAAAGCCCTTAAAGTGAGAATATGATTTACAAAAAAATGCCCTAGCCCTTTAAATTATTATATTCCTTTTATTTTTTAATATTATTTCAATCTCCTGTCTGTTTCGATATGTCTCTTTTTTTTTCTTCTGTCTTTTCTGTATGAACCTGATCCTATTGGTCTAATGTAAAGATCTTGATGCCGTGATGTTTGTACATGAGAAATTGTTCAGTAAACTTGGTTGGGAAAAAAAATATTTTATTGTTTTATTTTATTTATTTATTCATTTTATTGGTGACCCCTGCTTGGGTTACTTTTTCTTGTATTGGATTATGACTGTTATATACAAAGGCAATGCCTGTGTGTTGATGAAATGTTGAAATAAAGGAGAAAAAGTGTATGAAAGAGATATGCGCACAAGTGAATTTGCATTCACCACAAAAAATATGTACACTACAACACAGGATTTCCCCTGCAGCTGGCTCCTTCATCACAGGTTGGGACCCCAGGTGCTTCCCTAGGTGAGCACTTTTTTGGGTTATTCATCTGTATATTCCTTCTACTCTGCAGTCCCAAAAAAGTTGTAAAAGCAAAACAATCCTACTGAACTCTAGAGTTAAACCAGCTTGTCATCACAGTTAAACTGGCCTGGATAAGTACCACTGACACTAATGTGAAAATGGCAACTTCCTGTTTTTGTGGGTGCAGACAGTTCTGATTTTCGTATGTCTAAGAATAACATTAGCTCGGACTAATTTACATAAAACTTTAATTGTATTGTTTCGTGTGTGTGTGTGATTAAGTGATTAGATTTTCCTTTAATCAGTCGTGCATGTCTGTTACATTGGGCTAATCCGTTCTTGGCATGTGAGTTAAAGGATCCTGAGCAGTCCGTCAAAACAATTATTAGGCTATTTCCAGTGGTGCTTTACAATAGTTTATGAAAATAGGCCTCTATGCTTTCCTGTATGAAAGAAAGGCACTCAGGAACATGTCAGCACTACCTCTATGGCTCCAGACTGTCTGCACATTGTGTGACAATCATTTTTGTCCCACAGGCTAAAAGAATCATCTTTTCAGTGTCTTTTCAAAATGTGGACGCTGAGCAAGGTACAGTAGATACTGGAGGGTTATTAGCTTTCAAGTAAATGCTCTTCCTTTCGTGATGCAGCTTGAAACGAACCTGTCAGTGCATCGCATGCCTTCATTGATGAGTCTGTGAAATCCTTCTTAGAAGACAAAGTGCCAATACCCTGTTTTCGTGACACGAAAGAGATAACTAGAGGAAGCACTCGAGCTCTGCTTCCTGACAGTAATTCTTCGACGAATTTCAAAATATTGAATTAAAATACTGTTATCTGTGTTAGAGGGCAGGCCTGACTTCTACAGGATACTTCACTGACACATTTTTACTGTACCTTTTTAATTGTAACACAAATTGTGTTAGTAAAGCTTCACCCCTTCAGAAAGTCACTTTCAGCTGCTTTGCTTCATTGTTTTGAGATTATTTAAGACTGTGCTGTAAAGATTTTGTACTTTATAATATATATTATATATATTAATAATATCAATTAATAATATATTAATATATATTATAATATACTTTTGTAACTGCTTGTTGTTTCTTGATGAACCTTTAGGGTTAGGCTTCTTTGAAAAAGAGATGAATATCTCTATAAAAGTCATAGTGATACAAAAGATGAATAAAATAGTGAATAATAAAAATAAAATAGCAAGGTCAGGTAATTTGGAGGCTCTAAATTCTTCATAGATGTGAATGTGACTAAATCCATTAGCCTAGACAAAGAGCTAGAG
Organism: Oplegnathus fasciatus; assembly: GCA_003416845.1. Classification (NCBI taxonomy): domain Eukaryota; kingdom Metazoa; phylum Chordata; class Actinopteri; order Centrarchiformes; family Oplegnathidae; genus Oplegnathus; species Oplegnathus fasciatus. Next base: position 2,803,444 of record NTHP01000019.1, on the reverse strand, counting down.
GCGGCCTGTCTAGGATGTTTCCCTGCTTTTTATCCAATGCATGCTGGGATAGGCTGCAGCCCCCCGGCCATGACCCTAAGGAGGTATAATAAGATATTGAAACTATTTGGACTGATTAATGACATATGTAAACATCAGGTTCCTTTATGTAAACATAATATGTGTTTTTGCTGTTGTTATGCCTTTAGACACTCGTGCCAGGCAGCATCCACTGTTGCAATCCAATTAGCCTTTTAGTTGTACCTAATTGTTAAACTGCGTCTCAGTGACCCCAGCAGACGTCATTACAGCGCTGCTTTGTCATCCAGTGATGGGGTTGTGTGCTTCTTCCCCACACAACTGGTGGCCAATGGACTTAGAACATCTCTCACAGGTATATTAATCCACCTCCAACTCCAGTTGCTCTGCTAATCCTCCACTGACACAAATGCACATTCACACGAAGACACACACAAACACAGTGCAACACCATGTGACCAGCTTACGCAATGTAGCCAAGGCTTTATATACTACCTATAGGGACAGGTCCTCCTCAGGGGAGATCATTACACTGCAGGTGTGTGTTGGTGGATTTGAGCGAGGGAGAGCTGCTGCTGCTGCCACACTCATCCTGGTGGAGAAGACCGAGGCCAGAGAGACACAGAGGGCGAGGGAGCGAAGGGATTCACAGTCATACAGTTGCCTAGCAGACAGTCCCGAGGGCTGGTTGCACAGGGTTTTTTTGTGGTCTCAGCTGTAACGAAGCACTGGAGAAAACAACAACAATGTTTTTTCGCATCCCTCGACTGACCCCTGGATATATTAGATACCTCCAGGTGCGTAAGATGCGTTAGGGCGATTTTCTTCTTTAGATAGATTAATGATTAGTCTTGGACATCAAGGGATATCTGCAGTGGCGCAACAGTGGAGCAAATTCCATTAGAGCCTCTAACAACAAACAACTGTTGCAATCTACAGCCTCGGCCCTGCACATTTCCCTGTCTACACTGCTTCAGTAAAAAGTTGCATTGAAGCAGAGTGTGTAGCTGTTAAACCAAAAAAGGTCAAGATTTCTCTTACTGCAATGCTGCCTTTGGTGTGAGTTAAATAGATTAACTGTTTGAGTTAAACCATCTTATGCATACCTGAAGAAATTAGATTTGTACTGAATTGTCACTTCACTGCTCTGAAAGCTCATTTTAAACCGATGCCACTGACTCATCGCTGTAGACAAAGTGCCCATTTGTGTGTGTGTCATGGCAGGATTTAGCATAGAGGCTTACAGCAGCCTGTCTTTGAATGGATTTGAACCAGAGATGCCTTAGCTCCTCGGGGTCAGGTAAATGCCCTCTAATTGGATCTCCAGAGGAATAGCATGAGATCCATGTTCCCAATCACTCTGGTGGGTATTTCGGAGACATGCAGCTGGATTTAGGAGCCTAGAGTGTGGCTTGTGTTTGTTTTAAAAATGGCCAGTGTCAAACCTCATTATCTGTGTCTCAGCTCATCAGAGTTCATGTTAGATAATTCTCACTTGTTGGTAAAATAGGTCATGGTTACACAAATGGCTATTATGTCATTTTTCTAAAGGAGTACCTGATTGAGAAGATACCATTCTGTCGCTGTCTGTGAAGATCATGTATCTCCAAAATGTCAACTTTGCATGAGCTACGAAAAACATCCCACTTTTCAGTTTTGTAATGGTGCACTTTTCAGATAATCAGATGGGTTTTGAAATTGTTTATTTAGCCTTAGAAAACAGAGAATTTCCTTAGTCCCTTAAGGAAGACTTAATCCTAATCGTTTATCTGAAAAATTCAGAATCACCAAATTTGGAGACCCATGTTTATCACTGGACAGCGACTAATATAACAGTGATGAGCTCAGAAAGTAACTGAATTTATATCTGACTTTAGGACATGTCTTGGATTGGCTCAAATTTCTGAGATGTCTCCAAACCTGCAGAGGACTGACACACAGGCAATGACTGTATGAGTTGGTTGAATGTGTACTGAAACTTGACAAAATGGAGGCTCTAGTGCGGCTCTTCCCTTATGGTAAGACCATCGCTGGGGTGAGACAGGCGTGTGACCAGGGTCACCTCTTTAAGGACTCTACCGCGGCCAGAGCCAGGAGGAACGTGGCTGACACGCTGCCTTGGTCATCATCGCCCCTGGCGGTGATTGCGCCCGGTGGTGGTTGTCGTGGCTACCTGGGTGGTGACCCCTGCTCTCTCTTTCAGACTCAGGCAGCCCAGACTGTGCTGCAGAGCCGGGAGGCCCCTGTGATGCCGCGCATGGCCGTCCTGCTGGGTCTCATGGGGATTGGCATGTCCGGCTACAGTTCCCGCCAACTCACACTGCACTACAAGCCGTCCAGTCACCTCTTTAGATGAGATGGATGGAGGACACACACACACATCTTTTACTTAAAGCTAAAGTTTGACATTTTGGGAAATACGCTTATTTGGACTGTTTCTTGGCTGTAGTCTTATTTAACAGAAAAATATGTATCAATCTTCTCATTTATCTCATCAAGAAAGCAAATAAGAATATTTCCCAAAATGTCGAACTATTCCTTTAACAGCAACATGAACAGGGAGGTTGAGGGAAGCGATGCTACCAGGTTCTATGTTTCTGTTTTTGTTTTTTATCTGTGCATCCCTACTAACAATCCCTGCTGTGTGGTTCAAGTTCAATGTCATACATGTTCTGGATTTCATTCTGATTTTGTTGTGTTTGAGATGAAAAGATTGTTGCCTTTAGGCTCTGTTTGTGCAGTCAAAAGTCAAAAAGAAAAACCTGTTTAAAACTGCCCTTCATTTCAAGCGCAGTACAGTTTTTTTCTTGTGAATAATATGCAGTGAAACAGAAAGGCAGCTTGTGATGTTTCTGATGAACTCGGTTGATGTTGTACTTGAACCACAATCCCTGCCCATGTCCCGCGCCTTATCATGCGAGTGTTCAGTCAGAATTTACCATTTGAATTATTTTTTCAAATAAACCGATCGTCTTTAAAGACACTTTTCTAAATGCAGTTTGAGCGGAGCTCCAAGAAATCCTCAGTCTTTTAATCACCATTACTTTTCCTCTGGCATTTTGGCAATTTCCATGATGTAACACAGAGTTCCCAGGTCCCTCCTCTTTCAGAGGACAACCAGTGTTGTGACATCTTGACCTGTTTACTCATTTTGGGTTTCTTGGGTGAGACTTAACGAGGCAGAGATGGAGAGAGATATCACATCAGAAGCAGCTTCAACTCAGAGAATCAAAACATTTATATTTCAGTCGGCTTTCACTCTTGATTCTGGAGTCGACAGTATGAGTTCTGGCCTTTCTGATATCTCTCTCCTTTGTGTGTGTGACAAAATATCAGAGGAGTAAATGAGTGAATTAGTGAATTGCTCTCAACCTGTTTGGGTGCACTCAACTGAAAATGCACAGAGAAAATCCAGAAACTTAAGAAATATGTGACCTTTGATGTGTGAACAATGCTACTTTGCACTTTTTTGTGTACATATCTTGTACATAATCATGTACATATCACTTTGATGCTGTATGAGATTAGTAGAGCGTGACATTGGGTGCTACCAGCCTGTGTTGTGAGCTGGACGGGGCGACATCTAGCTGGATTGACACACGGCACTGCTGTGTTGTTGTCAGGCAGAGGAACCAGGACAGCCACCCTGGATACCACCTGAACCAACATGTGAATCCACCCAGATCTCTCCCAGTTGCACACCACTGTCAGACAAGATGAATGTAGATGAATGACCACTACGGTCTCTTAACATAGGTAGGCTTTTGTTGTTTTTGTTGTGCACAATGCTTTGTAATGGAAATGACTTTGACAGCATATGAATGTATCACCGACAAAGAATGAAAAATAGCAGTTATACTGTAATTGTGAACAAGATTGTGTGTCTTGTTTTGGTTCAACAAAAGTTATGTCTACAGTTTGAATATGTGAGAAAAGATTAGCGTCTTAACAGGTCAGAAGGTGTGTGTGATACAGCGATCCCTCACAGATCCTCTTAACGATACATGTCTTTTTTAGACCAGCTTATACTTACATATGAGAAGGGTCACTAACCCTGAAATGGAGACACGTAAGAGTGTGACAGGGCAAGGAGTGTGGTTATTTATGTCATTTCAGCTTGTGTCTAATTGAACAAGGGATTTCAATGATGATAGAAGGGTGATTTAAACAGAGTAGTGTTGTTTGTCATTTATTGTTGCTGCATGGCCAGTTTTGCTCGTTTGTTAGGTTTTTGTTTGTTGACTGTTAGTCCTGGTTGTGGTACAAATGCATACGATGTCTCAAATGTCACTTTAAAGAACAATCTTATCTAAGTTTGTGTTGAAATCTACCTTAGAAATGTATAGATTTACCCTAATCATATGTAAATTAATACAGAATTTGTGCTGTGAATTAAATACAGGAAAATTTGATCTTACAAAAAGACATAAGGGTGCTTTTCATATGAATAATTATGCAAATGATTTGCATAGGTGTATATATACAGTATAAGGGTGTTGTATATTTTGCAATTTTGTATTTCATCTGGGTTGTGTTGCGAGTTAAATTCAGTTGTGGTGGCATTAGGCCTGTGACGATCGGATCGTTTATCGCGAACAGTGGTAATGATAATATGACGATATAAAAATAAAGATGATTAACCAACCCTAGGTGGCATTATTGTTTAGATTTGCCTTAGGGATGTGAAGCATTATAAATGCGTAACAAAGCACCTTTGAACATGCATCATTTTGTATGATTTAATCATCTGTATGCAAGAATAAACCTTGAAAGACTATAAACAACTGTGCAGATTTGTTTTGTGTCTCCTGTGACTCTCTGGAAAGTACTGTGAAGAAAAAAAAGAAGAAATACTTCCTTCATGCACTAGATGTCAGCATAGATTTCCAGCCATTTTCTCACACTGAAGCAACAAGTCTGAGTTTTACTTCTCCATTATCCATTAAGGTGTGTAAATGTGCATACTGTACAGTCTGCGACTGATGGGAGTGACCCCACTGAGCCCTACAGTGGCATTTGATTAGTGAACCAAACAAGTTGTCTTTTATAAAACTCAACCTGTCAACCATCACTTCAACATTGTCTTGAGGAACGCAGCAACATTTTGGGCAACTTTTATGCATCAACATTGCTGTTAGAGATGCTCCAGTTTCTGGGATACATAAACAAGTGTTGACATTTGTGTCTCACTTGTGAAGCTTGTGGTTTGTCACTCTACACCTGGACATTGTTTTCCCAGCACTAGTCTCCTGCTGATTCACCCGAGCTCAACTCAGGCACGCTGATCTGCCCGCCGGACAGGCACCTCCAGTGTTGCTACTTAGCTGCTAGCAATTCATGCTCAAGGCTAAGACACTGAGTTCTGACCCAGTTATAGATCTAAGCTGCTTTGGAAACAAGCCCAAATCTATCCCAGTTGGAGCCAGTCGGGGTTACACTTGTGCCACTCTGGATTTAATGGTGGCTTAGAGTTGAGCTTTACTGAGAAAATGTGTGGAAATATACAGTGAGCTCCCAACACCTACAGTGATTAACACGGGTTTGACCACTAGTTGCACACTTACAAACATCACCGTGGTTGTCAGAAGCCTTTTGTGCAGTGAAACACACCCGTTCGTCTGGGCTGTTTTATCAGGTTACCAGCCTCAGGGAAGAGAGGAGCCAGGAGTGAGGGACAGACGGACACAATTTCTTACTTTCACTCACTCTCTCCAAGTTCGCAAATGCACACACACATACACACACGCACACAGAGGTCCATTGTGTGTCTGTTTCAGTGGCTTCTCCTCAGGAGGCTCTTGTTACCGTCTCTTACAGCCAACAACAAAGAGCTGAATGTCTTTGCTACCAAAGAGATGGATGAGAAGGAGTGAGGGGCATATCCACAAGGTCTATTAAAAAAATCTAAAGGCTCAATACTGCCTCTGTGTGTGTGTGTGTGTGTGTGTGTGTGTGTGTGTGTGTGTGCGTATGTGTCCCTAGAGGAGTTGTGAGTGTTACGTCTCTTGGATTCTAATCTTACAGTATCATACCTGTATCAAATGAGAGCAAACAGCAAGAGTAGCCTAATATATCTATGTGTGATGTACAGCTGCACCTGTGGCTCTGCAACAGTTGCCTCAGGTGAGTTGCCTCAGTTTGAAGAATCACTCCATAATTGTCAGCACAAATGGTGAGACAACAAGTTGTTTGGGATCACAACTCACGAGACAGGCTGAGAGTGCAAATATGCGTATATTTGACCAAAACAATGAATAAAACAATATAGAAGGAAAGTCTTTTCAAGTAAAAATGACAATACGTACATTACACATAGCTGTACAGGCAACTTGGCCAAAGTCAGAGGGTGATAGATCAGCTGCAGGCGACACTGTTAACATAGAAAAGCAGGCATTGTTCCCATGCGTCAGTTTCTTAATGGCAGTGGAGTCCCACGTTCAAGCCCCAATGTTGGCAAGTATCGAGTGAACACCTCAGTGAAGTGTCCTTGAGCAAGACACCAAATCCCTATCAGCTCCGGTGTGGCTCTTCTGTTGCAGACCTTTGACGTCCTTATAGAGGGGATGTAAGCAGGTAGAGAAATTCTCTCAGGGATCATTCATTATGACTTTTGAGAGCTGAAAGTTTACAGTGAAAGTTTTGTTCAGAGACAGAGTCAGAGGCGTACAACTCAATGTTTGCAGCTTTTTCATGCTCTTCATCTACATTTAACGGTGCAAGAATAATAGAGTTCTTTAGTGATGATGATGAATTTATTCAAATTCGCCATGAACCACTTTCCCTCATAAGGCACAATAATCTATGAGAAAGCTTTCTAATAAAGGACCAATGGGCATTTCTTTAGAGCTGGACTGAAGTGTGTGTGAACGTGTACTTATAGTGAAATATTTACAGTCAGGCTGTAACAAAATAACTGTTACAGAAACATCTTCAAAAAGCTACTTCTTTACTTTAAAGTGGCTATAATCAATATTTTTATTATAACAGTGTATCGAATGACGATGTGAAAATAGTGTGGAGTTGCTCATAGTGATGAACCTACAGGGAATGATCCTGAATCTGCAGCTCCCATCACCTTTACGGAGCTTTATAGTGAGTTTCAGCTCATTGTTTTGCTGTCTGGTCTAAACTTTATTGTTTTGGTTCACTCTCACCGCTCTCATAGCGTTGTTCTAGGCCTCAGCAGGCAACTGTTTTTTAAAAAAAGCTCTAAAAACTCATTAGCAAACAGCAGACAGACAAAGTTAGCGACTAGCTGGTGAACATAGTGGAGCATTTAGCAGCTAGAGAGAGCCAGATATTTCCCTCAGGAGTTGGTAGAGACCAAAAACAGAGCTAAAAGAGAGTGAATTTTGGGCTTACATTCATTAGGTGGACAGAAACGTGACTCTAAATGAATGCTAATGTATTCAGCATAAAAGGTCATACGGTGAAGGTGAAGATATGTCAAATGTTGTGTTTACAACTTGTTTCCGCTGCCCCCAAGAGGGCTGAAAAGTTATTGCAGGTTTAAATACACTAGTCAGTAGATTTCAAAATGAGTTATCTTACTTCTACTTAATACATGGATATTAAAAATGTAATCTTGATTCAATAATATTACAATAGATTTAAATATGTTTCACTGTGAGCTGTATATAAACAAACTTGTGCATGAATGGTCTGGCACGATAAAGCACAATTCCTCTTTCAGCCTGGTGGATTTGTCTGTCGGTGACGCAGCACATTCTTCCTTCCTTTAAATGGCTCTTCTTAAACAGCGGAAGAGCTTAGCCTCGTTTTAAACGCGTTCTCTACCTTGAGCTCATTAAAACACCTCTCGTGCACAGGAGCTGATTATTTTTTTCCCATGCTAACACAGGTGAGTGCTGTCATGCAAACACACACACAAAACAGACACGCATATGAGCAGACACATGCATATAACCTAAAAACATTAAATATTAACCAATGATAATAATAGCTGCTGTATGTATGTGATTAGGATTGTGTTCTTGGCTAATTTACAGACTGATAGGGGAAACAGCAGCGTGATGTTACCTGGCATCTTGTTACCAAACACAAGGAGGTGTGTATGCCAAGACACATCCACTCTATTTTAGGTTTACTGTGCAGGACTCATGAAGTGTGACTGAAAATCACCTGGTTGTGAATGGACTTGAGTAGCCAATTACAAGTCTTTGATAATACTTTTTTTTTAAATGTCCTCTTGCAAGTATAAAACTGAAGTTGAGCTCCTTACAAATATAGAAAAGTTTGTCTACAGATGTATAAAAGACATAGTAACTCCCACGCCTGAGGGACCAATGGAAAGAGATCTAAAGTTGTATGTACTTCAAAGCTCAACTACATGAGTGAAAGAGCACGTACTTTCCTCTAGCTTCTGTGCTGCACTAATGACTCAGCACTTCAGATTCACAGGTGTTTGACCCTCAAACTACCTGCTCTGCAGCTTCAAGACCCCCCAAGATGTTTTACTTTTCCACCACCTCACCCCCAACGTTTCTGTCCCTGACCTTTGACATTTTCTGGACTTTTAGTCGCACATTCGGTTTCCCTCTGTCCCAGCGAGCTGCAGCGTTTAATGAGTCGTTGACAACAGACAGACAGGGCCATTGTTTGGAAGAGACAGAGAAGAAAGAGAGAAAAAAGAAGAAAGAAATGTGTTTTCTTTAAAGACACCCAGAACTAATTTAACTGAGTAATCTAAATAAGAGGTAGTCTTTTTAAAAAAACCCAACAACAATCATTTTGAGCAGAAAGTTGTGTTAAAGTTGGAAATGTACTCATAATAGCGATTCTTTGGCCTTGTAATTGTAGAGTTAAGTGCTTCAACCTCTAATATTTCCTTAAATTGCCATGCAAACATGTTTAAAGGTTTAAGGGCAATCTATAAGTGCTCCACAATGTCTCCTGTTGAAACAAGCTTTCTCCCACTAATGATTTAGTTTATGATTTAGCTTTTCTACTCTGACCCTTGCCTGATCTTATTGTATATTTTGTGGATTTAAAACTCAGATTAAAATTTGACATTGCATGTGAAATATAATTTAAATTCTGTATATCACTTTTAAGTCACTCTTCAGATACCAACTGTTCATTAAAGCTACACCCAGCAGAGAGTCTCCCGAGGAACATCTCCGAGAGTTGGCCTGTGAACATAATTAAAGCTTTAATCTCTGTTCTTGGCTAACAAGTTTTGATGTGGTCCCGTGGGTTTGTGCAGGACAACCCTGTGACCTGTGAATCTCATCAGATAGCTGTTGAGTCATGGTTAATCTCAGCTGGCTCCTTCCGTTAGCTGTGTAACCATGACAGGACTGAACGGTTTGTGAGAAAAGGAAAGATTTTAACAATGTATATACAGAGTATATAGTTATAGTTATGTGACCTGATAAGACCTCATTGTTGCCCTCAGTTTTGATTTGCTAATTAATATCAGGAAACCTGTAACCTAATAATTGTAGACTTTAAAGTGGCGTTACTTAATTTAATGAAAAAACATTGATTATAGCCACATTAAAATAAGAAGAAGAAGCTGTGATCCAGGAGCTACCGCATTTTCTGCCAAGTAACACTTCTTAGTTGCTCTAACACCTTGGTAAAGCACAATTAAGCAATTAAGAAGTTAAGCACTCTGCCCACAGACATTCTTCAGGCCTAGATCTGCAGTTTAAACTGTCCAGTACATCTGTGTCCATGTGAGACATCAGAGATAATCCCAGCTGTGTCCGACCATGACTGTTTGATCCCGTCAGACCTGACCTGCTGTCTCAATGATCACAACAGCTGACGTAAAAGCGACTTATATGCTCCTTAACAATACACATACTGTACGTGCCGACACACATACATCATCACATGTTGTACTATAAGTGCATAAGCAGGGCTGGATTAACCCACCAGAGGGCCCCCGGGGCAAAAATGAGATGTGGGTGCCTACTGACCCTTTAGTAAGTAATCATTACTTTGTGGCTTAGAAAAACACTTTAAGTCCCCCTATTTAGCATGTATAAGTAATATGTAAACATGAATAAATGGTTTATAACACACTATAATGTAGTTGTAAGCAGATATAAGTGTTTATTAATGCATGTATTACCACTATAGCACCCATAAGTGGAGGCTGGTGTGTAAACAAATGATGAATGACCACATAGTAAAATACAATGTGCAATAATAAGACATATGTCTTCATAGGAGAAGTTATAATTGTTGACAAAATGGAGTGTTATAAACGTTTTTTAAATGTTTATTATAGTGCTTATAAATGCTAAATGGTGGGATTAAAGTAAAGTGTTACCGTGGTAACGTATATGCACAATTTTACTCAGTAAAATGCACGATGTAAGCACAATATATATTGAAACAATAAAGGCCTTTACAAAAAAACAAGCTTTTAACGTGGGCCCATCTACAAAACAGGGCCTTATAATGAAGTAATAATGCAGGTGTTGCCTAAAGGTCTTTGCAGGTCCATGTGGGTCTGGGGCCCCAGAGCAGTTGCTTGACTTGGCTGGTTGGTATTCCAGCCTTATTTTTAAGGCATTTGAATAGCCTGAATACAACAACTCCACTTTCATTTTCTTTCATTTAACCAGCAAAAACTAAAACTTTGATCATTTGATCGTTTACAAAAGAAAGGTGTGCAAGAGAAAAATGAGCAGGGACAACTGTGCATGAAATAAAGTAGAATAGTAACTCCTCAAAATATGTTTCCAAAGGCAGCTCTATGTTTTTATTACTGTATTAAAAGGTAATGTTATTTGTCCTTGTGACTTCAGTAAATCACTGAATGTGTTTCAGTAGATCTCAAATATGTTTCTGAGGATAGACTGCAAATATGGCAAAGCAAAATGGTATATAGAGTATCTAGCGGATAATTCATCCTCCTAATACAGTACGAAGGAGCACATGTCAGTTTGTCCTCTCAGATTTATGGATTCCAATAACGTGATGGGTTTGTTAAAACTGGTCATTGTAAGGCAAAGATGATCAAGAGCATTGATTAGGGACAAATATATTGGCAACCAGGACCACTTAGACTGTAAATAACCACTGTAGTGATACTGTGGGAATACATGTCCCAGTTGACCCACTGAAGACCTTCAGTGTCAAAGGTCACTGACCTGCCTGTTGTCAGGCGATGGACACGTCCTAACAGCCAGTCATGGTTTGTGTCAGCTGGTAGAAATGAAGCTATAAAAACATAATTAAAAATAGCATTATTACATTGTTAGATTTTGATTTCACACTGAGTGAAACATTGCACAACACCTTGTTGACTAAAAACACTACTGTGTGCTAAACTTTTTTCTGGGCAGATCTCAGAAAAGATGTCAAATTCTCAGAGTCTGTGTGTTTCTTTTGGTTTTTCCTGTAAGTTCTTACAAACCACATTCCCAGCTGACTTACTGTATAATGTGGACATTGAAAGGGGAATTTAAGGACCTTTGAATCAGGTGAGTGGTCTTAACCGGAGCTAAACTGTGGCTATTTTAAGAGGTCAGCCCACCAGCATAATGTGTCATTTGTTTCCCCTGGCGTCAGATGTATTAGAGTGAGAGAGAGAGAAACAGACAGAGAGAGAGAGGGAGATTGAACACATTACCACCAACTCTAAAAATTCATGTCTTCTGTTTGTATAACACATTATATTTACATTTGTACTCATTCTCCAAACAGGAAGAACTGTGTACGTCACAGACATTACTGTGAGAGCTGTGGATTTTATTTTATACAACAAACAGTCTTTGTCTTTAGTAAATACAAGATCAGCCTTTAAAAAAAGAAAAAGATAAAAACAAACATATGATTAAGTGGTTTTCATGTCAAGGACTCCCAAATACAGATTTGATAAGAACTAAGAGAAGAATTGATTTAGTCCCTGAAAGCAGAAAAGATGTAGTTTATTTTGAAGCAGTGGAGAGAGAAGACCTTTGACCAAAATAACTAATTTCAATACTTCCACACATTGTTTTAACAATGACCGAATAAACAGAATTAAACAAGAACTAGATTTAGATTGTTTGTTTCTTTTTTTATTTGGCGCCTGTTTGTCGTTCTGTGTTTGTAATCAGGGCCTGGATTTCCTGGTGTAGCAAGACAGTTACTAATATTAGGTGACATAAATATTACATCATATACTTTATATCACATCTGGACAGCCATAAATACATTTAATCAAGTACATGTACAGTTTTGAGGTAGTTTGAGTTCTTCGATCTTTTTTGCTACTTCGTCCTTTTTACTTTACTGCATTTATATGAAAGCTACATCTGAACTGAATTTTATAAAATATGATGAATTGTTAAAGATGAACCTGCCCAACAGAATATTAAGTGGTTAAAATTAGATCAGCAGCAACATTAAAATACTGCTGACATTTTTATGCATTAATAATCCAATGATATATTAGGCCTATATAATGACACAGACAGGAGACATTCTGCTGCATTTTAAGTGTATTTTGCTGACAATGCTTCTATACCTTTACTTACATAAGGTCTACTGAATAGGTCTGTATATACAGAGAAAATAATTCAAACAAAAACAGATTTATTTGTAAAATTTGGCCCCCTGAGAACTGAAGAGCTTCCAAATATCCGTTTCCGTGTTTTTTTCCAGTCTTCAGTTCATTCAGAACATGAAAAAGTTACATTATTTTGCATGAATGCGTAGCTCAGTGCTTGCATTGGCCAGAGATGAGACGTATGACCCCTTCCTCCTTCTACCATGGCAACTTCAAGGAACCGGAGCAGGGGGGATATGGGAGGAGCGACGGGTTGAGGTCCAGGGGGTCGAGCCTGCGTAAAAACGCACCAAACACACGCCAAACACTTACGAAATAGTGAGCGTCATTTAAAAAAAGGCTCGATCCCTCCAGTTCCTGGCACCTCTATGAATGAATAAGCTGTTTACACAGAAAGCCTCCTGGATTTGCTGCTGCAGAAATAACCAAAAGAGCGGAACGCGCTTCGGTGGTGCGTCGCTGAAAACGGACAAAACGGGAGCAAACAGTTCAGGGTGAACTTCAGATTTTTCTTTTCGGCCAAAGAAGGCAACTTTTTCAAAAGATCAAGACGGCTTGTTTCAGCGACAAGTGGAGATATGTTCAAGAAAAGCAAGAGTAAAGTGCTGGTGGATTATGCGTCAGAGGAGGACGACATGTCCTGGCACTATCATCACTCCTACAAGGTAATGAGACGGATGGAAACTCAGACAATTCATTGCGAACAATGACACTCAGTTATGTTCCGTGTCTTTCCTGAAACAACAGGATGATGATAATGTGTAGCTCTAAGAAAGGTTATTCCACTTGTTCAGCTTCAGTTGTCAGTTGTCACTTGTTTCTGATTTTTTTGTTTCTAGGAACAAGTGTCAGGGTATCAAAATGAGGCTCAAGAGCGTAACAGTCAACAATCATTGAGTGACAGTTTTCACCTGTTTGAAGAAATTTTTTTTTTTTTTAAACAGTTTAATGGATATTTTAACTTTAACAGTGGGCCAATATACAAATTATTATAAAGTAAACAAGAATAAATCAATTGAAAACTCGATATAAATGATTTTTATTAATAATACAATGTAATTTAAATTACCCTTATGATTTTTAAAAATATTTTTCCATTAAAGTTGCTAAACTTCCTAAAAAATGACCAAACACACCTCATGCTGTAAATTGAGATTGTAGAGCAGAGGGAGAAAGAGGAGGAGGAGGAGGAGGAGGAGGAGGAGGAGGACAAGTGCTCATATCATGTCAGCTGAGGAGGCTATAGTGACAGAAAATACTGAGAGGTCAAAGAAGAGATAGCTCATTGTCTCCCCAGAAAGAACCAAACCAATCCTACCTCAGGTGGATGCTGTAAAACTGTCAAAATATATAAATATGTGATTAAAATGGAAAACTAATGCCTGTGTTCTTCATGGGATATTACAGGAATATAACTGCGATAGGAGAAAGAGAAAAATCCTAAAGTCACTATTACCAACATAAATGTATAAAACAGGAATATTATAGTTATATAATAGTTTAAAGTACATTAGAAAGAGTTTTAGACTTAAATTTGTGTGAACTTTGAATCTATTGACAGATGGCACTTGTTTGTTAAGTGGGAACAGCTCATGATTGTCTATTTGCTGTGATAATCTTCTGTGTTATTAAAAAAGAGAATGATAAACACTCAGATACAAAGCGCGCGCGCGCGCGCACACACACACACACACACACACACACATATTTCTCAGGTGAGCAGCAGTGTGTGAGGTCTAAGAGCCTCTGTATCGTCTGTATCAGCACTTGAAAGCAGCTGGGCTCTGTCAAGGTGTTTAGGGGGGTATAGGGGAGAATTCATGATAACACACACAAACACACACATGCACACACACACACAAAAGCATCCAGCAGTCCTGTCTCATAAGAAATAGCAAGCTGACATGTTTATTTCTTGAGTTTCTTGTATTAGAACCCTTTTTAGAACATAGATTAGGTTACCAGTAGACAAGTTTCAGGGGCTGACTTCAAGTTAAATCCTAAAATTCATGTGTCAATGTCAATTTCTTCATTGTGCTTTGACTTACAGTAAAACTCCAGAATCTCTGGATAGATATACCAGTTAAAACTTACGCTGTAAGTCATGATGGAGTCAAAATAATGTGCTACCATGCTTCTAGTATCTAATCATCTTACTGTACATGTGATAAAAACTTCTTTAAACTGTGTAACAAATCAAGGTTTTATGGAGAGAGTACATCAATATATTCAAGCATTCAGAGGCTTGAGTTAGTAAAACTACAAATTAAAAAATACAATAATAGAGATGTTATTATAGGATATTTTTTATTTTAACAGAGCAGAACAAATAATTTAAAAAGTTCATTTTAAAACAATGTGAACTTGTGATAATAAACCATGTCAGACTTTATTCCTGTAGCTCCTCCAGTGCACAGCCACACAGCACTCACTAGATGTATAAATGTGTCATGTAGTAGGCAATTGGGAAGATCAACCAACACCATTTCCCAGCATTTTTCATCTGTTGTTGTGATAATGTTGAGATCTGTGACCCTTGGCTGGGTTTTATTGGCCATTCTTAACTTCCAGCCTGGGAACCAACGCATGTGGCCCTTACCTCTGAAGAGCTGCTTTGAGTTCAGTTTGGGACTCTGTTCGCAGCGGTCACCAGAGCTACTTTGGTGATCAGAACTGATCTGAAAATTCCTGGGAAAGTCATCAGGGAGGTCTCCCCGAGTCGCCATGGCAATAGAGTACATCCAGGGGTCAGGGGTCGGATCATAAAATGTCGTAAACACAGTGAAGAGGCAGATCCAGCAGCACAGCAGTGATACAGGATGAAGCCGGGATCAAAAGTTATGATAACACAGTCTGGACATGCAGGCTTTTCCTTCCCCTTATTCAAATCGCAGCTCCACTGTCGGATCCTCACACAGGAGAGAGGGCGAAAGATTGATTATCTGGAGCATTTTTGTGTCACGAATAAATACCGTGTGTCGCATGAATACCTGTTTAGCCTCTTTTCAAATTCTTTTGATCAAACATGTCAGACAGAATCAACTTACAAGTTTAATCAACTTTTAAGGGGAAAGTCATGGTTCAAAATAATACGAATAACAATTATTTTTATTACCTATTAATCTGCAGATTATTTTCTTGATTAATCAATGAATCTTTTGGCCTCTAACATGCCCGAAAATAGTGACAAATGCTCATTATAATATCCCAGAATGCCAGTTGTTCATATTCATATTATTTCTTTTGTCTGATAAACAGTTGAAAACCCAGATATATACAGTTTACTATCTTAAAACAAAAACAAATTCAGCAAATCTTCACATTTAAGGAGCTGGAACCAGTATATTTCTGTAATTTTTGTTTGAAGAGTGACTTTAAACAATTGATCGATTATCAAAATTGCTTCCTCTTCATTTTCTGACGATCAGCTACTTCATTAATCGACGAATTGTTTCAGCTGTAGTTCCAAAAGTCCAAAAAAGGTTGTTTATTTTGCCACTTTAGAAATAAGGTGGCATTTTCTTTAGTTTTACTACAGTAAGTTACAGTAATAACACTGATTGGCCATCATTATCATTTTCAAGTATAAGTGTCAGTAATGTTTCTTTGAACTGAAGCAGATTTAGACACAATAATATACATACAATAATGAAATTATGACTATCTTACTGTCAAGAACAAATACAGCACAGGAGCGCCATTCATAGGTGAAAGATATTCAACACAGCATATGAACAAAAGGTGGACAAAATAACAGAAGCCACTGACTTTTTAATGCAATACAGTAAAATAATCTTTGAATAAATACTCGGTCTACTTTTGTGAAGCTTATTATGTTTTGTTCAGACTTTGTGGTGTTGCTGTATTGCACAGCAATATATTTTTAGATGCCTCACTTTCAAACACATTCACACTGCTCAGTACAACCACAGTCTGATCTGTGGGTTACTGGGCATCACCACTGGAGCAGTTAGGGTCAGGGGCCTCGCTCAAGGGCTCCACAAGCGCTGCTCTTTCACTTTTTCCACCAGCATTTCTCCTGGTCATACAGGGATGGAACCAGTGACCCACAAGTCTGCTCTTCTAACCTTTAACTCACCTCTGATACTTTGTCTGACTCTTGTACAAAGTCGTATCTTCTCAAATCACTTGATCAAAATGCTATGTTTACTTACAGTCATGACAAAGTACATTAGGTCTCTTTCTTTTGTTCTCCCTGTTATCTTTGTTAATGTTTTATAGCAGAACAGATGATTTACACGTGGTACTAGTCAAATGAGTTGAAACTGTACATCAGCGTCACCCATACAGACAGACAGAGACAGACAAGTATAAAGGGATAATACATCCATAGAAGAAAAGAGGGAGAGCGTAAAGGAGGAAGGGAGGAGAGAAAATGCAGGATTTAAAGTTAATATCTGTCCTCCCTTCACTGTGCTCTAGGGCGACTACAGTACAGGCCCTGTGCCGCAGCTTGCTTTCTCACCACTCACTCTCTATTGAAGTTCAACAGGCTGTAAGAGGCAGCTGTGAGCTTGCAGGAGGTGCGTGTGCCTGTTTGTCTGTGGCTTAAAGCGGTAACACACCTGAATACTTCAATAACACCACTCTAATTCCACCGTCAGGGGCCCTCTTTGTGAAGTGGGATCACGAGAGTACAGATCAGGTCTGAGCACAAACTTCAGACGGCCTCACATCTAAATCATTAGTGGTGAGGAAAAGAAAGGTAAAGCTGAGTGGATCATCTGTTCAAGGGGATAGGGTTAAAATCGTGGAAATCAAACGTCTGTGAGCTTTGTCTTACAAGTTCAAACCAAATCATCATGATGCCAAAAAAATTTACATTTAAAACAATAGTTCGACATTCTGCAAAATATGATTTTCCGCTTTCTTACTGATATTTAGACCAGAAGGTCGATACCACCCTCATATCCGTACACTAAATATGAAGCTGTAGCCAGGAGACAGTTAGCTTAGCACAAAGACTGGAAACAGGTGGAAACAGCTAGCCTGGCTTTGTCAAAAGACTCCAGGAGGTCACTGCTCCTACCGTAAAACCACTATTTGTCGTTTTTACAACAGTAAATGAGATAGAGCATGTTAATTAGTGAGCTTTAGAGATGATAGCAGGCCGGTTATCTTTGGACAGATGGCCCATTCATGTCATATCATTCAAACCATAATTAATTCTGATAATTAGGTAAGTCTGAGTTAGAGATATTGGGAACTTCTGACAGCAGTGATATCTCACACTTGCTGAAAAGAGCTACAAGTGTCCACATACTGTTGGCTGCAAATCCACCACTGCTAGCAAATAAAAAACAAATAAAAAAAACAAAAAATGTTAAATAAAATCCAAATATTAACGCTTATCGATTCAACTGAAAGGAGCAATACACAGATGGTTTGTATCTGGTTTCGCTTGTTATAGACCACTAAAAATACATAACTCCGCAAAAGTTGCTAATTTAGGCTATTTAAACGATGTGTATGAGGCTAGTAGTGCACCCTGGAATAATGCATGAAAACTCCCAAGTTGGAATAACAAGAGGTTTTCCTGTTTCTTCCATTTTTCCGACATTGTGTGAATGCAGCAAGAGCCAGGCTAGCTCTTTCCCCCTGTTTCCAGTCTTTATGCTAAGCTAAGCTAACCATCTCCTGGCTGTGCAGCTTCATATTTAGTGTACAGATATGAGAGTGGTATTGATCTTCTCATACAACTCTCATATAACTCAATATATTTGGTCTGGTGTTTGGTGAAATAGTATTGCAGGAACTTTTTCTGAGTCCCTGGGCTTGGGGAATGCGGAGTATTGTTGGTGTGCAATGGCCTTTGGAAACTACTGTTGGTACTTTGGTATTGAAATTCACCGTGCGTTTTTATTGCCTAGTAATCTGGCTTTTTAAAGACAACACTAAAATTTACACACTTACACACAGACTCAGTCAAAGAGGGAAAGAGAGGAAAAAATGGCCCCCTGAGGTGCGAAAGCAGAACTCTTGCTTTCTGTTGTTGGGAGCGTTTTTTCCCTCCCCTCACTCTCGCCCTCTGTTCCAAGTTGTTAATGCTTTTACGCTCTAACAGTAGTGAGCAATCAGTATGTGTGAGTGTGTGTGACAGTGTGTCTTTGATCCGCTCAGGTGGCGGAGACCCAGCAGACTTTGCTCAGACATGTCCAACCATCGTTTCTCCTCCTCTCTCTCTCTCTCTCATGGAGTCGTTAGAGGTTCTTACAGCTTTGATCGTTTTACAGGAATTCTGGCTCCACTTCAGTAATCTCAGGCTCAGCTGCACGTCTGATGACTTCTCGCTGCCCTCCTCTTATGATTTAATGTTTTTAAGTCTTTTGGGGCAAGTCCAAGTCAAGTCATAAGCCTTTATGGGCAAAGTACAAGTCTATGGCAATGCAAAATATCAGTTAAAATGGATTTCTTAATGAATGTAAGACTCAAGGAAATTGATCTTTTGCTTTGCCTTGTGCACAGAATGAATCTGTCTAAATTTAGATGTAGTAATCATAATCTGCCAAGTTAAAAAAAGAGATATTTATGTGACTGTGTCCCAAGACTGTGTAGTTTATGTTTGGGGTGATGAGTTTCGCTGTCCACTTCCTTTATTTCTTTCTGTATCTATCTATATTTTTTTATTTGTAATTATGTCCCAAAACCTCTGTGAGGGGTCATCGTGGAATAAAGAAAAGTCTAAAAACATGCAAGTCGTTCAGGTCTCTGACTGCTGACCATTAAAATGACACAACATTTGATCTTCCAAAGTTTTCTTAATAGTATATCTCACATATCTGAGAGCAAGTCGCTCCAATTCAAGGTGTGGGGCTGTGAAAGTCTCTTGGGAATCAAGTCTCCGTAATTCAGTTCAATTCAACTTTGTTGTCATTATACTTACATACAACAAAACATAGGCTGGTGCAACTAAATAAAGAGAAAAACTGAAGAAAAAAGAAGGCAGTTGTAATAACAAGTATATGATAAATAACAGTAAAAGTTATAATTCTCAAAGATATTTCAAGAGGTAGGATAATTACAGTGTACACTGTTGTTTACACAGTAAACATATTGTACAAGGTAAGTCTCACAGCAGTCCAAGTCGAGTTAAAACCTACTTTTTGTGACTTCACTCCAACTCACAACTCACAGGCCTACAGCTCTGTGTATTCATTAATTATTATCACTATTATTATTAGATTTATAGCTCTTATCAAAACAAAGTAACACAGTGCAACACATAAAGTAATAAGAACAATGAAACTATAACACAAATATTATACAAAAGATATACGAAAAATGGAAAAAAAAAGTCTGGAGACTGGAACACAATGGAACCAAAATAGCTCCACTTATATACCCAAATAGTGTCATGTACTGTTGCTGCAGTAGGTCAGGAATTTGTTTTCTCTCTCTTTTGTTTAAATCTGCCCTCTGAGCTCAGTGGCTTCCCCTCGTCTTCCCCAGTCCTCCATCCATTCANCACACACACACACACACACACACACACACACACACACACACACACATGCCACAAAGTGTGGAAAGTGTGTGCGTTTGTGTTTTGGGGGTTGCTATTTGTGTTAACTCACTGCTGGCGTATGTGTGTGTGTGTGTGTGTGTGTGTGTGTGTGTGTTTGTGTCTCTCAGGACAAAGACATAGAAGGAGAGGAAGAGGAGGAGGAAGCTGTCACTGCAGTATCCAAGGTAAACAGCATAACTTCACAGCTATTTGGACATAACACAGACACAAACACAGTATTTGCTTCCAAACGTATACTCAGTTTACACACTATTTTACCTCTGACAGTTCCCCCTAAAGATATGCACTCGTCCGACATGCTGTTATCTTCTCACACACTGACTGTGCACACACATGTGCAAGATCACAACATGACGTCACACTCATGGTTGTGTAACCCTTAATGAATCAATCTTACGTCACTAAAAACATCAATATCCTTTAATTGACCTCACTGCACTCTCATGCACAGGCAGTTTCTTCTCGTCAGATGACCACTAAGTGTTTCACGGTGTAGCTGAGGTAAAGCAGGAGGGTCAGAGGACTGCTGAGGCTGCAGTGTTTATCTGTAAACACGCCATCCTTCAGCTGTCATCCCCTGCTTTATCTTTAGCCTTATCACTGGAAAACTGTCTTGTTTGTTGTTATGGCGCATGTATGTGTGTACTGTTATCCTAAAACCTAGAACTGTGGACTGAGGTCACTGTAGTTTAGGATAATGATTTAAAGGATAATTCTGGTTTATTACAACTTGGGGTCTCATGTTATTTAGTAGTTTCAACCATCATTTTTATCAGTAATAATAACATTATACTCATCAAGTTAATCACTGGCAACGCTGCAACAAAATAAACCCTTAGTCAGGGTTAGTTAAGGTTAGTCAAACTAATTTGGAAGAAAACAAACAAATGATCCCCCAAACTGTCTTAACTGTGTGCACACAGTTTC
Organism: Oplegnathus fasciatus; assembly: GCA_003416845.1. Taxonomy (NCBI): domain Eukaryota; kingdom Metazoa; phylum Chordata; class Actinopteri; order Centrarchiformes; family Oplegnathidae; genus Oplegnathus; species Oplegnathus fasciatus. The sequence continues at coordinate 2,782,421 of NTHP01000019.1, read as the reverse complement.
CCTGTCTAGTAAGGGATTATTACAGACATTTCAGGTTTACCTACAAAAAAAGCTGTTTGAATATATTAGCAATCAAACATATTACCCTTTTAGTAAAGAGCAAAAGAAGTAATGGGATATGGTCACAACACATGTGACCTGACACTTGATTAAAATGCTGTTTGATTTTTTAAAACACATCTCACTAAAACATCACAATATACCTGCGATGCCAATAACGTTAGACTGAAAGACCAAATGACGTCGCTTAGCTTAGTGTAATCGAATATTTACTCAGTTTAAACTGCATGACTATGTTAACACTGAAACACACATATTTCTGGATGTGCACATAAGTATACAAGTAAAAGAAAGTCGTATCTACATTTACAAAGGATTACTGTATCATTTTGCCCCTAAAACAGTCATTTTGGGGATTTATGTTATGGCAAGGGGTGCCTGTGAACATAGTTGATTGATCTTGATTGGACAGAGCAACACAATGTGCAAGTGTTTACTACTAGTTTACTAGTTTTAAAGGTGCAACCTGATTGAGTAAATCACCAATATGAAACTAACAATTACTAAAAGGAAAAACTTCACACACACTTAGTGATGGATTTATGAATAGGTGCTGCAACCCCATCCAGAATTTGCTAAACCATCAACAGCTGAGTGTTGATTGTTTGAAACTCAACACAGATGAGTGCCAAAACAAGATCCAAGGAGTATGTCTTTAAAGTTAGGTACATTTTTAGGTAAACAGTTTACATTATAAAGTGTAAATTAGGCTAAAAGTCACAGTAGTCTGGTGGAGAAATTTTTTTTGTGGCCTGTGCGTGCAGGTAACTTTATCTGCAGCTGTTCCCACTCCAAACAATGTGTGAGTGAGTGAGATTATGTGCTGTGTCTTTGTTCACGAGAGATATTTAACATCTCCTGATCTGTACAGACAACAGGTCTTTACTCAAAGGTGTGGTCGTGTCTGAACTCTGAGTGTAAACCTCAATCACTCATAATGTATTGTCTTTGAACTCTGGCTGCCTTCCTACTGTATGTATAGCTACTGTAGGTGACTTAGTTCACAGGACATATTTCATGACCTGTCCTGTTTGTGAGGATACGGGTGGCTGTGCTCGAGAAGGGAAGGAAACGCAGCATTCTTTCGAGGAGCTGGGCCTTTTGGACGGGAACAATCACCGTGGAAGAAAAACAATGCTGAAAATAGCCACAGACTGCCCTGACACTGTGGAAGGCTACAATTCTTCCACCGTCGGTTGTTTTATGCTCATATTAGGACACACAAAGTAGACGTGGAGTCCTGGAAGTGGAGCTCACCGTTGACTGAAAAAGGGTGATTCCATTTCTAGATGGATGGAGTTTCATTCTACAGTCCTGTATAAGTATTTTCCAACATAAAATCTAGCCGTACTCGCAAAACATTCTTGATCTCACCCTCAAAAAACATATATTTCATAAGCGGATGTCCAAAAGGACTGAACTGCAGGACTAATTTTGAAATTAAACTCAATATATTTATAGTAACCCATTAAGGTGCTTCTGCTGAATGTTTAACAATTTTATCAATTATCAATAAATCGTCTGAAGAAATAGATTGACATTTTGGGAAATGAGAAGATCACGTCTATACTGTGAATATGTGGCTACAGCCAGAAGCCAGGTAGCTTAGCTTAGCATAAAGACTGGAAACGGGGGGAAACAGCTAGCCCAGCTGACAACTCCCTGTAAAGCCATAACCTGTCGTTTTTAAACTTTTGCTTTAGGATAGATTAAACAAACAAGATGCAACGTGTTAATATGTGAGGTGAGGTAAGAGGTGCTGGTAGGTGGATTTTGTTACCTTCAGACAGAGCTTAGGCTAGCTGTTTCCTCCTGCTGACTGTAGCTTCTTGTTGAATGGATGGATCTCTAACTTTTGGCAAGAGAGCAAATAATGTCAAACTATTTCTTCAAGTCATTTATCAAGCAGGAATACCAAACATTCGCTGGTCCCAGCTTCTCAAAAGTACAAATTTGCTGCTTTTGCTGCTGTAACTGCTTTGAGAAGAAATTATGGTGTGCAGTTTTAATATTTTTCTTACATCTGGAATTATGCTTCTCCAGGCTGCGCGTAGGCGAATGTGCACGGGGGTCGCTCAGATACGTTTACGTTTATTTCCATCTCTGTTTTGAACCCGCCTCCCAGCAGGAATTGAATCAACCAATCAGCTTGCTTGACGCACAGGTCCGTACGACATGTTGAGATTTGGGAGGTGTGCGCGTTAGCTCCTCTGTTAACTACGGTAACACGTGTGTCTTTAGAGAAGCACAATTCAAGCTTTATAGACTAAATGATTAATTAATTTAAAAAAAAGACAAATTTATTGATGATGGAAGTAATCGTTAAATGCAGCCCTAATACATAGCGTGTAGTAGAGAGACACAGGAAAAAGCCACAAAGGTGGTAGATGGACCCATTAAAAGTACATGCAGAGTCACCAATACCTGAAGGCTTTCACATAACCTCCAAAAGCAACGACCTGCTTGCTGTCTCTAAAAAAAACTGTATTGTGCCTGATAACCACAATTAGCAATATTTCCAAATCCAAATGCCTCTTTAATCTCCCAGCTTCCATCTCTGGGGTATGGATGGAAGAATTTGGTCCAATAAGAGCTCTATTGTTCTGCCAGGCGGGGAGCTGTAGGTAAAGCTCCCCCACACAGCGAGCCTCACTGAGCTGCTTGGTTTACCTACTTTTTGGCCTGGAGAGATTACTGGGCACTGAGCTGCTTTGGATCTAGAGGCCCCGGAGGTTAATGCTGAAGGGAATGGTGAATAGGCAGGCCTCTGTATGTGCACACATGCATGCATGCACATACGCAGCTGGAATTTAGCTACAGTCCATACACACACACGTACACACACAGATACACTCAATCTGTTTTGGCATCTCTGGTTTCTGCTCTGCAAAGCTCGGACTACAGCAAATCTGATCCGCGGTTTACACTTGACGGCACACAGGAAACAAGAAGTAGAGTGAGCGAGTAGAGACAGAATGAGTAGAGACAGCATGTTGAAATAGCTGAGACCTGATTTCGTAAATATTTTTTGACGATAATAAACTCCAAGAAACTGGCAGCGCTCTTCCCCTCAGGAGTGTTCATGACAATGGGAGGTGAGACGAGGAGGATTTGATTTTTCGTTTATCAGCAGCAGTGCCTGTCTCCTCATAAGATACTAAAGTTAGGCTGCGCAAAGTGATTACATCCATCAAATGTCACATCGTTTTGAATATGAGAAGAGTGGGATCATGCGTGTGTTAGATGAAATGTAGACCTTGTGTAGCCTGTATACCAGTAGGACAAACTGTCCTGTATAAGTTCATGTTATCTAAACTGTGACACTCTGAAGCTTGAACTCAGACCTGGTGACAGATCTTATTGTATGTGTTCCTGTTTGGTCTGAGAGATGACTTGATTTCATGTCCAGCTAGTTGTTTGCTTGTTGTAGCTGCTGTCACGTCCTCCGGTGTTGGACACAGAGAACAAAACAGGAGAGATGAAACGTGCGTGTTGGTGCTCTGCATGCATGCAGCGCTTTGAATTTAGCACATCCTCGATAGGTAAAATATAGAAACAAAAGGAGGGGTCGCCAAGGTCAGATGCATTCATCAAATAATGTTGTGAGAATGTTTTGATAACGGTGAAGCAAAGGCCGGCACGGATGTGAGTAGGAGTAAACGTTATGACCTTGACAATTGACATTGGGAATTCTTCCCAGGCACGGAGAGAAACGGAGCCAAATGTTTGTTCCATAATCGCTGTGGAGGGCGGTATCTGTGCTTGGTGGAAAGCTGCGAGGGCAGGGAGGAATTCTGATGTGACGGGGGAGTCTGGGCGGGTTTCAGAGGGAGTGGAGGGTCTTCCACTGGAATGTGCCGTACGTTACTGCCAAGTCAATGCCACTCAAGCTCTCTCTCTCTCTCTCTCTCTGTGTATCTATCTGTCTGCAACGCTGAATCTGTAGTTATAAGGTTTTTCTCCAAAAGCAATAAGAAAATTGGTTGTAGCATTATAAATCTACCTTAAAGGAGCAGTTCAACATGTTGGGGAATACGGTTATTCGCTTTCTTGCAGAGAGTTAGATGGGAAGATCGATACCACTTTCATGTCTATACAGTAAATATGAAGCTACAGCCAGCAGTCGGTTAGTTTAGCTTAGCACAAAGACTGGAAACAGGGGGAAACTGCTAGCCTGGCTCTATCTAAAGGTAGCAGTATCTGCCTACTAGTGGAGTAACTTCTGGACAAGAAATAGTCCCACCGTAAAACCACAATGTGTCATTTTTATACTCCGGTTTTTCTACAGATAACTGAACAAGATATAACGTGTTAAGTAGTTGATTAATTAATTAGTTAATGTTACCTTTGGACAGAGTCAGGCTAGCTGTTTTCCCTTGTTTCTCCCTTTGTGTTAAGTTAACCCAACCAGCTGCTGACCAGTCAGCTTAGATCAATACCATTCTCTTGTCTGTATGGTAAATATGAAGATAGAGCCAAATCGAGCTTCATATTTAGAGAAAAACAGCTAACCTGGCTCTATCCAAAGACACTACGAAGTCACTGTGCCCGGCCAAGAAATAGTTACACTTACAGTAGTTGATTTTACTGTTTGTACAAATTAAACAAACAAGATATATAATGTCTTAATTACTGAGCTTATGGTGCTGGTTGACGGATTTTGTTCTGTTGTTGGACAGGCTTGCAGGTTTCCTGTTTCCAGTCCAGTTCCAGTCTTTGTGCTGAGCTAAGCTAACCAGCTGCTGGTAGTAGCTTCATATTTACATCATAGCTTCATATTTAGGTATCAGTTGTTTTGTCCAACTATTTGGAAAAAAAAGCATGTTTCCCAAAATGTCAAACTATTCCATTAAGGATGATTGGTGTACTGCTGATAACCTGTAGTTATCTTGAAACAAGGGGTTTAAAAATGGACAGATGGATGGATGATGGATTTATGAGTTAGGTTTGAGGGAGAGCACACTTCATTAGTTCAGAACCAATGAAGCCCATAACAGAATAAAAAAAAATGCACATGCCTCAGTCCAAACATAAGGCTGCTTTTCTAAATTCCTGTGAAGATGACTCTGTGAAATCACACTCTTTGGGGAGCATAAATCACTCACAAATAGGCATCAGAAATAACAAGCCAACATACAACAGATGAGGGTAATCATTTTAGCTCTGCAATTCAAAATAAAATGCTCTCTTGTCTGCCGGTTTCTGTCAGGAGGCCAAAGTGAAGAAGATCATGTCCAAGAAAGAGAGGAGGGAGAAGAAGATGTTCTCCTCCAAAGATGACGAGCACTTCTTGTTGACTGGAGTAAAGCTGGCTGACCGCAGAGGGTGAGGTTACACACACAATAACTTTATCATTCACCTTTATCAACTTTAACTTTATCATTGTTGGACATATGTCCTGTTTTTACAAGCCAAACGTGTGACAGATATGTTCTCTTCATCACAATATCATTCATTAAACTTCCTTTAAGTATGTAGTAGTTGTATAGCTGCACCATCTCAACCAGAAACTACCTTAAAATGCTTACAAGTTAAGGTGTCAATAACTTCCTCATAATGAGTACTTTTTAAGATATTTAAAGGAATAGTTTGAGTTTTCAGAAATACGCTTATTTGCTTTCTTAGTCAGATGAGAAGATCGATACCACTCATGTCTGTGCACTAAGTATGGAGCTAGAGGCAGGAGGCTGTCAGCTTAGCCTATCATAATGACTGGAAACAGCTACCCTGGCTCTGTCCCATCTACTAGCACCTCTAAAACTTGATGATTAACAAGTTATATCTCATTTGTACCTTTGGACAGAGACAGACTCACTATGCGAAGCTAAGCTAACCACCTGCTAACTCTAGCTTATTTAACGTATAGTCATGAGAGTGGTATCACTCTTTTCCCAAAATCTCAAACTATTCCTTTAAGTACATTTAGCTGCTGACAAGTATTTTCACTTTAACATTTTGAAGGCAGGACTTAAATGACTTGAATGGAGGTATGGTTACTTTTACTTAAAAGTACTCTATGGAGTTTTTAAGTGGTTATGAAACAGTCTCAATTTAATACCGATGCCTCTATATGACCTACATAAGCAAACGAGATCAACAGTGAAAAGATTGTCTATTTCTATTAGTTTCTAATATTATTATTATTATTAGTTTCTTATTCTTAAGGCCTGCCACCGGCGCTGGGGTTTACTCTGGCTGAATTTTAGTTGCTTCCGCCGCTGACTGAAGGTCCGTCTCCAGAGCTGCCGCCCGCTCTCCTCCTGGCAAAGTAGTCTCCTTGTAGCGGGGAGTGCAGCGGGGGGAACATGTAACCCTAACGTTAGGCGAAACACTACCGCCTTTGTCCACAGGGACC
>NTHP01000019.1:2760867-2775994 GCA_003416845.1 Oplegnathus fasciatus | reverse complement strand
CCAAAATCAACACAAAATGAAAAATTCCACAGAGCTGCTTTAAATATAAGATCTGAATACTTCTTTCACCACTGATTGTAACTGCATGTTTACTGACAGCTTGCTCTTCAAGGCCAATATGATTATTAAATGTAGATATTGGTGTAAATATTAAATATCAAGTATCAGTCAACATTAAGCTGATGTTCTCTACTGCTGAAGCCCAATGAGTCCCAGAGCTGTCCTGCCAGTGAACAGGTCACCATGCTAGCCCCCTTATATTTGTCTATGTTTTAGTGCCACATTAAGTTCAAATACACACTTTATCAGGTACACCTGTAAAATCTAATGCAATCCAATACAACAGATCAGCTATAAATTCTACCTTTATAAAGATAATGATGTTCAGTTTTGATTGACACTGTCAGAGAGTTATTCATCTAAATATGTTTATTACTGAGGTTGTATTTTGCAGTGGAGTTGTACTGGACTGCATTATATTGAGATGTGTTTTTAATGTTTTGCCCACCCCATTTAGAAACATGAAGGGGGTTAAGCAACACCACCACTAACCACAACCTCAGTAATTAACATATTGTTGAATTAACATCTCCTGGAAAGATTTAACGAAAACTGGTGATTATAAGTGTCAGAAAGGCAGAATATGTGGCAGGATTGTTGTACTGGATTACATTAGACTGTATAGGCATACCTAATAAAGTGGCCAGGGAGTGTCATTTATCATCACCTTGTCCTGAACACAATCAAAGTGAAAGTTGATGATTACTTTTCAATAATAGGCTACCAGCTATATGTAACTTCGTACTAAAAATACTGGTGTCACATCCAGCATGTAAAATGTATGTCAGACCTGCCCAGATCCTTCCTGGATCACATCATTAAGGGGGATATACTCAGTGGCCATTAGTGGTCAGAATGTGTGTGTAGCAAAAATATTTACAAACTTGATGAGAAATAATGGAGTCATGTCCAACCACTTGTATTTGTTTATATGTGAGACAGAGCTTACTTTGCCAGCAGTTATTAACTTTCAGACCCCTTGAGGAAGTGGAACATGTATGAAGAGGAAAACCTAAATTAATCAGCCCTCTGTGACAAACAACCGGGAATTCCTATATAATGGCTTGCTGTATGGGGAACGTTCCACTCTCCAGTGTAAAGAAGTCTCATACACACCCAGTCAGTCCCATTTATAGTTAAGATGTGAGTCAACTGGGTATTTTATATGCTGAAATTTAGTTCCCTGTTTTTCTCTAAAGGTCTCACAAGAAAATCAAGGATGATGAGAAGGAGAAGGAAAAGAAGGACAAGCCAGAGAAGGGCCTCTGTTTCTGGGAGAGCGTTACCATGACGATGAGGCAGATCTCACCCACCAAAAAACTGGAGAAGATGGAGGGCTGGGAGCCGCCTCACCTGGAGAACGTAACTGAGACTGTGACTGACGAAGCCCCTGAGGACAAAAGCCAGAAAGGGGAGTTGCCAGTGTCCTTCCCAGACTCTCTAGGCCTCCCGTTGGAACTGGCCTCCTGGGGGGGCCGGGGTCTTGAAGAGGACTCCTCCCGCTATGCTAACCTGTCGGACTCCAAGGATTCAACAGCCGCCGTCAGATGGACAGCCCGCGCCAAAGTCAAGCTGGCTGGCATCAGCCGGATGAGCAGAGGGATTGTCTCAGAAAGCGCTTGGGAGGGGTTTAAATAGTAGCCATTTTACCTTTGACACCCCTCCCTCCTCACCTATGTACCATCAGTAAAAGAGGATGAAGACCTGAACCAAATATCTGCCTGTTTCTGTAGATGAATTTCAACTGGTATTGAGATGCTGTAGTCAAGCCCTGAACATAACACATGAAGTTTGACCTTATTATTTTAGCTTTGAAGTCCTTGAAGACAATATGTGTCAGTTTTATCAGTGGGCTTTCTTGGCAGGACTGCCACTTTTGAATCACTGACATAAACTGTAAATTACAACAAATAAAAGCCTTAAACTATTGTACCATTCTAACTGTGATATCTACTGGCCTGGCATTTAGATATTTTATATTGCCAAGAAATGAGAGGAGTGATTTTCATATAGTTATTGTGGTTGTCAATGGTAGAGAATCAATGAAGAAAACACTTCCTTTCTGTCTATGCAGTCACAGCATCTGAGTGAAGAATGTGAGTCTGAAGCCTTAATGTATACATCAATAATGGGCTTATAATCTGTGCAATCGTGTGTGTGTATGAGAGGGAGGTTAAGAGTAAGAGGAGAGGAAGTGAGTTTGAGGACGGACGTGCATGCACATTTGTTTTAGTGAATCACAGTTGGTATTGCAAAGGAGATGTGATGCTCTGTTGTGTTGGGAGTATGTGGGGGCAATAAATGTGAGGTTGTAAAAAAANAAAAAGAAATCAAAGCAACCCCCACGGTGTCATAGATTGATGTTTAAATCTGATGCTGAATGATATTTATAAAATTTGTGATGAAAAGATAACAGCCAAACTCTGCGTACACTTGTTTCTCACGAAAAGCTCCACCTGTGAAGTGCCTTGTATCAATAGAGTGACATCATGTGTTTGCTGTAAATTTGAACTTGACCAAATCATCCTCTGAGCACACACCTGCTGTGCTCATCACAACGTCTGTGCAGGTGGGTCAACCCAGCATGCACCTGCGATGCACCGGCCATTGAGACACTTCCTGGTTTCAAGTTACAAACCAGTGTCACCAGCAGGAGCAGCAGAAATGTTTGTGTGCTACATTATAACACTGTTTGTATATTTTATAGGACTGAAACAATGATTTTTCTTTTATGTGAGTAAGAAACTTCATGCCACTCGTTGCTTCTCTCTTCTTTTCTTTGTTTTAATCTGAATTTGTTTGATGCTGAAGTCTGCTTCACTGCAGCCACATGTGTACACAGATGCAGGTTCACTTCCAGGGATGCCTGCATCCTGTATTTATTCACTAGAAGGCTGGGCCACATTTTCTCAAGCAGAATAAAGATTTAGTCTGGCAGTCTGGCTCTACTTCTTTCAACACTTGTGCAGTCTGGTGTAAATCTACGCCTTGATTTACCGGACTTTGCTTTCACCACCCAGATGGTTTTCACTGATACAGTGGCCAAAACAGAAACAGTTTTCCTAAGTTCCCAAGTGTAGTTATTTTAAACATGGAATAACAGAAATTGTTCTGTAAAATACCACTTTGCCTCAATTTCCAAATCTTTAAATTTTTACACAAATGTGACAATCCATTTCTGGTTACTGTTTCTTGTCATTTTCCAAAGTAATTGTTAGAGCAGCAGAGCAAGTTACTTCCCATTGTACTGCCTTAAGAAAACTTGAGACTGGAGCAAAAATGGGAAGAATATTAATCATGACACAAATTTCCCTTTGCTGTTTTAAATGGAAAGACATTTATATCCAAGTCCAAGGACAAAAGAACAAATAATTCTCTGGATCCAGTATAAAAAGAAGAACAGAAACAGGTCTTTAGAAATATTTAAATATTTAATTATTGAATAGCTAGTTCCTTTCCCATAAAAGTCATGATAGTACCATCAAGAGTATGGGAACAGCAAAGGAATATTACAAAAGTTAGAGGAAGGATACAAAACTTTTTTTTTTTCATAAATAATGTAACATTTCCTGTCTGTCACTTGACAGTTCTGACAAAAGTAGACTGTAAAAACTTGTACGGCTAAATGGAGTTTTACATTATTTTCTCTTAGTGTCGACGCTTCCAATGTACACAAAGCACAGCAAGAATTCACAAAGGACAACACGCAGTATGTAAACAGAGACTCAAAACACAACATGCATTCAGTTATTGCAGAAAAATACTACCAAAACAAATCAGAGCAAAAAGCAGAATACGTTAACCCCATTAAATAAACCATTAACACATGAATCATCTTATTCTGCCACACTCTTTACCTTTTGCCATTAAAAAAAAAACAACGTCACCCATCATCACACACCTACCATAAACATGCTACAACTCCTTTTACATATAAATCCTTTCACATATTCAAATACATTTACATATTATTTTTTTCTCTGTCGGGAGTAGCCTTTTTTTTTGTCAAGAAGAGAAACATTTGTGCGGAAGGAGGAAAAACATTAAAGTTCCTTTTACATTTCACCCATCACCAACATTCTTAAAATCAATAAACATACAAATTTAATCTTTCCTATGTCTTATGGAAACATTTGTGCGTAAGGAAATGAAGACATAAAAAAGTCATCTCTTTCAGTTGAAGCCCTTTGTATTTGGGTAAACGACATCGAGGTCTCGTACGCACTCCTTTGAGTTGGGAGTAAACGGACGCTTCGAACAGCATGGAGGGTTCAGAACTGGAAGAGGTCGATAAAGTGCTGCGGAGAAATGGGCATGAGGCAGCTGTCTGGGTCGATGGCTGAGCATGGATGGCCACAGTCCTGGAACACAGTCGACAACCACTTGGTTAGAAAGACGGGAGACCAGGAAACTAGAGGAGCAGCTATGCATACAGTTCACTTGTTCGGTTGCATCAGCTGTTAGTAAGTTCAAACTTATTGTAGTTATGATGCAAGTGGAGATTTATGCACCACACAAACTAGTTCCTCTGTATGTAGAGATTACTTAAACCTGCAATAACTGATTTTTTTGGCCACTTGGGGGCAGCAGAAACAAGCTCTAAATATGAGTCAAAGTAAATCCGTTGTTACTATAAAAGTATTGATTAAATCCACTATAACATTACATCTACTCACTGCCAGGTGTAAATTGAAATGTTGTTTAAATTAATAAGGTAAACTGCTGTAAAAATTACAATATGTAGGCTCCACTCTCAAACTATGACAATGAGTGTCAACAATAACCTGAATTAACCAACATCATCGCAGATTTTAACTAGATATACCTACATCTGTTAACTAAAGTGCCATTAACTTACGCTCCTAAAACAACACAATATAACACAAATTACTAAAACTTGTACCAATAATGTTTGGACTAAATGACCAAATAAGGTCGCTTAGGCTGCGTAATTGCATATTTCCCTCTCACTTATGAATACTACTAACTCTAAAACACATATTTTTCTATGTATGCATATAGTAAAGTAAAAAAGTAATACCTACATTTACAAAGGATTGGAAGTCAAGCGTAATATACTGATTGGCTTCCTAAAACTTTTTTTTAAAATAATGTTACAGCCTGTAATAGTTGATTGCTTTTGATTAAACAGCTCTACAGATGTACAGACCAACTGATTTGCAATACATATATATTACTAAGATCTCTGCTAGCTTTTTAATAGCATTTTAATAGTTCCTGGTTTAGAAAAGCAACAGTTAAAAAGAACATGGAAGGACTTTGCCCACAAATTTAGTGATGGATTTAGAAATAGCTGGTGCAACCTGATCCTGGACATTAGTATACACAGAGAAACATTTGTGTTAAGCTAGATGACAACTGACAGTTTCCTTTCAGATATTTATGAATCAACAAAAACACGTTTTTTTTAAGAATGCGGTTAGAGGCCATTAAAAAGTCAGCGGAAAGAGCGGCACCGTTTTCTAAACACACCTGGAGCAAAACATGATGACACCAAGTGAAACAGAGAACAGCACGAGACAAAGCTTAACATATGGAACAAGATGAGTTATAAATCAGATCATTTGGGAAACATGAGACAAACTGGCAACTGAAGAAACACAAAGGCATGATGGGACAGAAAGTACCTTGAATAACAAAGCCAGGTGGCGATCCTTAAGGAATCAGGGAGAAGGGGAACCAGGAGAAGAGGCAGGAAGGAAGGTAGACAAGCGAGGAGAGGGATGCAAAGAGGGCAGAAGTTAAAAAGTATAGGGACCCAGTCAAGGAAGATAACAAGATTGTGGGTAGTAAATAATCACAAGCAGGGGGGGACAGATACTATAGGAACAGGAGTATTTGTCCAAGTACTGTTAGTGAGTGTGCATACAAATCTTTCCCAGACGTCATTAACTCAAACTCTGAAAAACGTGATCTTTGTCTTACACGTGGTTTGAGATCAAATCTCACTGAGGGCAAACAAGTCATTTGTTTGACCTCCTACTTCTACGTATTCATGCATGAGCACATGAGTTCACGCAATCCACTGTTGACAACAAGGATTACCATTACATTAGTGATAATGTGTACTTATATGTGTGACTTCTTTGTTCCTTTTGAATAATCAGAACATTGTTCTGAAAAGGGAGCTATTTTTTATACTGGCCTGAAGTTTAAACAGTAATTTCATCTGTAATTAGTCAAAGTAGAAAGGGAACGTCAGGGCTTTTTCTTTCTTTCTTTTTTTTTTTCAGAAAGCCAAATATTTACAGTATAAAGAGGAGATTTCAATTACTATTGAACGCCTTTCTCACTGCATGTTAGAGAGAGATATCAGCGTGAGAGAGGCTGTGTGATTAGACCAAAGTGTCTCTTAGACTTTCCCTGAGTGTACCAAACGATAATGGATGTTTTGTCTCTTTGGCCAAGGAAATACAGTGTGTTCTGGTACAAACTCGATACTTGATTTGACAGACTCTCATGTCTGATGTACGTACAGTTTAAGAGATATTGGGTCTGTGAGAAACCTCTCTTTGAACCGTGAAGGTTTAATTTACTGTACACACACTCGCCTCTGCTTCTACTAAGCTACAGTATACGACACTGAATCGGTTAAACTTGCACTGAACTTATTGTTACCTTCATTTAACGTTTTCCTCCAATGTAATGCACAACCTGTAATTTACTTGCAGTCTGATGAACAGTATTGGTTGCGTCATATGGTGTTTCCTACATGACATGAACGGGGTTGCAGGTGTGTTTGGTTACCTTCCAGAAGAGGATGCTACAGTGTTTGCAGAAGTGCAAGGTGTCGCCGTACTGCTCCTTCATTGGATAGTGTTTCTGCAGGGTGAAGTACATCAGCTTCCAGTCCACGTTATCGCTCTTGGTTAGGACCAAATTCCTACAGAACTGCACACGGATGGAAGGAAACACACAATTGAAACACCATTTAACAACTATTTAAAAACACAGGGGATGGGGATGTAATTATAACTGGAACAGAGTGTAATTAGATATAATTAAGGTAAATTTCTCATTAACACCAATCCTGAGTGGGTGTTTATAGGATATGTGTGAGACAATGTGTGTGTGTGTTTGTGAGTGGGTGAGAGAGAGAGAGAGGAAGAGAGAGAGATCACTGTGAGAAAATTGTGGCAATTCTGCCCTCTAGTGGTCAACAGGTGAACTACATTGCAGCCTTCTAGGGCAGCCATCTCTCTGGATGCTTAACCACAAACAACTATTGGAAGTTTTATGCATATCCCTTTTAGAATTATTATTAAAATCATAGATGTAGCTGCAAACTCTCCTTGTTCACGTCCGGTATGTGTGTCGTTCTCTCACCTGTTTGTCTGAGAAGTGAAAGTGGCAGAGTTTCTTCCACAGTATCCTGTTCTCACTGAGGAAGTGCAGAGTAGGCGTGGCCTGTCCCAGATTAATGATGTCATAGGCATCAGATAACTTGCAGAAGATCTTGTTCTGCATGTGTAGCGGCAAGTCGTTGAATGAAAGGCCATCGCACATTTGCTGAGGGGACAAAATAAATAAATATTCCAACATCACATAAGCGGTTTTCCACAGAGGATGATGCGTTGCTATTCATACACAGTTGAGCTTTAAATGACAATGCATGAGTCAATACTTCCCCCTTCTATATTTCATGATCCGCATTCATTAAATTCAGCTTACAAGTGGGAACAGCAGTGGAGTCAGTAGATACTGTACATACCTACTGCAGCCATAAAGGCTTTCAGATTTTTAGCCTACTTCCCTTTTTAAAAGTCACATTTACATACAGGCAGCTCAAACTGGACCCGGAGGTGTGTTGAGGCCCAGAGCACACTGAAGCAGGTTTTGGGATTGGCTACACACAGTGGAAAACACACATGCAGACACACACAAACACCATTACACCCCTTCTACCTTTGGGATCTGCAGGTTGTTGAGCTGCTGCTGCCATTTGAAAATGGTCTCCAGTCGGCACAACCAGATGTTGACGTTGCCCACGAGGACACACCTGCCAACATGGATAGTCAGACTGTGCAGCGTCAAGCTCAGGTCCTGCAGCAGCTCCTTGACAAGGCGTGGATTGTAGTGGTCCTCTAGAACTAGTGGTGAAATTATAAAAACAAATAAAAAAAGGACAATATTTATATAAAAAATATTTAGATGAAAAGCAGCCAAAACATAACATAATGTAACCAAATCTTTCTTTTTCCCCACCTAAAAATACCTGGACGTAAGGGTTGTTCTTTATAAATCATTTATAAATTAATTGCTGAAAAGACCCTGTATATTTCTGACAGGCAACCCCAGAATCCAAAAAAGAAAAAAAACATTTTATTGAAAAGATTGATGACAAAAACTTAACAACCACAGTTTCAAATGAACACTGCAGAGGGCATTACTTCACCATATAAGTTTCACCATATACATGTGGCAGACTAGATCTGTGCTTCACCTCCAGGCAACACAACCCCGTAATGATGGAGCACACTGGTCCTACTGGTTTTGCGGTTAGGCATTCAGTGCAAGAACACTGCCGTGACTAAACAATAGTCTGAGAAACAACGTTTACTGGTTGCTCAGTGCGCTTATAATTTGGTAAAGACTTTCTGTAAAATATAGAACTACTTTTACTAACACAACAAGAGCCTAAATTAGCGTCTAGGGTGCAACGACAAGCTCTGACACCAGAAAAAGTGCTGAGAAAATGTCTGCCTGTACAATATGTCCACTGAAAAAATAATCAATCTCCGTCTCAGGTCTCCTTACCCTTTCGTACAATCTTCTCCAGAATATTGAAATAGTTTTTCTGAGCAGCTCCACTCAAAGAGGTCAGCTGAGACTTGGCTATTAGCTGGAAAAGCTGTGCGGTAGAGACAGAGTGAGACAGTCAGAGGGAGAGTCGTACAACAGTTTCAAAAGGATTCTTAATCAACATGTGCGATCATCAACGCTCACTTTTGCAACATAGTTGAATCTCCTCAGGTCCTGAATGGCACTGGAAAAGTCTAGACGGTTGAGGGCTTCACCAAGCGTGCAGTATCCATGTCGCTGTGTGTTCACATGAAAATACACACACGTGCACACGTACATTTTATTAAAGATTTTTTTAATTCAAATAAATTCTGCTGTTTCAATCAACAGCACATAAATCCTTCATGTGACAGTTCTAGTAACAGCTGCAGCACTCACTTCTTTTGTGCTCCCTTTCTGCACGTAGATCCATTTATCCCTAAAAACAACTGGACAAGGGGAAAAAAACCACATTATTCATGGTAGAGTATGAATGTTTTGGTGTAAATGTACATACTGTATATCAGGTGGAAACAATATGATGATCCAATCCAATCCAACACTACTGAGCACTACTTTTGTAAAGATCATTCTTGGCTAATGTTAAATTTTGTTAAAGTTAAAGTTTTAAGCCTATACTAGACTGCAATAGTGTCCTTACTATTTCCCATTCCCTATATGAGGGTGGAGGGGGCTCAAAACCTCCCTGTTATGATGCCTCGTGTTTCAACAAACACTGGACATCATAACCTCCCCAAATGTAGAATTTGCTGCAGGGTTGTGGTACTGAGTTGAAACAGATTGTATAAGTGTCAATAATATTGTGTCAATCATCTGTATGTGCTTCGGGCGTTCAAATTGCAGGAAAAAAAATGACTTTTTAATAATAATCTTAGAACATCTTAACACTATTCAACTTCTTCAAACTGCTTAAAATCAATGGGACATGGTAAAACTTTTTGGATAAAGAAACATGGGAACCACATTTTAGGATAATGACCACTCATAATAATATGTGAATGACAGGATGCAGCCCCAGGACTTCCAGCTGGGCAGCTCTGTTTTACTTTACCTGTCTTTTACAGCATAAATCAATACTGAAAACATGAAAACAGTAGATCCAGTAGACATGTAGCCTAAATTAAATGTCATAAACTGGAATGTGTAAATTTGCTGAAGACTCAGCGGTGACCTAATTCAGGGGAGGAGGAAATGGACAAAGCAAATTTCAAATTTGTTTTTCAAGAAGTTTGACAGTTTGAAGGTCAGTTGAGCCTCAGGTGCTGTTGACCAACAGGTGTGACAATTGAGACATCAGGACCTGAGGCCATACATACAGCCCTCAGCTCAAATGGCCGGTCATTGACATGATAACGGGCCAACACAGGTACAGATGGCCCCACAGTCAGTGCTCCACAGGGTTTAGACTCCCAGGAATGAGACTGAGAATCGCAGTTTTTCGAAATAGTCTGCAGTGTTTCCTGCAGTGCTTTTTTAAAAAGTCAGTCATTGATGACGTTCTAGTGTTTACATCTAATAGTGTTATATAGTAAGAAGTGGCATGCAGTAGTTGGCAGGTGTTTACAAATGTTCAAAAGTACTTATGGAAGAAAAGGACTTCAATTAATGGAATGGTCTGCAGAGGTGGAAGAAGTATTCAGATCCTTTACTTAAAAGTATAAATACAATATAATATACTACATTACAAGTGAGTCCTGTATTAAGTGTTACTTGTCACACTAATAGACACACCCCAAAACATACATTTGATAAACATTACAAATGTAATATATTATAAATACCTGTAAAAATAAATAAGACAATCTCAGGTGATCAATTACCAAATGAATAAAAAGTCTTTAGTCCAATAAATTCCAATGCAAACAAAGCTTTCAATGGGTGGTGGCCCCTTTACTGCAATTCTGACGTGTTCCTACCAGTATTTCTGCTCTGCTTTTCTTTTTTGCACAAAGGGCCTTTAATTTTCATACCACAAACTCTTCACCGAGTCAAAACAGTGATTATGTGTTGCTCAAACTCACACTGAGATTTGGTGTTATTGTTGTAGAAGTCCTTTTTCCTCTTTGTGGTGGCGAGCTCGCACACATCTCCAACAAACAGATTTTCTTTGTTGTCGCTGCAGAGCCTGTTTGGAGAGAAAAAGCATGGGAGGAATTTGTAAATGACCAGTGCACCTGAAATACAATGTAATTACAAACCGCTGCAGCGTCCTGGAGCAAGTCTGTGACTATTTACTGATGTCCTGTTTATCACTCTGTTGCACGCCATGACAGGTCCTAGGCAGTGGAAGTGCTGCAGTATTTTGGGGTTAACAGTGAGCTAAAAAAGAAGAAACTAAGCAAGAAAGTAAATGCCCTTAAATTCGGCTGGTCAAAAATCTAGCTGCTGCATTTTGGACAAATTGGAATAATAAGCAGGCTAAGACAGATGTAACAGGAGTCAGAATAGTCAAGATGTGAAATTATAATGATTCACAGTGTCAGTTATAATGGAGGAAACACCGCAGATGGCATATATCAGAGTCTGAGAGACAGAATCATAGATGTGACTCAGACAGTTTTTTCTCAGAAAACAGGCAAAACATTATGAGATCTCTATCTTATCTCTGTTATTTCTGGCAGCCATTCTGGGCCTGCTTGGTTGATATGTGGCCTTGTTATCACCGATAAAATAGATCTTAACATTTTGGCAGCTGACCTCAACGTGACATATGTTGACATGGGAGGATTGAATTGGCCCAACTCAGATGAAAACATGTAAGGGCATGTTAATATACTGAACACAGTTTATCTATGTGTGTGTGTTTGTGAGGGTCTGTGCACACTTTTTGTTATCTACATTGAATACAAATGTTTTATGACTATTGAGAGAACTTGCAATCTTTTCTTCTAATGCAAGTAAAATTAAATTACATAAAATAAAATAATCTGTACCAAGATCTATTCTTGTGTAACTACACATTTTCTAAAGACAGATCAAAGGGCCAGACTGAACTGGTAATTGACTCTCCATGCATTGATAATTCTTTGGCTGAAGTTGAGCACCCGACTGACAACACTACCAACGCGGGGAGCACAATATTTGGGTCAGCTGATTGTACTGGGAAATAATACCTTACAAATATGTTGTTAGTACTTGGACTGATATCAAAATGATCCCCACTACATCACATTATTTGATGCGTGAACGATTAATTGTGTGTTTTCATGTATTTTAGGCATTGCAGACTATTTATTTTTATTTATGGCTGTGGTGCTGGAGCTGAACATTGTCTGTTTGAGAACTTGAGACTGATACAGCTTACAACCTTCAAAATACATTTTTTTTGGCCCTTTCTTCACAAACTCAAAATGGCCTTTTCCCCTGCGCTGTGGTCCTCATTACAAACTACCACTGTTGTCCAGGGGAGGGTATCAACAGCCATGCACCTCCTGCGATACACATGGACTCATCAGCTTCTTCTTTTCATATCCTTTTCACCCAGAGGACGTCAAGCTATCTAGAGCTGAAACGACCGGTTGATGAATCGCTTAGTCGATTGACAGAAAATTAATTGGCAACAATTCTGTTAATGGGTTCATCTTTTGAGTCACTTTTCAAGCCAAAATAGCAAACTTCTGCTGGTTCCTGCTACTCAAATGTGGGGATTTGCTGCTTTTCTTTGTACACATGGTAGAAAACTGAATATCTCTGGACTGTTGGTTGGACAAAACAAGCAATTTGAGCACTTCCTTGGGCTCAAAAACATTATAATGGGCATATGTCACTATTCTATAGTTTTTAGATACATTTTAGAAAAAAACCAACTAATCTAAGTCTTACAAATCGGAAGATTAATCGATAATGGAAATAATTTTTAGTTGTTGTCATAGAGCTACCCCACCCCTATCTGCACAGGTACCGCAACAAATTACTAAGCACCACTAGTGCAGCAACAAGGACATAATCCCTCAACAGCTTCCCACCTGCAAACACTGTGAGTTCTGTTCAGCCAAAGAAAAGGCACATTAGGAAACTGTACTTGTGTTAGTGCAGTGGTGTTGGTGACTTTTACTGAGTACATGCAACAAGGTTCATTTATTCAACAGTACAAGAGCTATGTTCATGTTCATGAGCTTTCAGAAGCTGGACGAAACATTTACTTCTGATCTGGGTGATTTCAACACACATGCTTTTGGATTGAGAAACTGATTTACTTTTTCCTCCAGCATAAGTGAAGGCACAGCTTTGCCTGTCTGACTGCGAAGTCCACTGATTCGGGGTGAATGAGCTCTACAGTAATCCCTCGTCTCTATCCATTTATCCAATTGCACAGGCATAGACACAAACACACATGCAAGCACAGTAATCTGTCACAGTGAATTACAAGTGAGGAATGCAATAGGCTGGCTTTTATGCACAGGTTGCATGCGGAGCACCGGCCTCCACAGAGCCAATAAAAGACATCACACAGCAGCAGGATATTTAAACTATATCCTGAAATACATGAGCTAAAGGGGCGAGCGTTGTGTAGACAGTCAACGTGAACAACGAAGAAAACAAACAGAGAATGTGGCTGACATTTAGCTGTTAAGACTTTTCTTACTCGCTGTAGATAGACGCATTCACATAGCGTTTATTGCGTGTTTTGTCAAGTGCAAGACGACTAAACAATCAAGGCAATTCAGACAGTGTCAGATAAACTGTCACAGAGATGGACAGTAAAGTGAGGGTCAAAAACTTTCCAGCACCTATCAAGAGGTTTGTTGGCATTAAAAGATACATTATGATCTAAACTACCTCTGTAACACTGTGCACCATACCAGTGGACATCATAATGCTCTTCTTTCTTTCTGGCCCGCATGTGTCGGTCTACCAAATGTACCTCCGTCGCATGAAGTCACTGGCCTTTCTGAGCGAGGCTGCGCTTGGAGAGCGGCCAAATTGAACAGATGATGTCATTGGTTATTGTCTGATGTTGTGTGCTTTGCCTTTTTGTGAAAAGACTGCTGACAAGCTAATGTGGCACTGTGAGGTACTGTTGGTTATCAATAGAAAGGGCGACACTGTGACGCGAGGGAGATATCTCCAACTGATGCAGAGATTCCACCCTTAACCCTATCAGCACCAGCAGGCCACCGGTGCCCCGCACGCTGTTCCACTAACATACACTCACAGATAGAAACACACCTATTTGTGACTTATACGAGGCTGCTAATGGCCCTATTCCTGTTGCCATTTTTTGTCTTCTATTTATATTATAGCTGGCATTATCAGTATTTGTTTTATGTACATTTGAGCTTTTTACTTTTTTTAATGAAACAAGGCACATTTTCACATGTGTGATGGCACTTTTCATTCATTGCACTTTACTCAACTTAATACTACTTGCACTGTATTGGTACTTGTTTATTTATTTGTTCTCATTGTGTAAACAGCGGCACTGAAGAAACACAATTTAATTCCCCCGTATACTGAATATTGAATGTGGAGAGAAAGACAATAGATTCTACCTTGTACCGTGCAGTCAGTATGTCAATAGCTCAGGGGCTGGTTGCACAAAACACCTTAAAGGTCCAATAGCAGGGGACACACAGCTCTTCAGTTCGACCGTCTAGAGTGATCCAACCGTCAATACTTATTTTATTTTAAGGAAACCTTAAAGGTTATGTATACAACATTCAGAATAAGTAGATGTCGCACTAGAGCACAGCATCTCAGACCAAAACAAATGGGTGCAAATGGACACACTTCATTCAAACTCAACAGAAACAAAATAAAACTCACCAAAACCTGTCTATAAATAGTCTACAGATAAATAGTAATAGTAAATATTCAACTTGAACGAACAATTGCGCGTATTGTGGGGCTTTGCAGCGTTGCATGGGGAGGACCGGGCGGAGTGGACCAGTGGACAGACAGAGCGCTGCTCACCGACAGGAGTCACACTGGATTCTGCTCTGATCCAGCACCGTTTACAGGCGGGAGGAGAGCTCAGAGTTTATTTTTTGGGATTAAAAAGTGGATTTATCTTCACTCTTGCTTCTCAACCTGTCTGCGGCCACGAGGTGCGGAGATGCCGACCTTTACTGTAGGGCATTATAATGTAATTAGTCTTTCTTCGTCCATATTAACTGCTGACTGGAGGAAAATAACAGAAAGAACCGGAGTCTCTGGTAAGTGCTGAGTTCGAACACAAACACAAGCTTGCTAGCTATCCTGCTAATGCTAGCTAGTTTGATGGTTGTGAATGCCTTCAGCTGAA